>JAVCKU010000047.1:12425641-12436271 GCA_032273985.1 Hypsolebias coamazonicus | reverse complement strand
GGGTGGGGTGGGGGTGGGGGGGTGTTTATTGCATTTATGATTCAGTACAATAAAACAAACAAATTTAAAAGGTAACAGATTATTGTAATACTTAACTGACTTGACATGACTCAGACTGACGAAGTCTTTTGGATTAAAGACGAAACGTTTCAACAAGTTTTTTATTTTTTTAATCCGTCCAGAGGACCTACCTGGATTATTGAGCATGCATCAGGACATTGCAATACTTGATTTATTTACATAATGACTTTAGTTGCTGGATGTCCGGCCCCTGAGCTGCTGGCTCTCAGAAACTGTGGCCCCCTGAGCAGTTTAGATGAATCGTCCTGGCCTGGATTCTGTACATGATGTGTGATTTGGTCTTTCCTGACAAAATTCTGCCATGAGGTAAATGAAGCAAACACAATATTTCAGACTTTGTTGAATATTTTCACCCAAGCTGCTTACTGGAAATTGACAGACTTCCCTTGATTTTGGTTTTGGGGAATGGAGACAGTGGATCAAAGCACTCTGAGGCATATGAGTGGGAAACAGTCTTTTCAATAATTCAAAACATTGTTTTGCATTTATGGTAATCACATGTTTATTCTTATTGTTATTTCAGCTACAGTATATTTTCAGTTGTACAAAGCGAGGTCGGTCAGTTCTCCTACTGAACACTTCACTCTCATAATTCTTAGACTTTTATTCTTCTGACAAGCAGAAGTAATAATATAATAATCCCTTTTCTATATCCAAGTAAAACATTGTGATGTTAATAATTACAACCTGTTTTGCATGAGAGCCAGGGCTCCAAATGACTCAGCTTCTCCGATTTTAATTTTTGTAAGACGAGCCTCGCAGGTTAGGTGAACACACGCCAAATGACTGAGAGGAGAGCAAACTGCTGATTAAATGGATTTGGTTTTACATCGCAGGAAAGACATTTACTCTGATTTGCTGCTGGTTCTGTAATCATCGTATGTCGTGCTGATGGAAGCACTGTGCCAGCAGATGATGGAGTTTTCTACGAGGTATTAAACGATGTGCGAGTCCTTTTTTACTAACCTGACGCTCGTGTCCTTTTTGTCCCCACAGCTGTTTGTCATAGACAACGGAGCGGACGACTGGCGCATCGCCATGACGATGGAGCGGGTTTTGCTGATTGCTCTGGAGCTGCTGGTGTCTGCCGTGCATCCAGTGCCTGGGGACTATAAATTTCAGTGGCGGGCCCGGTTGGCCTTCTCGTACACGCCTTCGCAGGCCGAGGCAGACCTGGACATGGTGCTGAGCGTGCCCATGTTCCTGCGCCTCTACCTCATCGCCAGAGTCATGCTACTGCACAGCAAACTCTTCACTGATGCCTCCTCCAGGAGTATAGGTGCCCTAAATAAGGTCAGATATCTTTTGCGCTTGCACTGTAAGGGTGCAAAGCATAAATTGAGTGGGATTTTTTTTTAAACGGAGTTTAAATGAACCAGCCACATCCAGACCTGGTTGCTGCCAGAACTGCAGAATCAAGAAGTCACTTACATAGAACCATTGTACACAAATGGAGAAAACTTGGAACAGTCGTGAACTTTCCCCTGAGTGACCAGACGACGAAAACTACTCCAAGAGCGCATCGACGATTCATTTCTGAAGTTCCAAAAGAACCCAAAACAACATCTAAAGCCCTGCAGACTTCCATTAAAGTCAGAGTTCATGAGTAGATGAATGAAAAAGAAAGAAACAAAAGTGACATCCATGAGAGAGTTCTAAGGAAGAACCACTGCTGATCCAAAAAAAACACATAGATTCGTCTCACATTTTCCAAAACGAATGATCGTCAAGACTTTTGAGAAAATATCCCGTGGACTCGCGAGGCAACAGTGGAACGTTCTGGAAGATGTGCCTCCAGTCCCATCGGACATAAAAGTATCGCTGCATTTTAGAAAAACATAATTTGCACAGTTGGACACGGTGGCGGCAATGTGATGGTCTGTGGCTTCTTTGCTTGCTAGACTCGTGGGAAGTGATGAAACCATAAATTTTGCTCTCTACCAGAGAATCTTGCTGGAGGACATCTGGGAATCGTGACCTCAACAGCCAGGAGTTCTCTTATCAAAAGATTAGTAGCTGTGATTAGGCCTGTCGCGATAAACAATAAATAAATTAATTGCATGATGAATGAAAATTACCAATCTCGTTTTTCATTTACCAGCTTCATTGTTTCTTCGTGTCTCTCTCTTTCTACTGAAGACATGGCTCAACTCTGGTGCTCTTCACTGACCCTCACCCTTTCTCTTTTCTCTTTAATATCCATTTTAACCATTCAAAATCGCATTTTTGGATCGTTAAAAGCAGCTAAGCTGAGAAGCTAAGCTACAAGCTAAGCTAAAAGGCCGACCTCGGGAAAAAAACCTCTGTCTTGTCGAGCTCCAAAATTCACGGTGAAACCTGTGCCTTAGTGTAAAAAGTTGTTTTTCTCTGCAAAAAGAAGCAGAGAACTTGTTTACTGATTTTTTTTTTTAATTAAAAGCTTTGTGTGAAAAATGCTATGCTAAAGAGCTCAAATCACCGAGCATCGGCCATGTCACCATGTCAGCCCATGTGACGTCAAGGGTCCTCCCTCCCATTTTTCTTAGAGACATGCTGCTTAACTATCCATCGTTCGGCTCAGTCTTATACTGCCATCAGGTGGTCAAAAAAGTTACTACACTCCAAACAAATAACACTTCTTCTAAAATTTGATAATGTTAAATTTCAAACAATATTATCGTTTATCGCAAAATTTCTGAGACAATTAATCGCCCAGCAAAATTTGTTATCGTGACAGGCCTAGCTGTCATTCTGTTTATGGAGAAGGGTCAAAAGCCAATCATAAAAATTTGAAAAGTTCTATTTCATGTGAACTTGTTTCTTTTCATCATCACGTCTCAGGCTCTCCTGTTTTGTTCTGTTGCTCTGAGAGATTTAGATGTAAGCGATGGTGGATCGTTCATGATACAACAGGAGACGGGTGCATGAAATGGCAAGGAGAAATTGCAAACAGCTCAAATGGGCCATGAAAAGACGAGAGTGAAATTGGAATATGAGCTGGGGTGGGGGTTGTGCATGCAAGTAATCCCGTAAATGATTATTGTTGACGGGTTTTTTATGGTGTTCAGCAATAAGCATTGTTGTAAGAGCAGGACGTCTTGGAAAAAGTGCTAACTCAGTGGAAGAGAGGCGAACAGCAGTGGAGATGGACTGTAGATGAGTGATTTAACAGTTTGCTGGTGTATTTATGTGCCACTCCTCGGGTCCTCTGGCTCACAGTGACAGCGAGAGGAGGTGAAGCTGCCATCCAAGTGCTGCTCCAAAATGACAACTCATTTATCAGCTGGTTTACCCTTCCACGGCCCAACCATCAAATGATCCATCTGCCAGAACCTGACGGCCTGCCTCTTATTGACAAATGAGTCACTTACCACAACTACTCTGAAACAGGACAATTGCTCAGAGACACTGTGTAGCTCGACCCGAGTCAGAGGTCGAGACCTGGTCTGGACTCCACATACGACGAGAATCTCTTGAGTGCTGCTGCTATCAAAGACCTAATTAATAAACCTTCTGGTCTGAGTGGAAAACAGAGTTCCTGCTGAAGATCTGGAGGTTTGCAGTGATGCTGTGAGCAGTACAGTGCCATCCAGGTCTCTCGTAAATGAGTCATCGAGGCTCAGTGGGATTAACTTGTGTAAATAAAGGTTGAATGAATTTAAACTGTTTAAATTGAAGCTCATACTGTCCAAAAATAACCTTGAGACTGTACTGCATGTGTTCATAACATCCAGGCTCCATTACTGCAATGCGCTTCTGTTTGGAATCAGTCAGACCTCCATCGCGCGACTACAACTTGTCCAAAATGCTGCAGCCTGATTTTTAACCACAGTGCACCAGTTCTGGCATCCCTTCACTAGCTCCCGGTTCACTTTTGAATTCAGTTCAAACTTTGATTATTTTTAAACCTCTGAACAGTTGTGCTCCCTCTTACCTTGCAGCCCCATGTCCCACGGCACTCTCTCAGGTCAGCAGATCAGATGCTTTTATTGGTTCCAGGAACTCGTTTTAAGCTCAGAAGTGACAGGGTCTTCTCTGTTGCAGGTCCAAGACTGTGGATTGAGTTACCACTGCATGTCAGGCAGGCCCCCTCCCTCACTGTTTTTAAGTCTCACTTTAAAACCTATTTCCCTGGCTTTTGACACTGTGTGATTTGTTTTTAACGTGTCTGTATTCTACAGTGTTAGCCATTTAGATCTTATCTTCTTCCATTTGGATCTATATATTTTATCCTGTATCCTTTTCTTGTTTTATTTCTGCCGTACAGCACTTTGGTTGGCCTTGTTGCTGTTTTAAGTGCTTTATAAATAAAGCGATATTTATAATTTTGTATGCGTGTGTGTTTTTTCAGGTCCATTTTAACACACGATTTGTAATGAAAACCCTCATGACCATCTGTCCCGGGACGGTGCTGCTGGTCTTCAGCATCTCTCTGTGGATCATCGCTGCGTGGACCGTACGAGTGTGTGAGAGGTCAGTGCACACGTTACACACACCCGAGTGTGTGTTTCCTGTTTGTTAGGCCACAGGAGTTTAATTAAGAATATAATGGAGTGATTACGTTAACCAAAATAGTAATAATAGTTCAACACAGTACGCTCCATCTTTAAACTTTAATTGTTGAAACTTTTTTTATTAGTCAAACATTTAATTTGAGTCTGTCAGAAGTTTCAGTGTGTTTTTTTTAACTTCGTACAAAGAAGTGCTAGTAATTACACTGAACGAAAAATCTAAACGCAACACTTTTGTTTTTGTTCTCATTTTTCATAAGCTGAACTCAAACATCTAAAACCTCTTTCTTTGTACACAAAAGGCCTTATTCTCTCAAACATTTTTCACAAATGTGTGCAAATCTGTTAGTGAGCGCTTTTCCTTTGCCGAGATAATCCATCCACCCCACAGGTGGGGCACATCATGATTAGTGCATGTGTGCCCAAAATCTACAATATTCAACTTAAAAAATAAAAAATACAGAGGTAAACATGTTTTTATCTTCATAGCAATATTACATCATAGTGGTGTGTAGCTATAAGAATATTGATGTAAACACATATTTTAAGAGTTTCTTTTCAGGTACAACATCTAATATAAAAAAATAGACATATTTGATTTTTAACAATAAGTTAAAACAACACATCCAGCTGCTGATACCAGTCAACTAATCCAGCAGACATGAAGTAAGTCTCCCTGTAAACCAGTAACCTCATTGTTCTGTTATATTTAACGGCTGATTATATAATTTTACGAGTTGTTATTGATGTTCTGTCATGTGGAAGCTATGATGTGACTCACTCCTGGTGTGTTTCGCTGCTTTCTGCAGATAATCTTGAAGGATAAAGGAAAATGTCAGCTGATTAATAAGATTGATTAAATATCATTACTGCCTGGACGAGTGGCTCCAAGCAGCTTTAGTTGGCAATTCCTCTACAAACCAAACATGATTAAAAATATATACAATGATGAGCTATTAAAATAACTTTGAAACAAAGTGTGAGTGTAAAACTTTTGGAGCTCAGTGTCTTTGTGAGAGTAAAGACACAGCACCTCTGTATTTATTGCAAACTCAAGGCTAAGTTTTGATGGTTTTTTTTTAGTGAATAGCTTTTTTTATTTTGTATGTTTTAAAGGATTTTGTCTGTACTGAGTTTGGTTTCTATGGTAACAGTGCTGCGCGTAGGGCAGGAGTGATGCAGGGAAGAGCTACAGTCGTGTTAGGACCAGGCAGAAATGTAAAACACGTGTTTAGTGTTTCAGTTTGTTTGGACTCCCACGTCTGCAGACAGAATTACTCGGCCTGTCGTGTTTTCTATTATTCTTGTCTGAACGCTTATGAAGCGTTCACACTATTGTGATCCATTTTGACATTTTTCTCTCATAGGAAATAATTTGAGCTCATTTTACATCCTTCAAATCTTTAGATCTGTTTACCTTTTACTGCTCCTTTCACATTTTGTTCCTGTTCAGCTTCTTTCTGCTTCCTTGTGCAAATTTAAACATTTTTCAGCTACTTTCCCCTTGGTATGCTCTTTTCAGCTTATTTCTGCAAGTTTCAGCTTTTTCTGCTATTTATATACTATTTAGCTGTTTTTATGTTAATTTTTGTTTTTTCAGCTAATTCCATTTTTGCAGCCATTTCAACCATTTTCAGCCTGATTCAGCAAAAATGTGCTCTCTCCCCCCCCATTCCTTCTGTTAATTTAAGCTTCTTTATGCATTTTTAGCTACTTTTCAGTTGTTTTAACGCTAATTTCAGCTTTTTTCATATAATTTCCACTTTCTTATGCTTTCTGCTTCTTTCAGCAGACATGTTTTCATTCTTCTTCTAATTTAAGCTTCTATTACCTTTTCAGTTAGTTTTTAACATTCTATAGCTCATTTTAGCTGTTTTTGGACAAATTCAAGTTTTTTGTGGTAATTTCTTCTACTTTCTGCTAAATTAACTTATTTCTGCTCATTTCAGCTGGTTATGCTCCTTTAAGCTTATTTCTGCTAGTTTTAGCTTTTTCTGCTATTTCAACTACTACTGTATTTAGCTGTTTTGTGCTAACCATAGCTTAAAGTAATTCCACATTTTTGGAGCGTATTTCAGCGCCTTTCTGGTAACTTAAGCTTCTTTCTGCCTTTTCAGATACTTTTGCTAATTTCAGCTTTTTTTTTTAAATTAATTTACTAATTTTTGTGTTCATTTCTGTTTATCTAACCCAATTCAGCAAATGTATGTTCTTTCTGCTTTCTTCTGCTAACTTAGGCTTGTTCTTCTATTTCAGCTACGTTTCAGCATGTTTAAGCTAATTCCAGCGGTTTTTCAGCAAGTTGTTCTGCAATAAGCATTCACACTGCATTTTCACAGGAAATGCAATTTCTCTAGTTATTATTATTTTCATGCTTTTACTACTGGCTGACTTTATTTCCTCTGTACTGGGTTGGCGGGGTTCTTTGTAGGTACCATGATGCTCAAGATGTGACCAGTAACTTCCTGGGCGCCATGTGGCTCATCTCTATCACTTTCCTCTCCATCGGCTACGGAGACATGGTTCCTCACACCTACTGTGGAAAAGGCGTGTGCCTGCTCACAGGCATCATGGTCAGTACATTTTGTTTCTGCGTCCCTCGCACTCTCCCTGAGGCGCCGTCCTCGCCCTGTGCAAAGGTCAGCAGATTAGAGAGCCGGCTGTCGTTTTCGAGACACATCCTGCCTCGTGTAATTTGGGCAGTCCTCTCTGAATTAGCCGCATCTGTGTCCCTGTGTGTTTTGGTTGTGTAGGCGTGCAAACAGGAGCATACTAGTGGTTTGTGCGTGTTATTCCCTTTTCTGTTCCTATTGCATAATGAAGGTCCTACCTTTCAGAGCTCCATGTCCTCCCACTCCGTTTCTTGCCATCTTCATCAGTCTTTAATATTCTTCTTTCATCACTTTCTGCTCCTTAGTCTTTTCTGTCTGTCTTTCCTGTCCTGAAACCACGTGTTTATTTTTATCTATCACCCATCTGCTAGTATTAGTGTTTAAGCCGCTCACTTCTTCACTATTTACTTCACCGGTAATCTCCCCTTCTCCAACTTCTGTCATTCTTAGTTTCTCTGTTTGCTTTTTGGTGTTTGTCATAATTGCTGTCCCTTTTGTTCAACTGTCATGTTCAGATCCTTTCTTCTGGCTTCTGCTGTTTATAGAATGCAGGAAAAATAGATTTTAATCACAGCCAGTTCAAATAGATCACACATGTGAAATCTACTTATTTTCTTTATTTAAAATTTTAAAAAAAAACACAAACATGGCATGTTATCCAGGAACATAGTTCCTAGGTGTCTGATGGTTCACAAACAGAATATTATTTGTAGAGATTTTAAAAAAAGCTAAAATAAAACTTTTAAAAAGTGGCAACAAGAAAAACGATTTGTTTTGCTTCTCCATTAAAACTGGGATTCAGAGCACATAGTGAAATGTCCCTATCATAACTTTTCCATGAAGTTACCATGTTTTATTACATATAAATTACACGTGGGAAAGAAACAAATGTAAAAAATGTGAAATTATTATGGAAACTAAATCTAAAACCCAACCCAAATGTTGCTAAATGTAAAAAGTTAAGTCCAAATGAGCTTCAAAACTGCTTCTAGTTATTTACTGGTATTTTTCCTGGCTTTTCATTAGTTACTTTGGTTATTTTTGCATTAATCTAGTTGTCACTTTGCACAGCTAACAAGTATAGCAACAGTGAAAAAAGGATCACCAAATACTTTACTACTTAAAGGGATATTTTGTGTAATAAGTGTAGCTCATTGGCCCTCAGTCTTGGCCCTCGAGGGCCACTCTCCTGCACCTTTTAGGTGTTTCTCTGCTTCAACTCACCTGATGTGAATGAACGAGTGATTAACAGGATTCTGCAGAGCTTGAAGACCTGCTGAAGAGCAGGAAATAACTAAAACATGCAGTACAGTGGCCCTCGAAGACCAGGACTGAGGACCACTGGAAGATCTTCAACCATCCAGGACTCTGCAGGAGTAGTAAAGGTTTTAAAACTAGACACACTGCATTTCCTGTGAAAATGCAGTGTGAATGCTTATTGCTGAAATCTTGCTGAAAAAAAAAAGCTGAAATGGAAGAAAAACCAAAGTTAGTAGGAGAAAGCAGAAAGAACACATATTTGCTGAATTAGATTTAAATTGGTATGAATTAGTAGAAAATTTAGGAAAACTGCTGAAATTAGAAAAAAGTAGCTCAAAAGTAACTGGAAGGACATAAAAGAAGTTAAAAATACCAGAAGGAAGCAAAAAGAGCTGAAATGAGTCCCAAAAATGTGGAATTAGCTTAAAAATGTTAAATTAGCAGAAAAACTGCTAAATAGTAGCTGAAATGGCAGAAAAAGAGCTGAAAGTAGCAAAAATAACTTGAAAGAAACATAAGCTTAACCTAGCAGATAAAGGTTGATTTGGTTGAAAGTAGCAGAAATTACCACTAGAAGCTTGAATTTATCTGAAACCAGTTGAAATTGGCAACAACAACAACAACAAAATGCTAAAAACATAGCAGAAAGAGCGTTTGCCCAATAAGGCTGAAAGAAGCAGAAATGAACATAAAAAAGGGTTAGGAAATTATCTGAAAAAAGCAGAAATTGAGAAAAAAAAAGCTGAAAAGTAGCTAAAAAAAATCAGAAAGAAGCTTGAAGAGAGCACATTTTTGCTGAATTAGGCTGAAAGAATGAATGGAAAAAATGTGGAATTAACCAGAAAAGCTAAAGTTAGCATAAAAACAGCTAAATAGTAGCTGAAATAACAGAAAAAGCTGAAACTTGCATAAATAAACTAAAAGGAGTGTAGTAACCTGAAATTAACACAAATAAGTTAGAAGAAGCACAAAAATGTTTAGTTAACAGAAAGAATCTGAAAGGAGAGCAAAAAAGCTGAAAAAAAAACCCAACTGAAATTAGCTAAAAGTAGCTGATAAAATGTTTAAAATTGCACAAGGAAGCTGAACAGGAACAAAATGTGAAAGGAGCAGGTAACGGTTGTAAACAGAGCTAAAGATCTGAAGGACGTAAAATGAGCTCAGTTCATTTTCTATGACGAAAAATATGTTAGAAAAGGTTAAATATTTCAAAAAGCTAAATTTGCACTAAAACCAAAAGTCATAGCAGGATTGTTCTGAACGCGCTGAACGTTTTGATATATGATTTGCTTAAATAGCACAAAAACTGTAGAACGAGAAAGATGCTGAAAAACGTATGGAAGAAAAATTGATCAATGTGAATGCTTCATAAACATTCACGCCATAAACAACTGGACTTGTTTTCTTGTTGGCTGAAGATAATTTTCTTCTCATTCAAGGAGCTTCCTCAGTTCCAACTGAAAAATGCTAAATTATATTTTTGTCCCTTTTTAACGAAGTCCAGTTATTTTGTTTCAAAACTCACAGGATGGTCCAGATTTTTCAATTGGGGCTCTATTAAATGGTTATAAATAACCAATTAATATCTTACCTGTTGCAGACAGCTCTTCAGACAACCTCTGTCTGAACAAACGGAAATCCGTTCTGACTGCACTGATGAGCTCACAACTACACTTCTCTCAGCAGGGCCGACACTGGTGGACTGATGTTTAAAAAAAAAAATTATAATAATATAAAACTATTCATAGCAGTTTGCAGGAGTTATAAACATTTACATCTCTGTCAGTTTTGCATTACGCAGCATTTCTGGCAGAAATTATTTTTAATTTGGGGCATTATCACCCCAGGCTGCACTGTACATGCTACAGCTAGCTGCTGCTGTCACTACTTGTGTTTGCAGAGACATCTATGTAACAGTGTGACGTTTTAGTCTGTTACCAATGGAGTTTGCTCTGAATTGAAACATGTTCCTACTAGCACACCGAGTAAACAAATAAACAAAAAGCTCATGGACAGAATCCTAAAGATTGGTTCCTGCGATAAGGCGGTCCTTTCTCCATGTCTGTGACTGCCATCACGTAATCCTCCTGTGGGTTTGTTTCTAAGGTCACCAAGCTGCTACACTTTTCCTGACTTTTAGACACTTCTTTTTTTCTTTTTTTTTTTTTGTCCTTTTTGTGCCTCTAT
>JAVCKU010000047.1:12338367-12354303 GCA_032273985.1 Hypsolebias coamazonicus | reverse complement strand
TATCATTGGCTGGACACCTGTCACTCACTGCGTTAGATCGTTCTCATTGGTCCATAGTAAAAACTGATGTCTGAGCTGATGTTTTGTTTTGTTGGTCCGGTGTTTTGTGCGCTGCATAGATTTTATTGTGCGCTGAGAATGTGCGAGCAGTGCGCGATTGCGCATGCGCGCAGCTTAGAGGGAACATTGCGTCGGACACATGAGCTGGAAATGGTCGGTGGAACCTAGCTGACAAAAGTGGTACTGCACCCCTAGCGGCCGAAAGTGGTACTACACCATTTTTGGCCAAAATTAAAAACGGTCATATCTGAGCCAAATATGGGTCTAAAAATATGGGAAAAAAATCCATAAATATGTCGCTTCGCTCTATAAGTTGCAGGGCATACAAATTTGGAAAAAAGGTGCGACTTATACACCGGAAAATACGGTAGTTGTAGCCGTTGTTGCTGAAGTTTGCATGATAAATTATTCATAACCACAATTATTATGGTTATTTTAAAGTTTGTCATTCTTGTATCGAACATCACCTTTGAACTCATTTTGTCCTCATCTTGAGATACTTTTACGTTTTCAGTCCAGCTCCTATCAACTATCTTCATCTTCGCCTTTCTTCACTTTTCCAGCTACAGAACACATACCAGAGTGGCTCATTACATAACTTCTTTTTTTGTTTTTTTATTAAGGAGGAAATGTTTTTAAGGGGAAGAAAGGGAGGTGGTGGCATGTCAGGCATCAAGTTGACAAGGAAAGGAAAGAGAGTGCATTCCATTATATTTCATATTTTATTTCCTATGTTTCTAAGCTGTCCTTGCAAATGTTTTGCTCTAGGACAAACCACAACCACGCAGGAATTTGTGTCCGTTGGTAAAACTGAATCTTGAACATGTTCAGGAACAAAAACCATTGGGGTGTTTAATGTAACAACAAGGCCAACAGAATGTGATTTGAGGGTGGTGCACTGTGTTTGCTGGAAAGGTGATGAGGCATTCCTGGGCTCACCCTTTAATAACTCGCAGCTCCACTGGAAGCTATTAAAGGGTAGTTCACGTGTCTTAGCTCCTGCCATGGATGAAGAAGATGAGAGTGGAGAACTGTGGAAGTGTGTTTGGTTCTCTGTATGATAATGGTGTATACCTCCTGGTGTGACCCTCTGCATGTCTGATCCATGTGGCTTTGATTTCCTGGGTCCAGAAATGGAATGTGTGTCAGAACTGGGTCAGTGATGTGGCTCAGATCGAAACAACGCTGGGTTGCATCCTACTGTGAACGCTGAGGGATTGTAACGTCTGTTTGTGCCTGTTTCATCTGTGTATTTTGAGTATCTGCATATAGATTTTGAAGCTGGTGAACTGATTGTGCGTTTGGGTCGCACTCGTTTTGACAAGGCTGCAGATGTGGCCAGGATATTTTCAACTGAAGAGAAACTATCCAGAATGCAAATAGCTTGAATTCCTGCTTCCTGCTCTGAGCCAGACCGCCTCCTCCCAGCGCTCACACAGAAGAAGAAACAGTGAAAGCAGAAGACGGCGGTGATGCTTGTTCTGCATGTCTCTGTGACCCAGAGGTATCTAATGTCAGATTAGATTTCTGCGTTTTGTTGTGAACCTAATCTTTTAAGCTTGTTTTTTGAGAGACAAAAGCCAAATCTTGTACGAGAAGGGACATGTTTTTCTGTGTTGAGGACAGATGTTTCACTGCTGTCCTCTGTTGGCACATCATGCTTTGATTTACTGTATTTTTTGGGCTGTAAGTCACCGTTTTTTGCATTATTTACATGCCCTACACTGAAGCAACTTTTTTTTATTTTTTTTATAAATTTGTTCATTTTAAAATACAATACAAAACAATCCCATAAACGATAAGAATACAAAATATAAAATGAAAGGTAGCAGAAAGAAGAAAAAGTATTATATCTGCTTTTTCAAACAGTTAGTTCAAACAATAATAATCTTCAAGTGACAGAACAAAATGAATAACACTTTCTAATTTTTCTAACTCTAATACAATACTTCATTTTTTTTTTTAACAATTCAGTTTTGATCATTTTTTTAAAATGTACACATTGACTTGGCATTTTTAACATCACTCTCCAGACCATTCCACAATCCAATTAAATATGACCTATAATGTGTTTTTAATCAAAATAATAGATAATGGACTTCCACAGTAACAGAAGGCGCGAAAGCCATGTTAAAAAATTATTACTGTACAGATAAATTTGACAACAATTATGGGCGTGGCTTAGGCAAGGCTGAAAATGTTGAACTCTCGCGAGAACACAGTAAATAACAGTGTAAACTCTCGCGAGAACGCACACAAGCTAACACTCGTCCTCCTCCCTCTCGTGCTGGGATGTGAGAGAGACTCGGAGGAGATGGAGACCTTCATCCATCTTTACCCGAATCTGACCGTGAGTCCCTCTTTACTCATTTTCATCATGTACATTCATTTTTAAATTGCAATTTTGTTGGCGTGGGGTTGGGTGGGGGCGCTGCTCTGTTAACGGGAGACATTTCAAACGGCGGTTGCGCAGGTTTAAAACATGTAAATTAATTCCGCTTTAACCGCTGGGGAAAATGTAGCTAAAAAAAAAAAAAAAACATTAGCCTTGTCATAACGTGTGTTGAATGAAGATTTTTAAACAGTGCAGCCTGATATTGGAGGTTTAAATGGGGCGTGCTGGCCTGTCTGTGTGTGTCAGAACGATGCGGGTGGAGGAGCCCCCCCACCCTCCACCCTTCATCCACCTCCATCAGGGATCGATCCTGACTGAGCACAGTTAAAACAGACAAGGAAATGTCATTTTAGGGGTTAAAACGGCCCTAAGTGACTAAAACCTTCCCGGTGAAGGAGTATGAGCAATAACAGCCCCTGGGTAAGAAGATGGACTCTGCCTGATTATTTCATGCTCCAGTTAAATGTGCATTATGTTCACTCACATAAAGAGATTTTTCTCTTCTGGTTCTCTTGTCCTCTTGTCTTGGCTTGCAGGATGGACTGACACAGATGGAGAGGGGCTGTATATGAATATCAGTAGATCTGGGAGAACAGATGATATATACGAGCTGACTAATATTTTCACAGGATAAATTCAAACTGTGCGAGGGCGTCTGAAATCAACTGGACTTGTACATCACATCGTAAACATTTGGATTTCTATGTATAGAATAATAGAGTTAGGCCCGTTTTGGTCAAACTTGGAAATAATAACATGGTCCTGCAATCTGTTATGAAGATAAATTAGTCTCAAAAGTAGTCACACGGTGCGTACAGTAAGATCCACAAGATTCACAAATGCATAAACCGTTTTTCAAATGTATACATTTCAATTTGTAAAAGTAGGAATATTCTGCACATACAAATGATCAAATACACGTAAACAAATTACTGTGGACGGACTGGACTGGTCAGCAACGATCCTGTGGATGTCACTTTTGAAATGTTCTTACCTCCCCAGATTCACAAAGGAAATGCTGCGTTCAAGGCTGGAGAAAAGCTAGGACATCTGAGTTTTACCAGAGTTACTGAGTCATTGGGAAAAGACCCATTTCTGACTTGGCACAATAGCACATAACCCCTGTATTAAAATATATACACACACTTAAAATATATTTTACATTATTTTTCCTCCTCTGCTAAAAGTACTGGAAAATATATTTTTCAGGTAGTTTTTCCACAAGAAAAAAATGTTAACGTTTTGGACTGTTCAAGTGAAATAAACATTAAAAGTGGTTAGGTTATTATTCTGGTGGAAAAACTACTAGAAAAATATATTTTACCAGTAATATATGTACATATGTTTTTTTCCTGAAACATTGCCCTGATGAAGAATAACCTGCTCATTTTAAGTTTTTTATTTATTTATTTATTTATTTTTAACCATACAGTCCACAAAATTAACATTTTTGGAATCCAGTAATGTCAAATTTTAGCATATGTGTTTTATTATAGAGGCTATGAGCTACTGTGCCAAGTTATAAATGAGTATTTTCTCAATAACTTAGTAAATCAGGTAACTTTCAGATGTCCCAGCTTCTCACCAACCTTGAACGCAGCATTACGGTACTTTTGTGATTCAGGAGTGGTAAGAAAGTTTCAAAAAGTGACATTCACCGCACAGGTACCTGATCCGTGTGCTCGTGTTGACTCATTTGTCCACAGCAGGTGATTTGTGCACATGTTGTTGACTATTTGTATGTGCAGAATATTCCTACTTTTGCGAATTGAAATGTGTACATTTGAAAAACTGTTTATGCATTTGTGAATCTTGTAGTACGCGTTTGTAAAACTTGTGGCACGCTTGTGGATCTTATTGTACGCATACAAATCTCATTGTACATTGCTGGTATGAATACTTTTGAGACTCATTTATCTTCACAGTCTGTTAGCGCTGGGAACATGAGATGGGGAAAACTCATGTACTTCCATACCAAGTTCTAGCTTGATATCTGTAAAGCTGACCGAGTTATTGTTATTTTTGTGTTTTCTAAAGTCAGCTGTGGTGACCATCTTGAATCAAGTTGACTCCATACGTTTAAACAGTTGTAGATGTACGTCCAGTAATTAAGTTCCAAGAGTTTAACTAACTTCTGATCACTGGTTCATGTCATGAGATATTTTACTAACAAACAAACAATCAAAGCCAAACTTTCAAACAAAGAGCTCACACGATGTGTTTGCACTCGAGTATTTGTTGGGGAAGTCTCTCAGCTACCACAACTCATTTCAGCTCAGTATCTATAAAACTGAATAAGTTGTAGCCAATTTTGTGTTCTCTATAGGTGGTTAGCTATGGCAGCCATCTTGAATCAGGCTGATTCTGAAAGGTAGTCATTTATAGATGTACATTCAATAAATTCCATCCAATGATTTATGAAATATTTTCCAACAGACAGAAATAAACAGTCACATCATTTTCCACATTTCATGGTGTTTGATAATACATTTGTGCATTTTTTTGTATTTTAAATATACATTTTTTATTTATTTACCAACTGATGTACAGTTTATGCCACAACGATGAGCTGCTTCCAGTTGTCAAGACAAATGTTTGTTCTTTTAAAACCCCATCTTTGACAGTGTTAAAACCCAAACTCCAAAAGCAACTGTTTTATTGTGAAAAGTGGACACATACGTTGTTTTTTCTTCAGTTTAGTTTTAATACAGAAATGTGAGAGGCTTTGTTCTGGATGAGCAGACGTTCCTCACTATGTGTCCTTGATGTTGCAGGATATGGGAGTCAAGCCAACATGTGACTGTCACAGTGCGTCATAGTTAGGTTCTGTCCAGCCTTTACGCTCGTTTCTATAGCATCAGAGAACTTCAGAGGATCCTAAAACATCCCAATTACCCACAATGCAGTCCTCTTCTCAGGCTCCGAAGCCACGGCGTTTTGATGCCAGCAGGCGGACCACTACCTCAGCTGGATCAAAGTTCCACGGTTCCAGTTTTAAGAGGGAGGATAAAAACATGAACACGATCACCACAACCTCCCTGCGGCGGGTTACTAAAACCCCTGCTGCTCCCTCTAGGGCCAGGGTGGGTGTGCAGTCTCGAGCTCCAGTAATCCAGTCCAGGCTGAGCTCACAAAAACAGGGATCCGCCATTTCCAAATCAGCTAAACCCAAACCTAAAGGTGCTCGTGTATCTACAGTAGCCCCAACCGCAGCTGAGGCTGCTCCTCGTCCTCCTCTTCTTCTCCCCTCTGTTCTCCCTCTCGATCCAAACTGCAATGAGCCGAGTCTCCCGTGTCTGTGCTGCGATGGGCGCTCCCCACAGGACAACAACAGCATGTTCAACCACAACCACAACAATAACAACACCATCTCTCTCCGGCAGCAGCTGCAGTTGCCACCTCCTCCAGCCCTGTGGCCCCAGAGGCATGATGGGACAGTGGCCAAGGAGGAGCTCCCCTCTCTAGCACAGGCCCACATGGAGCCTCCTGCCAACCCTGCTGCCAAACTGGAGAATGAAGTGAAGAAGGCAGATGAAGGCGCTGCAGTAGACAATAAAAAGGTGGAGGAGGACGATGACGATGAAGAGAGCAGCGGAGATGTCGTCATTGAGGACGCAGCGGAGGAGACAGACAGTGACGATGACGATGATGATGACACGTTGGTGCCGTCGTGCTGTGACTGCCCACGGTCCCTCTTGGAGTTCTCGCTCTCTTCATCTACCTCCTCATCCTCTACTTCCATCAGCTCCTGCTCTGACCTGGAGTCTGATGGTACAGATCAGTCTCTCTGTTCTGCCAATGATCAGGACGATCGGGAGCCCAAAGACCATCCCCCTAATCTGGTCCCCAAGTTCCAGCTTTCTGCACAGTCACCTCAATCTCTTCCCGTCAACCAAAACCCTTTCTCCCAAACATCATGTTCCCCGAACGCTCTTTGTTCCCCAGATGAGGGCTACCCCTCTGCGCTCGACTCACCCTCTCCAGAATACTTAGGGCTGAAAGGTGACTCGGAGGTTAACAAATTAGACTTGCTGGACTTTCTAGAGTCTGTAGGGGAGTTTGGGAAAATGGAGCGCTTCAGCCAGGTGATTCAAGTGGCTCGTTGGGATCTGGAAGGGGAGCAGCACTGGGACATTCTGCGAGATCGGTTAGATCACCTGGATCGTTTGGAAAAGGTAAACAGGGAGGTAAAACTAGCGTACGTTGCCAGACTTCATGAAAAAGGGTTTGATCTCGGGGATCTGGAGGAGCAGGACCTCACAGATGTCTTGGATGAAATGGGCAACATAGACATTCCCTGGAAGTTGTACAAAACCCACAGTGGAACTATGGGTGGCTCCCAGGAGTTTTCCGACGCTGGAGTCGACCTGACTGCCCCATCAGACACAGATGAGTCTCTTGTTCCAGATTCCCTCCCTCCCTCTCCTGAGGAGCCACCACCCAGACCCCCAAAACCTCCAGCACGTCACGCCAGTGTGATCTCTGACCTGCACACCTACATCAACATCAGCAGAGAAGTCTCCTCCATGAGCGTCACCACCTCCCCTACGTTGACCACTTTCTCCCAAAACTCCTTATCCCCCACATTCACGACATTCAGATGTGAGAAGTCCCTCCCCCTATCTCCAGCATCCACTCCACCTCTTCCCGCCTCAAAACCAGTCTCGTACCTCTCCCTTTACACCACTCCATCTCCCCCTCCATCCATCCCCACCCCGACCCCTCCCATCCCTCCACCCAGAAAGCGACACCTTGCCCGTAAGGAAGCCCAGCGCCTCGCTGCTCTTCAAGCCGAACAGGAGAAAACCCCACTCTCCCTTCCACCGCCCACCACACGGCCTCCGCCTTTGCCTCCCCCACCTGTTATCTCTGTTACGTCTTCCTCTTCTCCACCTGCCTTGCCTCCCCCTCCGTCTTTCCATGCTCTAGATGTAGAGATTCGGAAGCTGTTAATGCTCGCTGGTTTGACGCAGGCCGAGCTCCTCAAACTCAGCCCTGAGCTCGGTGTCTGCGTTGGGGGCTTGGAGGAAGAGGGCGATAATCGTGTTACGTCCCCATCTCTGGAGCTGCAGGAGTTCAGATTACAAGACGGGGTCAGGGAGAGTGAAACTGATGCAAGCAAGTTGGATGGAGATCCAAGAGTGGATCCACCTGAAGGCAGCAATAAGGAGGAGAGTAAGAACACACAAAGAACCACTTCATTTACAGAGATGGCAAGAAGGAAGAGGAGGAACACTAGTCTGACGGCAGACCAGTACTACAGCTCAAGTTTTAGCAGAGCTTATGAAGCTACGAGTGTTGGGACTTTCCGTTATCCCAACCAGGTATTAGATTCTCCCCCGCCGCCTCCTCCGCCTCGCCCTTTACCACCCATTCCCCCTGCCCTGCCGTCCCATAAAGTCAGCACCTTGCCTGCCAACTCTGAGCAGCCTGAGCGCTTTGATTGGCTCATAGCGTTCACACCAGAATGTGAAGCCCCCCCACAGCTCCAAACTCCAGAAAAGCAAAAATCTCACACGGAAACGCCCCAAAAGCTCTCTTCATCAAGTTCATCTCTAGGTTCAGGTCCAAAAGTGACAACCTTCAAAGAGTTGCGCTCCCGCAACAAGAGCGCCTCCCCTCCGACAAAGGTGATCATTGAGCCCGAGCCCGACCCCACAGTCATCACCCCCGACCCAGATATACTCTACAACTTAAAGTGGAGAAAAGAGAAGGCAGGCAGCAACGGAAACCAGTGGGAATACACCTCGCAGGCTCAAGCCTTGTTCATGCAGCCGCCGCCGGCGCTCACCTCCATGGCCGCCCTGCAAGAGATGCTGCAGAGAGTCAACGAGAAGGGTGGGCTGCCAGAGCTGTGCCCGTCACAGAAGACTGGCTGCTCGGTCAGTGACAGCAGCCTGTGGACCGTTGGCAAAGAGAGGGAGTGTGCAGAAGTTCAGCATGACAAACAGGAAATAAAGGAAGAGGAGGAGGATGTGGTGAGAGGCCAGGCTGATGGAGGGAGAACTCTGGAATCAAGAACCACAGGTAAGCATAAAAAACAGACTTCTGTTTAAATTTAGCTGCTTTGTCATTCAGTGTTAGTCCAGCACCTGAACATTTTAGAAACATTTTTTTTTTGTTTGTTGAAGCTTCTTAGCTGCTCTTTACTTTGAATCATAACAAGTCGAGAGATGAACCAGTTATTGGCACATACTTTAAACTAAACAACTAACTTAAGCTGGATCTGTACTTTATTACCAGCAGCCTGTCACAGAAGCACAATTTGTTTAATTTCATTTATGGAAAATACCAAAGATAACACAGCTTGAAACTACATTTTTACATTTTAGTACCAACGAGGCAATTCCCAAAGATTTCTTAGAGGAAAACTTGACATACATTCATTCTACTGAAGAATGAAGCATCTCTCTGGTTCTGCCTCAGGTCCTTGTTGGATCATTTCCTACTTCCTAAAAACATGACCATGCAGGTATCTTTAACTTGTCCACTTTCCTAAAGTTTTCACACACGCTACTCAGCATGCTGTCCTGGTCAGAGACTATTTGAAGACTGGCTAGAAGATGAGTGAAAAAGCAGCCAAAGTCCAACAACAACCAAAAAAAAAAAAAAAAAAACCTAAGGAACTATTGATCAGGAAAACTTTGAAAGACCGCAAAAACGTTTGGCTCCTTGGACTTAGAAGATAAACAGAAATATGTGCTTTCCAACTTTTACACAGTATTGTACAACTTTGCGTGATAAGCAAATTGAACTCTGGGATGAACAGATAATAAATAACAGATGAGTTTAAAAGGACACTCGGAAAAAAAACCATGTCTACTCTACACACATCGAAATTAAAAAAAAATGAAAACGTTGGCTTGTTAGTGGTAATGATGCGTGCAGTGGGAGCGAAAAAGAAAGTGTGAGTCACAGAAAGGGATGATGTTCAGAGGGATGAGCAATGAGTGTAAACTAAAAGATGGAGTGAAGAAGACGGAAATCAATTTGAGGAGAAGAAAGAAGCTTTCCAACTAGTACTTCCTGTACTGATGATCAAAATGTGATGTCATCATAACCGCGTTCAATAATTCATCCCTTCTTTGTCCTGAGAGGGGGACATGGTGGAGAGCCCACAAAGGGAGTGTTTCTCCGTCTTGTTTCCTTTCATCCCATTTTCTGTGTGTACCTTCCTTACTGGGTTTGAATCCCATCAGCTCAGGGTGTTTATGTGCTTTCTGCCCATCTCGCCTGCTCCATCCCAGAGTAGTTCAGCGCTCAGATCAAGTTACTGAGCTAATGCAGTGCTGCAGTAACTCAGCTTAGACTGTCCAGACAGGGGTGAGAGTTCAGCCTAATGCTAAACATCTTATTATATCACAGAATAATTTCTCTGATAATTACTGTGATATTGCGGTGTCTCGTGTGTGCGTTGTGAACAACTGTCAGCTACTGTCACAACAAAGTTTAACTCAGTATCTGTTAAATTCACAGAGTTATGGTATTTTATATGTAGGCCTAGATTGATTAGCTGTGGCAGCCATCTTGAATTGAGACGACTTCAGAAGTTAATCAGCTGTAGACGTAAATTCAGTGGTTACGTTCTGAGAGTTTTCATTGACCTCCGTTTAATGGTTCATGGGATATTTTGCTAACGGAGAGTGTTGACTTCAAAAGTTAAAGCTAAATTTTCCAGCACAGATGAAAGGTGTGTAGGGGAAGATGCTCAGCTACTACCACAACAAATGTTTGGAAAATATCTATAAGATTGGCTCTTTTCCAGCTATTTCTGTTTTTCCAATTGTCAGTTGACTGTGGTGGCCATCTTGAATTAGGTTGACACCTAAATTTATTCAGATGTAGCTGTACAGCCAGCAATTACTGTCTGAACATTTCATTAAAATTCATTAAGTAGTTCATGAGCTATTTTGCTAACAGTCAAAGCTAATACCAATAAAAAATGGCAAAGGTTTATGACACAGATGTCGTGCAATCTGTGACTGCTCAGAAAAAAATGTAGAGGATCATTCTCAGCTACTACCACACCTAATTTGAGCTCGAGATCTGCAAAACTGACTGTTATGCTATTTTTATCTTTGCTCAGATAGCGTTGCTTTGGCAGCCATCTTGAATTGGGTTGACGCCAAAAGCAAACAAGTTGAGTAGGTCAAACTGATAATTACTTTATGAAAGTTTCGTTAAAATTTGTTCAGAGGTCTCTGAGATAGTTTGCTAACTGTGCAGACAAACAAACACACACAGACATGGGTAATGGCGGCCGAATATTAATAAATTATACAATAAGGGATGAGACAAAAAAACTTAAACAAAAAAAAACAACCTTGTATGTACACCTTTAAGAGCACAGGGGGTGGAGCCTATTCCACGAGCCAATAACAGAGAAGTGGTGTCTCGTAAATAGGAAGTATCATTTGCTGACCACAGTTCAAAGGTAGCACAAGTCCTCACAAGGTACCGTGTCCTCTTTAGCTCTTCTTCCAGCCTGCAGCAGAGCAGAAAACTGTGCTGTCCCTCTCTGGATCTCCACAGAGCGCCGTGAGTGAGCTGAAACAGAACTGACTGACTTAAATATCAACTGACTCAGCATTACACTAGTGTTGGAAAGGAAAGGAAGGGAGGGAGGCAGGAAGTAGGGAAACGACACCGAGAGGAGGAAGGTGCTCTAAAGATGGCACTGCAGCAAAGTACAGAGCAGAGACTGACCCTCGTATGCAGGGAAAAGAAAGTGAAAGTTAGTTTCATACAGGAACTTAAACCTGTAAGCACCAGCGGTGGCATTTAAGTCATAATGTATATTTTCCTGGCTCATCAGGGTGAATTTACTTTGGAATGCAAGAAAATGCTTCCTCATATTTATCATAATTAGGCGTGCCCAATATTAGAACAAGTGATGTCCCCCATCGCTGAGAGATTTGTACAGTTAAAGTTTGTAGTTTCTGAGATGACTGTTTTTCTAGACTGGATTTTGACGTGGCAACGCCTAGATGCAGCAACACAAATAAAATAGAGTTAGGCACGTTGCCTGTTTTTCAAATTATCCAACTTACAAGGTTTACATATATTATGGTGGCCATCTTGGATTTTGACTTGGCAACCCAATGTGTCCCCAAGATGAAGCCACACACCAAATTGGAAGTCTATACCACACTTATTTTTCAAGATATGCTCACAACATGCACAGACGGATGAACGCAGGGCATTAACAATTCCCCAGCTCTACTTCACAATGGGGAACAAAAAACATATACAGTAGTGATGGAACATTGACAATATTAACCCACATTTACACATATTGACCACTATCCTTACACCAGTGGGCAGTTAGGGCAGTAAGAGTTCATCAGATTGACCAAATATGTGATTGGTCGAGCCTGAATCCCTGGCACTTTGAATATAAGGGTCAGTAATGTATTTCAGTTCTTTACAATAGTCATATTGCTCATATTGATATAGATGTTCAGCATATTGTGGAGGTTTAGTCGTAACCTAACACTGACAGTAAATCCAGATTTGTATTTGTGCAGATCAAGCTCATGAACACTGGTTCTGCTGGATTTGTGGTAGGAACAGCGGCGTATTCAGAGCCACATCAAGAAGTCTGTCACCACTTTATCTGAAACAATAAAAATAGTAAATATAAACAACATAATGTAACTTTTTGTCAGCCTCTAATTCACATTTTAAAGCTTAAGTCGATCCTGTTGGTGCACCATACTGTTTTTTTTCTTTGTGCAACTGAGAAAGAACTGAATCCCACAAGCTGACAGCTTGTTCATTAAAGTTTGTCCTTACTAATGTTCTGCTGAATTTTACTATATAGTCTATTTTTTCTTCAAATTAAACCATTAATTCACAAATTATTTACCAAGCTTTAATAAATAAGATGTAAAACTAGTCTTTAGAGAACTTAAACTCAACGTTCCTTGAAGGACTGCATATTGTTCGCTGCCATCGTGCCTCGTTCTATAAACTTCTTGTGCAATCCGTTTGTGCTTGGAGCTTGGAGTGACTCTTAGCTACTACCACACCAAGTGTTAGCTTATTATCTATAAAACTGACTGAGTTATGGTCATCTTGAATCAGCTTGACTTCCAAGTTTAATTAGGAAATACTTTCTGAGAGTTTTGTTAAAATCTGTTGGCTGGTTCATGAGATATTTTGCTAACAGACAAGCACGCGCAGACACAGGCAAAGACAATAAATAAATCAGAGCTGCACAATCTATTAAAGATGTGTTGTTATTTCTGCATGAGATGTTTGTACATTCCTGGTCTGTTTGAACGGAGATACATTTATGCCAATAATAGATTCAACCAATTCAAAAGACTCCCACTGCCTCTGACGCCCACAGCTGCTTTTGACGATAGTGGTCGAGGCTGTGAATCGAGCAGAAAGAGCTGCGAGCTTCATGCTGGCAGAACAGAAGCCATGATATTCACACATTTAGCTAATATTGTGCAGCCATATTAAAATCTCTGTACATTATTAGTTTATCTGTAGCAGTTTATTTATTTATTTATTCATTTTTTTGTTAACCAGAAAGTCATACAAGCTTAGCCTCTGGTGGCCATTACAAATAATTTGGAATTACGGTGCTTTGTTTTCTCAATACAGTGTATTCCATTTTTACTGACCCCTGTAGCAACCAGAGCGCAGACAGGGGCCGACATGAGGAAATGCCCCTCTGCACAGAATCTGGTTGTCCTCCACAGTTTTTGGTAGGCCTCAACCTTTACAATAAAGAAGGCAAAAACTTTCAATAAAATGTAATTTAACAAGTAAAGTATATTGCAGTATGTTTACTGGTACTTTGTACAAATATTCTCAGTCAGCCATCTTGTGGGCTGCATGGCTTTTCCAAGCTACTGAGTGGCAGACACTTTCAGGAGCTTCTGGAGTGTAACTTCCTCGTTCTCCTCATCCTCTTCCTCGTCATCAGACTTTACAAGAGAGGCACTCGCAGCGTATTTAAGGCTCCGGGATTAAAGCAGAAAAATATATTTTGAACAACAATATTTCTACGCTTAGATGTTTCTAAAGGAGCAACCCCGCCCACTAAATCTCTAAATGTTGAGATTTTTCCTTCAAACAGGTCACTTCTCAAAAGTTTTCATGTAAAGAGGAGTATACTTTGGGCCTGACCTTAGTTAAAGTACACAGTCTAGTGTGTATATGACCTTAGTAAAAGTACACAGTATAGTGTCTCTAATGAAGCACCATCGAGACCAACATCATTCTGAAGAAAGAGCAATTTTGACAACTTTTCTCTAGTTTACTTTTATCTCGTTTCACAGTTTTCAATTGAGGGTTTGTTAGATGTATTTAAAAAATATAGAACATAAAGTCCTTTTCAGAGTATAAATTAACTTAAATTTTTATTATTTTAAATTAGCCATACTGACAGATTTCTCCCTTTTAAAATAATTGTTTCATTAAAGAGATTATATATACAGAATTTCTGCTAATGTAGTCATTTAATGTTTATATTTCTAATTTGATCATTTATTGAATTACATCAATCGCAGTGCAATTACCAATCAGTATGTTTCTAAATATGATCAAGTTTATCTCTCTTTATCCAAACAGCTACATCTTGTTATCATTAAATCACCGTATGGAATTTAATTTAGCAGATATTTACGATAAATCACCTGAAACTGACTCTCAGAGGTAAAACATTAAAGTTAAACAGACACACATCTCTACTAAAGTCTGAGTCATATAAATATTCATCTTTTAACATTAACATAGTATAAGTATAAGAACTAAAGCAGCAGACGCAGCCTCCTCTCACCGTAAGAGACACTCAAACAGGCTGCACGCGCTCTCATGGTGGCGCTGTCTCCTTTGAAGTCTTGAAGTTTGGTCACGTGTGCAAGATGGGCATGTCTGTACGATGATGACGATTCTTCAAATACATTAACGTTTAATACAAAGTTAGGTTTTAGATAGAGAAGTCCCGGGAGGTCAGCGCGCCATGCGGAAGGAGGGCATGGGGGTGATGGTGTATCAGTTCTGGTGTCTCCCCCAGCTGTTGTGAGTTGGTCACATGCGAATACAAACATTTAATACGTAGACGTTTAATAATTTATTACGTCGGTTAGGGTAGTGGGGTGTCCTCTTTGGAATACAGTATAATCTTTTACTTGTTGAAAGCAGCGTCAGCTTAATCCCTGTATAATTATGGTTTAACACAACCACAACAAACACACATTTTTTTTTTACCCCCATGTCATATTTACAGTTGATGGAAATCCGTTACAGTGATGGTGAACTTGATTCCATGTCAGTTTCACTTGGTTGTCCACCGGACAACCTCGAGGCGAGAGCTGGCTGTCCCAGACAAAAATAGGTTGTCTCAGACAAATGGAGGCCGCTTCCCCCAAATATAGATTAGTGTCTGAACGAAGTTGGTAGCAGAAAAATTGTGGACAGCTGTCTTAAAATCTGATTTATTTGGAGTCTGAGCATCAAAATTAGTATTTCAGTTATGAGAGCGCTCAGCTCTCATTCTTCTACAAGGTCTTGATCATTAACCCTCCTGTCAAAGATGTCCTAAATGACTGTTTGAGGGCTTCACAAATCAGATCCACTGTTTGTAGCTTAAACGCAGTATAACTCCATGGTGTTACAACATCAAGATCTCTCAGGAATGTGCTTTTTGTCTCAACTGACACTAACATCTCTGCATCTCTCTCTCTCCTTCCCATTTCTTTACCTCAATAATGTATTTGAATCTTCCTTGTCTTTCTCTCCTGTCCATCCCGCCTGCTTGTGTCCACTGTTTGTCTGTGGCTTGGCTTGACTCCCTCATGTCGCTGTGCTTGTGTGCATCTGTACCACCAGTCTCTTCACCTCCGCTCTCCCTCGCTCAGTCCTCCCAACCCTACTTCCTGCACCCTGCCCTCCCTTCCTCCCACCCAGGCTTCTGTAACTCGCAGCCCCTTGTAGATCCCCGGTCTCAGAGACATGTAGGTTTGGACGAACGGGGAGACAAAGACTGGGGCCGTGGTGCCGGCTCGGATCATGAAGATGATTCAGTATTTGGATTTAGAGATCCTCCGGTGGATTTTGGTGCTGGATTTTCTCATTACCATGGGGATATTTTCAAAGAAAACCCTCACTCTGCAAATAATCGCATCAGTGGATCTAAAACCAACAAAGGAGACTTTGTATCTGGGTCGTTCTGTAACTTTGACTCCCTTTACAGCGGTGACTCAGAGAAGCGGGACACCACCCTCACTGAGCCTGTGGGACCCGGCTGCACCACGCCGTATAAGAATATAGATGTTATGATGATGTATTCAAATGGCGGCAGTGCTGTGGGTTCTCTGTACTCAGACCAGAACCCTACCAGAGCCAGAACGTACAAAGAGCTGCCGCCTCTCCCCACATATTACCTGTACTCCCCTAAAAACTGCCCGCTTCACCAAGGTGCCCCCCCTCGCCTTTCCCCTATTGGTGCCCTTTCCCCTCCC
>JAVCKU010000047.1:12305996-12316003 GCA_032273985.1 Hypsolebias coamazonicus | reverse complement strand
TGGAAACGATGAAAACATGCAGGATGGTGTTCCTCAAGGACTAGTGTTGGGATTGGGAACCACTCTAAGTCTCATAAAATTAGTTTTTATTAAAATGCATGATTATATTTCCATTTCAATGGTGTCATGTTTGTTAGGAAAATGATTATATGGGTTGACATATAATCAGCTTGATAAATCTTCTCTGCCAATGTCACTCAGCTCGTTCTGTTATTGACTCTTGGTGTTTATTGGACTGAATGATCAATTTATCAAAAATGTTCATTTGACAAACAGGAACCTCCGTAGCATGTGGAAGAACCATACACAGCCACAACAGTCTGACAACTACTGACAAATATGATCATGTAGGGCTAAATCTGGCACATTTATTCCCATTTTCTGATAAAATAAACGTTCCAAAAAAGCACACTCACCACTGTAGGCAGAAAAGACGCAATTCTCTGTTTCAGGCGGCCTGAGTGAATAGGATACTCAGTAAGATACTGATCTTATATCAGCTAAACAGGACAAAAACATATCTAATGCTGAATAAACTCACAGTAACGCCGCTTCCTCTTCAGGGGGACAGCAGGCTGTCGATAAAGCTGTGACCAAATCAGAATGACATTGAAAGTCAAATGAAAATACACACTCTTCAATACACACACTTCAATATACAATTAAACCAAATGTGTTCTCGCTTTGTCAGTCTGCGACACAGAAGCACAACTGTACCTGGTCCTGCTGCCACTGCCACATCACATCGTACGGCAACTGGAAGTGAATTCGCTTCAGTCTCAAGTACTTTCCTGGAGAAGATTTAGGTTGTTTGAATCGGTTTGACGAAAGCAGCATTTCTCGAAAGAATTTGCACAACACACGCCCAAGTTTAAACCAAAGGTGTTAGATAATCTTTTAGCGCTCGGCGTATGTGATGGGTGACTACAACGCCAAATTTTGCTTCAAAATCTACAATTGACTGATATATCATTTTTCTTTTGGCTAATGTTGATTAGCTGTGGTGGCCATCTTGAACCAGGTTTAGACACAGGTAATTACATCTTGGTGGTAATAAACCTAAAGCAGAACTCAGATATTCCTCACCAACGTGTATGGGAGCAGGTAAAAGGCTGAACTTGTGCTCCCCCGGTGTGTACTCCAGATTATCGCTGCCGTTCTGGGCTTCGGAGGGGGGACTGAGACAGACGAGACAAATACGTTTTAAAAACCTCGTGAAAAACGTGACAAAGCGTTGCTGAAGAAACTTACTCTGTGGTTTTGTAGTCGTCCGAGTAAAGCCCCGCTCTCAGAAACGTCTTCGTGGGAGGCCCGTCCGATCTGTCCTCCCTTCGGACAATCGCTGGCTGGGACGGCGCCTGGTCGACGTCCGACTGGATGAGGAGTTCAGGGAGCGTGTCGCTCTCCGACTGATCGTTGTCGAAACTAAACAGGGAGCATAGAGAGAGGCAGAATGATAGAGAGGAAAAAGAGACAGACAGAGAGGGCACTGGTTTAGCACACAGTGCTGAAAACGGCGAGTTAATACGACAGAAGTGAGCGGTTGTCTTCAACATGCAGGTCGACGAGCTGCGGCGTTCACCTCTCATGGCCAGGAGAGGCGCCGTGTTTTCTTTTGCGACCTCTCTTCCTCCTGGCCTCCAGCTCTGCAACCTGCTGTGCAGCACTGCCTCCTCCTCCTCCTCCTCTCTCTGGCACGGTGCCCTCCGTTCTCCCTCCCGCATCTCTCCCGTCTCTGCTCGCTGGCAACAGGTCGGGCGGCGGCACAAACGGAGATGCAGATGAAAACGTGGGGGAGGATGCGGTGGCAGAGGCAGAGGCGGGAGGCAGCGGGTGCTTCCTGGGCCGGCCGGGCCCTCGCTTGCTTTTCACAGGAGCTGGCACACTTCGCTGCTGCCCCCGGCTTCTCGAGTCACCTTGTAAACCTGCAGTCGAGTGGGAAAAAAACAGAGAGGCAGGATGGGGTGGGGGTGGGGGTGGAAAGGAAATAAGACAGATGTGGATCAGTGATTGAGCTGGCAGGAGGTGTGAGGTGAGCCCAGTCTGGGCAGAGTCATGTGGACGGACCACAGATTAGGTGAGTCACAACATTTCCTCTGACCGGATCACTTCTGGGAAAAGCATTAAAATGATCTACGAGCAGCGCGCACACGCTCCTGCACACTGTTTGTGCACGTTCAGTCAAAGCGGAACACGGTTTAGAACTGAACCACCCACTGAACGTTCTTCCCTTTCACTTTCCCGCATCATGAACAAATGTATTTCACCTCTAATAAAAAAACATTTCCCCTCACGAGCTGTGTTTTTTTTTTATTGCCCTGCTTTTGACCTCCTCGCTTCTCCTGCATCAGTCTCTCCTGAGGTCATCCATCTTGTTGCTCCATTTTCCTCCCTGACAAGACTGACCACTCTTTCCTTATTGGATTTTTCCAAGTCAAACAGGTCCCTGCTGGCCAGCAGTGAAGAATAGGCCAAGCTTTAAATAGCAGACGTGGTGGCTAACTTACGACTGCACTCGCCCGAGGGTCGCTGCAAACCGGGACCGTTTCAAAGATTCTCTGGCAGATTTCCGCTCAAGATATTGCCTTTCAAATGTGACCTTTTCATTAAAAATAATCCTACAGATGCAGCTGTGCAGGTGCTAGGTGTTCAGCTCGGGCAGAAAAAGTGAGCCTGAAAGTGTCTATAAAAAGAAAAGTCTGATTTCTTTTCTTACACCCTCCAGGCTTCGATGTGTTGTGGCTCAACACCTGAGAAAAAGCAGCGCTGTCGCTATATCGGGCCGACTGCTGGTGCCAGAGTTTCATCACCGCAGTGTGCAAATATAAAAATCTGTCACACTGTGCAAGTGAAAAGGAGGCGCTCTGCGTAAACCTATTTTCTCAGCTAGCTCTCATTTGGTTCCTATTGTCATATTTCAACGGCGCTCGAGCCTCAGTCTCATGGAGATTACTGTCAGTGTTCAAAATGTGCTCACATTTTCTGCCTGTGAGGCAATAACCAAAGACAGCTGTGGATGCACACGGCTCAAAAAGCAGCACTTTCCGTAGAGCTTTTTTTCGAGTGTTGGCAAAATATCTCATGA
This sequence comes from Hypsolebias coamazonicus, assembly GCA_032273985.1. NCBI lineage: Eukaryota > Metazoa > Chordata > Actinopteri > Cyprinodontiformes > Rivulidae > Hypsolebias > Hypsolebias coamazonicus. The sequence goes on along the minus strand of JAVCKU010000047.1, from coordinate 12,312,918 downwards.
ACCACGGAACAAATTTTCACAAAGCTTACAGAACGTAATCATCAGAGATGCCTTTACAGCTGATTAATGTTAAGAGTTGACACAATTCAATATGGCTGCCACCGCCAACTGACCTTAAAGAACGCAAAGATGGTCATAGCTCAGTGAATTTTATAGATATTCCCCTGACATCAGGTGTGCAAGCAGCTGAAACAGATTCCTAACACAAAGGTTTAGCATTAGACTGGTTGCCTCATTAACCTTTGGTGCCAGCCCAATTCAAAATGGCTGCCACAGCCAACTGACCCTAAAAAACACAAAAATGGCTATAAATATATCAAATTTGATGTGGTTGTAGCCGAGACGCAATCGCATGGCTTACTTCAAGAGCTACTCCTATACCACCAACTGTAGGTGTCAACCTTGTTTATCTGTTAGCAAAATATCTCATGAGCCACTAAATGGATTTTAGTGAAGCTTTCAAAAAGTTACTGGAGGATGTACACCTGTACCTGCAGCTGATTAACTTCAATACGATTCAAGATGACCGTTAATGGACACTAAGCTAAGCTAATGGACATTAGCCAACACAATACTGAGCTAAAGTTTGTTGTGGTAGTAGCTAAAAGTTATCTCCAAAACAGTTTCCAGCCAGAAAGAGTTGCAGCAATCTGCTCCCAACACGCACACGTTCATGCGTCCTCACCTGCTTCCCTCCTCTCTGTCCACGCCGGCTCGTCCCTCCTCCACGACCTCTCTCCACTTCCTGTATTCCTGAAGGCCGATCCGCTCCTCAGACCCCTCGCCGCCGTCGCCATGGCAGCAGAAGTGAACAGGTTGGTGTGTGTCGGGGAAAGGGAAGTCCTGTACGGGTGCGGCTCGTCGTCATCGTCTTCGTCCTCCCTGTCCGATGTGCTCCGCCTGCCCGCGGGCCGCTCCCCGGTGAAGCACAGCCAGCTGGGCTTTCCGAACCCCGGGCTTCCTAGGTTCCTAAATTTCGCCCAGCTTTGACCCAAGCCGCCCCAGCCTCCTCCGAATGAAGACAGGTGCGAGGAGCCCAGCCGCAGGGAGGTGAGAGGTGAGCTTTTGTATCGCTCTGCTGAAGACGATAACGATGAAGCAGCAGCAGAGAAGAGGTCAGTTCCGTTCTGGCGTAACCACGGTGATTCTTTGGACAGCATGCTCCCTGACCTTCTTGAACTTCTCCTGCCCTCGTCTGCTTGAACGAACCCTGACTGTGACTTTGAAGCAGCCGGGACTTCTCTTTCCACTCCATCGTCCTCTTCGTCATCATCCACATTTTGCTCAAAGCGCCTGTGACAATGTTTATGTTTGGGCTCACTCCTCCCCCACGCACAAGAGAGACTGGAAGTGAAGGCCGAGCCGCTGCCTCCTCCTCCTCCTCCTCCTCCTCCTCCTTTGCCGCCTGCCCCTAAACCTCCCTCCACCTCTGCTCCCAAAGCTCCCTCTCGCAGCAACCGACTCCTCCTCCTGTGGAATCTGGCCGGGTTGAGGAGGAAGTGGGCATGGTGGGGCTGATGCAAGGCGTACTGGTGAGGTGGTGGAAGCGGGTAGGAGCCGGGAAGGTGGTGGTAGAGTGTGGGTGGTGCTGTGGGGTAGCTGCTGTAAAAGCCCACATTGTCAATGGTTTCCTGGAATTTCGAGTGGCAGCTGCACTGCCTGCGGTCCAGTTTCCTGCTGCAGTGGCAGGGGTAGAAAGACTGAGGGCTGAAGGAGGAGCCGGTGGAGAAGGACGAAGGGTGAGGCGAGTAGAAGCCGTTCAGATTGATCCTGAAGATGTTCGAGCGGAGCGAATGAGAGGAGGACGGGCTAAAATGTCGTCTTCCTCCAGAAGCGCTTTTGTCAAAGCCTGACCCCAGTCCTGTCCTTGCCCAGCTTCTCCGTCCAATGTGGACGTCACCGAACTGCGTGACCAGATCGTCCAGCTCCGCCAAAAACTCTGGATCCTGCATGAGCAGCTGCTGGTGTTTCTTCTTGTGTTTGTTCTTCTGTCTCTTCACAGCGCCGTGCCCAAGGCAGGAAGCGTAGTCGGGCTGAGTGCACTTGTTGTGTCCTGGACAAGGGCACAGGCACGTATACGAGGAGGGACAGTCATAATCCCTTCGCCTGTGTCGGTGTCTGTGCCGTTCCACAGAGTTTAAGGTGCCAATTGCATTTGAGTGTCTGGACAGGTGAGAGGTGGGGGATGGAGGAAGTCTCTGACGCCCTACAGTCACCCCTGACCCTTGACCGAACCGAAGTATTCCTCGAGCTCCCCTAAACTCCCCTCGCTCTGAGACGCTGTTGTTATCAGTTCCGATTCCGCTGTCGCTCGGCAGCGTCTCGTCGCTGTGGGACTCGCTCCTGGGGGAAGGAGTGGCCTCTTTCAGATGGCTGGGAGAGCCAGGGGTGAGGTGTAGAGGAGTGGCACAGGAAAGCATACATGTAGACTGGTGGAAGGGGAACTGATGTCTCCCCTGACATGGACAACTCTTCTTCACAAAGGGAGAGAGGGAGGAAGAGGAAGGAGGCCGAGGGGATGTACAGGAGGAGGTTGGGGAAGGCAGGGAGAAATGGTGAGAAAAGAGGAAGGAGGACGTTGGTTCCGTGAAGCTGCCATCACTGTATGGACTTTGGGCTCCACTGGAGTGGGTAAGAGACGGGGAAGGGAAGGGGTGAAAGGGTGGAGGCTGGTTAGATGAGAAGAGAGATGCTTCAGAGTGACTGGTAAACAGAGACGGCTGAGCGGAGCACTGGGAGCTGGAATTTCGGTTAGCTGTTTGGGATTTGGGCTTGCGTCCTCGCCTCTTGCCCATGTAAATGGTCCCTCTCTTGCTCACATTGATCTGAGGGCCCAGCTTGCTCCCGAATGAGGAGGACAGGGCTGAGAGCGTGTGAACCGTTGTAGCCTCAAACGGTTTACACATTCCCAGTGAGGTTTTACCATCAGCTGCCTCCACTCCCCTTCCCTCCTTCCTCGCATAACCAGACATTATTGCTTTGTGAAGTCTCCTCTTCTTCCTTTTCTTCATCTCGTTAATCAGTCGCCTGATCTTTAGCTGCCTGCTCGCCTTTTCAAGAGGATGAAAGCCTTTGCTCCTCTCGACGTGATCCAGTACATCTTCACCGTCATCCACAGGGAGGGCCCGTTTGGGAGGACGGCCACGCTTCTTGAGGCTTGAGCTCGGCTGCGAGGTACAGTGCAGTGCTGGCTCCAGCACAGGGGCTTTCTGAACTCTGTCATGCTCAGCAGGAAGCTCCTCGACTGAGCTATCGTTCGGTGAAAGCCGAGGAGGAGGAGTTTCATCTAAGCTAAAGCTGTGGGATTTTGGTCGGCCCCTTTTCCGAACACTGATCGTGGCGAATACTGAAGCAGTGGGGCTTAAATCCGATGCGGGGTGGGTTTGTTTTGGAGTTGGAGGTTTGACTGTAGAAGACAGTTGGGAGGAGCAGCTAGATGTGGAGCCAGAGGGTGGTAACTGTGACTCATCACTCTGATGAATAGTGGTTTTGTCAGGAAACGACGCCTTGGTAATCTGAGGAAAACTTGGTGAGGGATTATGTAAAGTCTCTGAAAGGACTTCCTGGCTGTCCATCCTGTGGGCACGATGCACCAGCTTCGTCCAGCTGGGCCTTCTAGCTTTGCGTTTCTTCAGTGGCCGGCTGTCCTGTTCTTGGGGTGAAGAAGGGGGAGAAATGGGGACATGGGCAGAAGGCGAAAGCAGAGGGGGAGGAGCGGACGAAGTGGAGTGGGCTGGAGGCACAGCTGAACGTCTCGAGACGTCTTGTTCTTTTGATTTACTGGGATCACCTGTTGAAGGCTCGGCTTGTTTATCTGGCTTGTCCTCTGTCTTTTCCTTCTCTGCCGCTACTTTACAGGTTTTATCTTGTTTACAAGTTGCTTCACCACATTTGACAGTATCCACTGTCCTTTGTCCATCTGGACTGAGCTTTTCCCTCTTTTCAAGCTTTCCTCTCTCAGTCTCATCCTCCCACAAATCACCAGTTCTTTGTTTCGGAGCCTTTTCTTTGTTTCTTGATTTTCCATCCTTCCCCTTCTCTCTCTTCTTTTTTGTTCTGTCATCCATCAGTTTTTCAGTCTTCTTTCTCCCAGCTTCCAGCTTATCTTGCTTTGAGTTCTTATCTTTCCGCTTCTCTTTCTTAGCTTTCTTTTCTTTTTCTCTCCTTTTTTCTACTGGGGGCTGCTGCGAGACATCCTGATCTTTGGATTGAGTAGAGAGATCCACGTCAGGGGAAAACTGGGATTTGGGGGAGACTGGACGACGAGGCGGCGACTCCGGCCTACTCTTACCCGACAGTTCTTTATGTGAGCCCGAGGAGACTTGAGGCCTTGCTGAAGAGTCCGTAGAAGAAGCAGAAGAAAGAATGACGTGTTTTCCAGCTTTGTTTTTCGAAGAAGTGCCAAGGACATTTGCAGAACTTCTCCCATCTGATAATCCCTTCTGTTTTGCTGCCTGAACCAAACCATTGTGTTTTTTGGAGCTGCTCCCTTCATTCCTGGTGTCCAACGTGGAGACTTTTGGGTTGCTTGTGGCGAATCGGGCGGTTGAAGCTGTCTGGTCTGTTAGGGGTGAGCAGGGTTTAGGTCCTGCAGGGACAGGCTGACCATTGACACTTGGATGCTTGTCTTTTTTCACTCTCTCCGATGACCCATTTGAATTCTCTTCTGCCTTGTCGGCCAGCTTGATGGGAACCTGGGGAATTCAAACACAGACAGAAATATGACTTTGACATCCATCCGGCTGCTGCAGACAGAAGTAAAGGACATTCGAAACGAGACAGTGGCTGAAAATATTGTGTTATTGCCCGTCTATTTAAAGAGAGCGGGAGGATAAAATGACTCGAGCAAGATGTAGAAACGAGGGCAAACTGCAGAAAAGGAGAGAGGTAGGTGATGAAAACAGGAATGGGGTCAAAAAAGGAGAAATGCAAAGGCAGAGAAACGGAGTGGGACCAGGACAGAAGGAGGGAGTGAAAGATAAATGAGAGCAACCAGAGAAAGGAGTAAAAATAGAATAGAGGAATAGATCTAGAGAGCCAAGCAGCAACTGAACGAGACACAGAGAACGTTGCTATTGGTAGCTATAAATTGCCACTAACACTGAAGAGACGGCTTGACATTTCATACTCGTTTTGTAATTTTGTTATGCATCTGCTTGAGTGGCGTTTGAGCATCTAAAGCTATAAGCTCCCCCCTTGGGTGATTATCATAAGAACCGATGGTCCAGTGCTTGTAATAACTCCAAGTGGTTGCCGTGCTGTTGTCCTATTTTTAGTCCTGTTAATTCGAATGCGCTGCTTAGGTTTCAGTGCCGAGACAATAGCCTGTTTCATGACAGAGCTGGGGTGACTTTGCACCATTTTGGAGCATCTCTGAGGCTGGGGGTGAACTGTAAAAACCAGAACAAGAGCAGCAGTAAATGTGTTTAATTAATAATAAATAAAAACCTTCATTTGTCTCCTCCAGTTCAAGCGAATGCCGTTCAGTGCCAGATTTACTGCTGGCAGCTGGCTGAAGGGGAACTTCATATGTTTCCAGTACATTTAACCTACCTGCTTGGTAGTCTTGGTCCCTTGGCTGGTTGTTGTAGGGACTGAGGCTGGGGTAGACTTTGCTGAGGATAATGACAAAGGTCGTGGTGATGAAGATGACGATGTCAGAGGTTGTGAAGCAGCTGATGCAGTCTTTTTGGATGTGGCCTGGGCAGCATCCAAGCCCACACGCTGTCCTCTGCTCGCCTCATTTGTGGTTGAGCTGCCTTTACTCTGCTGGATGGGTTTTCCTTCTCCATCTGCCCGCAGCAGTCCCCCCCTACCTTGTCTCTGGTAGGTCCTGATGGTGGGCTTGCACACGTAGCTCTCCAAACTCTTTGGCGGCTTTTTGGTGCGCTTGGCTTGGAGCCCAATCCGGACTCGTACGTTCCCCTCGGGGCAGCTCGTCTCCCTGCCAGAGATCTGCAGCTCCTGTTGCCCTACGCCTCCACAGCGCCCCTCGATGAGCACCTCCAGCACTGCTCCCTTGTCTCCTTCCCGCTTACATCCTCTTTTCTCCTCCTCTTTCTTCCCTTCATCCTCGCTTCTCCTTCTCTCAGCCACTTGGTCCTGCTCAGGTGCTGAATTGGCATCCAAAGCGGAGGCGGTGGTTGGAGGGGTCCCCCCCTTCACTCTCTGGTCCATCAGAGAAGTCGGGGGGAGAAAGAAGTAAGGTCCTCTAGAGTTCCCACTATTCGAACACCTGGGCGGGCGTGGTGACAGGTGAAGAGAAGGCCGAAGGAATGGATCAGAAATGCAACAAAAATAGATCCTTTCACCATCCAAGAGCAGCTGAGGTCTTACATCCAGCGAGGAGAAGGTCCGTCGGGCTTGAGCTGTGTGAATGTGAGGCAGAAAGAGAAGGGGAGGAAAAGAGAGAAGTGGAGAGGCCAGGGATTAGTCATTTTGGTGAGCTCAGACGTTGAACAACAGCAGTGCAGGAATTGAGGGGAAAGTCCCCTTCCTGCAGGCAGCTGCATAGAGGTGCTAAAGTCTGTGTCCACAGAGATGATCTCATCGTACATAAAGCTCAGGGGCCAATCAACGGAGCAAATTCCCAGAATGTTGGCACTTACTGGAAGTCTAACTCAGAACACCCCCACCCCCCCTTTCCCCCGAAACAACCTCAGCGAGTTTTCTGTCACTATCTCCAAAGAAAACAGCTCTAAAAGACAACCTGCTGTAATCCTCCCCCCCGCCTCCCCCCAGAATCAATATATCAGTCCGCTCCTACTTGATCCAGTCTTCTCCCCTCCTCTCCCCAGTGTCTTTGCGCCTTCTGTTCTCAGCTACTCCCACAACCACTTCTCCTCCCACCCTTTCCCCGCTGCCGTAGTTCCTTTTCTTTCCAAAACTCCCCCCCCCCCCCAACCCCCCCCCCCCCCCCCAA
>JAVCKU010000047.1:12103997-12114168 GCA_032273985.1 Hypsolebias coamazonicus | reverse complement strand
TGAACGTGCGTGTGTGTGTCTGTGTGTGTGTGTGTGTGTGTATATGTGTGTTTGTGTGTGTGTGTGTGTGTGTGTGAAGAGTTTGCGTCCATTCACGCACGTTTGTTTTGCTGTGTTGTCATATTTTTATTCTATATTAACATTTTGTTCTTGCTGTGGAAAACACTCCCATTAGTTTTTGTTCATAAACCAAAAAAAAAAAAAAAAAAAAAAGTTTAACCATTAATTTTTTATTTGCATGATTTCTTGTTTTGCAAATAGTATTTCAATGTGCACATCACCCAACCCTCACACCACGGTGCAATGGTTTGCTCCGCTGATTTTATGTGGGTGGGGGAGGGTGCAAAATAAGATTTGATTGGATAATCCGAGGATTTAATATCCTCTAACCCCGGTACAATCCTCTCTGTGTTACTGCAGGGAGTGCGATTAACTGTAAGTGTGTAGTACGTGTTTGTTTCTGTGTGAGCAAAAGGGCAGATGATGGTGGGGGGGAACGGTGCCATGTATAACCGTGTGTTTCAACGCAGTATGCAAATGGACCCGCGTTTGCATGCAGGATTTGGTCATGCGTTAACGTGATTCCACTGAGTGTGAGGCAGCGCTCTCATCATGTACCACATATGTGCCCTCGAGCATTGCCTCGTGTTCACCTTCCTCAGGACTCCAGAAACTCAGTGAGGGCTTCTTAGTATGCAGCAGCGTGGCCCAGACTGATCCAGTTTGAAGCTTGCTCGTCTTACATGTTCACGTTTGCAGATGGTTACTGTTAATTAACTCCTAATTGGAACGTGAGTAATTAGAGGATAATTTGACATGAAAGGGGTGTTCGGGTTACTCTTGTGTGTTAGAGTAGAGAGAGACTGACGTAAGAGTAACTGTATACTCTGTTTATATTTTCTCCCAGGCTCGTGGGAGTTTTAATGCCCACAACATATAGATTTTGTTCCCTCACCCTCTCCCTCGTGCTTATTTCCTCCTGCAGTGCCAGCTTTCATCTTTTCATTATCCCCATAAATTTCCTGCCTTGTTTATTTCCTTCTTCCCATGCAAATGTTTCTCGCGCTCAGCGCTCGTACCCGTGATCACCGAGAAACTGTGCTGGGGTGGTATTTTCTAGATCTGAGTACAAAGCCAGCAAACTGTTCTCCAGCAGTAATTCTTTGTTTACCCAAAGAGCACAGCAGTCGCCCTTGGCAACCAGCATCCCTGTTTACCTACCCGGTGTGCCGTCATACGATTGCCATGGCAACGTGCTGGTTGCCATGCCAATTTTCCGATGCTATTGTGCTGTGCGTTCTCCTCACCTGCTGCTTCTCCTTGGGTTCTCCCTCCTGTCTTTCTCAATGCATTAAATTCTAACATTCGTATTACAAAGCTTTAGATCAGAACGTCTCGATATTGGCATGCTCAGATAGATAGTTTGAAATTACAAGGTTTTTTTTTTTTACGTAAACAGCGTTGAATTTAGGTTGGCTTAATGGTGGAAGAAACTGAAATGGTGACAGATTGACGCAAGGTTAGAGAAAAGGTTAGTGGACACAAATCTTGCAGCAATCAGCCCCGCTCTACAACAGAATCCCAAATCAATGGACAAGACGGGGCTGATCAATGAGCTGGTAGGGCAAGATGGATGGACAGCAGTAACATTAGGACAAAGGATATGATGGATGGATGGAGGGACTGTTAGGCTGAAATGTGTGGTTTTTTTTTCTGCGTTTATGTTCATACTGACAGCGCATATCGATAAAGACGTTAGGGTTGAAAACATACGTCCTTCCACTCTGCTCGACTCTGTGTTTGAGTAGCTTATGGTGAAGTGTGTGCAGATGTTTATGCGCCTGTGTGTCGGTGTCTTCAGTGTGCGAGACGGCCTTGCATCGGATCAATAGCTTTGTGGTGACAGCTAAGAGCTGATTAATCAAACGCATGGATCTGTCTCTCCCTGCTCTGCCCTCTCGTCAATTACCAGCTTCATTACATTGCCTTAACACCCCACTGGGACCTTCATCCATTCCTCCGTCTCATCCCTTCCCTGTCCGGCCTCTGCTTCCTCTTGGACTGTCCCCTTTTGATTTTGTTTCCCATATCTCAACAACTCCTCTTGGATCTAATGTTCACGCCATCTATAGACATCTGTAGATCATATTTTTACTGACAGCGACAACGCATTGATTGGTGAAGTTTATTCTGGGATTTGCAAAAGATAAATTCTTTTCAACATTTAAAAAAATTCATTTTCTTCCCTAGATGCCAACATTTTTTCTATTCATTGTGCATAACTGAGATTTCCCCTTCAGTCATCCTCCTGCCTCCATCCCTCCTCTAGAGCCGTTCTCTTTCTTCTTTTTGCACAAGTTCTTCCTCCTTTTTGCAGCCATCATTCTGTAGCTCTTCTCCTCCCCCACCTAAGGCCCCTGGCATCAACACACTGTCTATTTGCCTCAGTGGAATGACTAAGCATTGTGTGTGTGTATGTGTATGTGTGAGTGTGTGCAGTATGCTTTTATTGTTTTACGTATTGTAGTGTATGAATGAGTGCACCCTATCTACAAAAGGAGGTTCAGACTGTGTGTTTGCAATAATCATTTCATTTTCATTCATTCCTGTAGCTGTAGGATTTTTTAGACAGAGCAAGTCACGATTGAATCCCACCATGTCCCTCCTCCCTTTTCCTCTTTCAATTCTTTTTGAACAATCTCTCAGGGGCAGCTCTTCTTTCACACCATCAGTTTTGGCCTTTCTCTGTCTCACTTTTCATGTAATATTTCTTTTTTTTTCTTCAGAGTTTCCATTTACTCCCCAGGTTCCTCTTGGCCTTCCACCTGCCCTTTCAGGCGATCAAAGTCAGCTGGGGTCCCCCAGGATTTTCCCTCTTGACTTGTTTTCTTCATCCCGTTTTATTTTTAGTTGACTGTGCTCGTTGTTTTTAAGTACTCTGCAACATTATCGCTTCCACGCCTCCCCCCATTTTTTTTAACTCTTGTATTTCAGCCTCCTCTCTTCCCTCATCTAATCCTCACTTCTTCTGTAATCCAGATCAGCTAGCCTGCATTCCTAATCTCGCCGCTTCTCAATCCTTCTGTGAGCGTGTGTGAAATCAAAGATACTAAGGCTATAGTAGTCTGACAAATCAGACAATAATGTGGACACTTCCATGAATCGGTGACTAAAATAACTTAATTTTTTTATTCACAGGCTACTTAACTAAAATATCTGGTGAAAATTCACCACTTTTGAATGCTCTGACAGTTGTTTAGATTTCTAAATACCTCCCAAAAGCCTGCCATTTAAATTTTGTCATCTTGCTAATCCTGTTTTCCATATAAACACACATTTTTCTTGGAAAAACACAATATATCTCTGTAGACTGGCCTAAGTGTGTTTACTGAAAGTAAAGTGAGAGTGAAACCAAGACTTTTCCAACCTGAGCATCTTTGTTGATGTTTATTTATTTATTTTTTGTCCCTTAGATGAATCGACCCATCCAGGTGAAACCAGCTGACAGTGAGGGCCGAGGAGGTGAGTCACACAAGCGCACACAAACACTGAAACACACATGCAGACAGGCGACTGAGTGGACTGGCAGAAAGCTTTCCTCTTTACTGTGGCTCTTACCATAAAAACTTAACTCTTTGTACATTTTTTTTTTTTCAAATATTAAAGGGTTTTAAAATATCCTCGCTTTGCGCAAAAATCTCCATTTGAACTAAAATCTGTCCGCCCACAGACAGAGTGTGACAAATCGAAGGTGTCAAGCTGGATCAGACAGAGATGGTAGCAGTCAGCAGGGTGCTTGGCAGTCTTCTTGCTGTTAATAAATACTCTCTCAGATCACACACCAGCCAACACTGCTCCCTGGTGGACACAATTATTTGCTTCCATAAACAGCTATTCATTCATTCAACCTTTATTTATACAGGTTAGTCTCATTGAGCTTCGGTGACTCATTTACAAGAGAGACCTGTTTCAGATAGACAAAATATAAAATACAGACAACAATAATTTAACAAAAAGCAATTAAAATCAAATAAAACAACTTATTCCTACAGCTCCGACCTTTACTGGTGTAACATAGATGTTACAAGTTTAGGTAGAGTTAAAATTGATCTTCCTTCTTTTATTTCTTCCACACAGAGGACAGGAAATTGTTTGTTGGCATGCTGGGAAAGCAGCAAAGCGACGAGGATGTCAGAAGGCTGTTTGAGCCCTTTGGCAGCATAGAGGAGTGTACTGTTCTGAGAGGACCAGATGGGACAAGCAAAGGTAAAATACATCAAGTACACGTGCATAAGCTGACAGAAAACAAGATACCAAAAACTACTGTTTTTTCATTTAGGATTGGTTTCTACTTTAACGCCTTTGTTCTGTTGCAGGATGTGCTTTTGTCAAATTCCAAGGTCATGCCGAAGCCCAAGCTGCCATCAACAGTTTGCACGGGAGCCGCACGATGCCTGTGAGTGGCGTGCATTTGATTACAAATGAAAGTAGCACAGAAACTACACATATCTGTATCCAGTCAGTTTGTTGGAGTAAAAATGACCAGTTAAAATTAACATCCCTGTCCTCATCTCTGTCTGCTCACAGGGAGCGTCATCCAGCCTGGTGGTGAAGTTTGCTGACACGGAGAAGGAGCGGGGGCTGAGGAGGATGCAGCAGGTGGCCTCCCAGCTTGGCATCTTCAGCCCCATGACCCTCAACTTCCCTGCCTACAATGCCTACACACAGGCGGTCAATGCACAGGCAAGCGCAAACACACAAGTGCTCACTGTTTTACACTCACACATACACACCAAGTCTTGGAGGTGGGGGGTGGAGGGGTGCTGTGCTTATGAAAGGATGTAATAAGTTTGAAGAGGCTATCAGTGGTCTAATTGGAACTAATGTTATTACCCAGACAACAGAACATACGTCATCTAGCATTAGCTTTCCCGCAACACACAACCATTAACTCACTGACTTGGGACATAATGGCCTTGTAATTAGATCTCTATTCATCTGTTCCTCCATCACTCCCTTTCCCTGGCCCTTCCTCCCATTTTTCTTCTTCTTTTCTCTCTCGTTCTCTTTTTCCCATATCAATTTAACCCCTTTCTTTTCCACCATCCCCTTCCTCTGTCTATTTCCTCCCTCGCCTGCAGCTCGTCCAACAACAGGCCCTGGTTGCCCAGTCAGCGTACTTGTCTCCTGTGGCAACAGTTGCTGCCGTACAGATGCAGCAGATGGCGGCACTCAACGCCAACGGAATCATCGCTACACATATTACGCCCATCACGCCATCCTCGGGTAATCTCACTGGCACATGCCCTACATACTCAAAAACTCACCTCATTCGTGGCAGAGGTGTTGTGATTTGCACAGTGGGGTATAATGTAGTTCTTAGCTTTTTTTCTTTTACCAAACAGAACATGAAAGTGTTTCAGTTAGGGCTTAGAGATTTTTTTTTTATTTCTGATCATCAAAACAAGTCAGTCTTGCAGCATGCAATAGATGAATGTTTCCAGTTTTTACTATTTTTGCTGAATTTTTTCCATCAGGCAAAAAATATACTTAAATAATGTTCAGTACATCCAGTAATTTGCAGATTAAGTGGTCAACACTTAAAATGTCCAGTGATACAGACTAATTATTATGATGTGATCTGTTTCTACAGGTACAAACACCCCACCAGCTATTGCAGCCACACCTGTACCAGCTATTCCTCCACCGATTGGAGTGAACGGTTACAGCAACATTCCAGCTCCCACAAATGGACAACAAACAGAAACACTATACACCAATGGAGTTCATCCATATCAAGGTATTATGATCCAATCTAATGCATGTATAGACATGTAGAAAGAAGACTGTTAGCTTATGACAGTCATTATGATATACATGTAGTTTATTTCCTCTATCGTCACTGCTTTTGTTTCATATTTTCCAGCCCAAAGTCCAGCAGCAGCTTTGGATCCTCTTCAGCAAGCCTACGCCGGCATGCAGCACTACACAGGTTAGTGTTTGGACCAAGTAAAACACTAGCCGGCTTGAAATTTTTAGAATCTGGAGTCTGTTTACATTATTCTCCTGCTACAGCAATAATGGATCGCTTCTCTTTCTTCTAAAAGCATTCTCAAAAAATTAAGAGGCACTTTTATTGGTCAGCGTGTAGGTTTTTGGTTCATATGCTGGTTTAAAAAAATCCCTTAGTGTCATTAAGGAATCTGTTGGTGTACATGTTGAATGTTATTCAGTAAAGATTTCAGTCACACAAACATTTATTCAAAGCAACACAACACACACTGCAGATTGGAGGTTAAATTAAGATGAAAATGGAGCAACGTCTTTGCCCTCAGCTTTCAAGGATAAAAAGAAAATCCTCAAGGGTAATTAATTGTATGATTTATCTGATTTCACCCAGACACCATCCATAAACATGGTCCATAGCCACAGACCGAAGAGATGATGTAATGTGTGCTCACCAGCCTGAAATCAACCGTGTCTTTGTTTAGTCGACTCGCTCCTCTTTGTTGTTACAGTTAATAGTTTTCACCTTCAACGGGAGACGTTTCAGTCTCAAGGAAATGACTCTATTGGTCACTTTTTTGTTGCCACCTGTTGTTTTGAGCCAATGAGATGTTGTTATCCTCCTTGTCTTCCAATAGCGGCGTACCCGACTGCGTACGGATTGGTCGGACAGCCGTTTCCCCAGCAGCCAACGCTGGTTGCCCAGCAACACCAGCAGCCCCAGCAACAGCAGCAAAGAGAAGGTGATGTGACTTCCTGCCTGATAGGGGGCCACGCCCCTCTCTACAGTGGCTGTTTTCAAAGTTCTCCATCATCAGGTTTTCACGGCCTGTGATTATTTACCACGTTGCGGCTAAACTATGTGTGTGTGGATGTGTGTGTTAGGTCCAGAAGGGTGTAACATCTTCATCTACCACTTGCCTCAGGAGTTCAGTGACTCTGAGATGCTACAGATGTTCCTGCCCTTTGGCAATGTCATATCTGCTAAGGTGTTTGTGGACCGAGCCACCAACCAGAGCAAATGTTTTGGTGAGACACACACCAGAGGGGGGAGAATGGGAGGACAGGGGGAGAGAAGGGTCCTGAGGGAAGGACAAGGGGAAAGAAAAAGTTACAGATGGGTGGATTATACAATGTTGTTGTTGTCTAAATGTAAACCATGATAGCAGAAATAAGTCATTGTGCTTTATCTCTCTCTTCTAGGATTTGTGAGTTTTGACAACCCAGCCAGCGCTCAGGCTGCCATCCAGGCCATGAATGGTTTCCAGATCGGCATGAAAAGACTGAAAGTGCAGCTCAAGAGGCCCAAGGATGCTAACCGCCCATACTGAGTGACGGCTGAGAGAAGAAAGAACGATAATGTAGAGGTGAGGTGGTGAAGAGGTACAAAGTGCCACAATATGAAACCATCAGAGGGGCAGTATGTTTAAGAGCAGGTGATAGAAATGGCTTAACGAGATTTGACGGTACAATGCTAACGCTAGGTAAACTGTTAACAGGAACAGCTTGACGTTCCAGTGAAAATGCTTTTGGTTACTCCCAAAAATACTTAATGAACTCAGGAAAGATAAAAGTGTAAAATATATATACATATACAGTATATAAATTCATAAATATATATTGTTTTATTTAATTTATTCATTTTTTTTCTTTCACAATCTTATTTATTTTTCTTTCCTGCTGTTTTGATCTTTTCCTGAAACGGCACCTTACCTCACCCAAGATCCTCCCGTCCAATCATAATTCACGAGGACCCCATCGCTATGGCAATGGTTGCCTAGTGACTGATAAAGCCCCGACCCCCCCTTCCTCTCACATTGTTGTAAGTTGATTGGTTGGCCTGTGTTTTGGGTTGCTGTGGCGATTTATTGCCTGTGTTGGTTGCCCTTGGCAATTTTTGTTCTGTCACCTGGAGCAACCAGCCATGCGTTGACTTGCATGTCCTGTTGCTGTAGTGATCACAGACTGTGTTTGGTGCATTGTGACTTTATTTTGTATTGACCTGTGCACATACTGATCAATAACTATCAATAGCCAGGACTGCACTCCAAATCAACTGATTGGATTGGATACCTGATACACTTAACCAACTTATAGTAATTTAATAAATTTAGTAGCGAAGCTCGTCATTTTTTTTCCAGCTTTGTTTTTGATCAGTTTCTGTAGTGTTCTGTTTGGTGTCATTATTATTTATCCAAATGGTTTGGGTAAACTAGTGAGCGTGGACATCTGTGTGTGCATATGTTTCTGTGTTGCACTCAGTGTGCAATACAGGACAGAATAATCCTTGTTGCATTGGTGTCTGCATAGGAAGGAGCCCAGAGTTTTCACACAGTGGACTGGTGGAGAGATGTAGAGCAACAATATTGAAATTTAAATATAATGGCTTTGATAGTGGGATAAAAAAGAAAGTTGTAGGATGTTGCAACATAAAAAGGCAATCCATGATGGACCAGAGGACATGACATGTTCACGGTATGCAAACAGCATGGAGTTAGACAAGGCTATCTGACAACACTGTATTTATGAGTAAGCATGCATTTCGTTGAGCTGTACTCTGATAGGCTGAGTTTAAAATCCTGGATTGTGATTTTTTTTTTCAACAGTGTGATGTGGCACTTTAGTTTGTTGCTCCTCCAATTTTCTCTTTGTGTCTACTTTTCTTTTCTATCACTGCTTTTCGTGGTGCTTCCTCCTTTTCTCACCTTCAGCACCTCTTACACGCTCCTCCTCCAAATGCCTTATCTCCCCCTTTCACTCTGTCAAATGTTTACTTCACTCCAACTTCCTCCTCCTGTTCCTTCTAGCTCGTGTTTTGAGGTAACGGGTATGTGGTTGTCATGGTGGAAGAACCAGTGCCTCTTGCTTATTGGAGAACAGCCTTCAACTATAGGAATTCTGGGAGAAAAACAAGAGAGAGAACATAAAGATGCTTTAGTGGGAGGTAAATTTAATCCTCCGTGAAGCTGAATGCTGCTGTCACGTCAGTGTGTGGGTGTACCATGAAAATGGCAACACACGTTATAAATAAGTGACTTTTCTTCTTCTAGACAAAGTTTTGCATATTAGAAGTTTGCAGGCCTTCTAATATTAAAGGTTAATGGAGAAAACGCAGATCAAACCCTTCAATCAGATCCATTTCTCTGAACGAAATACCACCCAGAATTTCTATACAGCAAATGCCAGAGAGTGATGCATGCTGGTAGCAGTGTTTGCTTGCCATGATCCGGGGCACATGAGTGCAGCTGATGAGGACACAGAACTTTACAGCAAAATATATGCTTCACTCCAGACACACACTGAAGGACACATAGTAACTATTTTTACTGTATTGAGCTGCATGATGCAAAACACCGTGTGTATGTGTTAAAGCACCTTGATTTACCACGCAACTGTGAATGATGCTTTCATACTGAAGCCAAGAGAAGCCAGGCGGTGCAACAGGACACAGGAAGTTTGACAATAGGCCCTCAGGGAGAAGCCTTGTTTGACGGGGAGGGGCATGTTTGACAAACTGAGAAGATGAGAAGCCCCACACAGAGGCCCAGTTTATTTATAACTCCTAACAGGCCGTCTTTTCTTCTCTGTCCCTCTCTCCTTCTTATGTATCGCTCCCTCTGTCCTCCAACTCCCTTTGCAGGTGACCTCTCAGAGTTCGGCTGAGGCAGAATCCCAAGATTCATTGTGCTTTCAGGATGTCTGCTACCTGTGAGCGTCCGCCGAGTGCTGCCACACACACACACACACACACACACTTACACAGAGATACATGCACTCTCAATACTGAATCTTAAACGGAACAAAGCTGATATGTACATAAAACGCACAAACATTTCTCACATAAACACACACAACTCACAAACAGCCAAAAGCTTGGTTTGACCATAGTCTGTGTGAAACAGGGTGTTTAGTACAACTAAGAGAGGGCACCGATGGAAACTTATGATATATCACGTCAACAGACTTTTACATTTCTATACCGTGTCTATTACATGACAAAAATATAGAGGGACCGATGTTTCATAATGAAAAGGGAGAGAAAATTAAAGAAAAAAAGGACTAAATAGGTTAGAAAGACTTTGGAGACTATCCTAATGACCTGTATATAGTTTAGTTTACAGAGAGCAGCATTTAAAAACAAGGAAAAATGCAAAAAGAATACTAC
>JAVCKU010000047.1:12047410-12058650 GCA_032273985.1 Hypsolebias coamazonicus | reverse complement strand
AGATAAATACTTGGCAGATTTAGTTACAGGCAGTATTCTTAAAATAAGTGTTTGATAGCTTTCATTTAGTTTAAAAACTGTGAAACACACTACTCTGACTCTGCTTTTTAAAATTCTGCTTCCTGTTTTTTTTTTTTTTATTATTATTTTTTTATTATTACCAGTTAAAAGAAGCCTCTGCAGTTTTACAGAAAACCTCCCAGCAGGTGAACAAATTGGCCCTAATGGTGAACAAGCCTTCACCAGGAGCTCCACTGATCCGTTCTTCACCTTCAGCTCAGTCCGGTGAGCATATATGATGGTCTTTGTTTCAAATCTTATGTCGAAGCTTCATTGATATTCATTTATTTGTACACTTGTATCTTTCAGGGATTCAAGGTTCAGCACCAACAGTATTTGTATCACAGGCTCCATCTCAGGCCATGACCCAGCCAAATCCGAACCTAAAAGAAGATGAACTAAAAGTTGGGATGACCGTTCTGGGGAAAAAACGCACCAAAACGTGGCACAAAGGCACCCTTGTTGCTGTCAACACTATTGGTATGTCTTCTTCAGGTTTCTTTCGAGAAGCTTGGTTTTTCCTCAACTTACTATGTTTTGATTTTTTTTTTAATGCAGGCAATAGTACATTTAAATATAAAGTGAGGTTTGATAAAGGCAAGAGTTTGCTGTCTGGGAACCACGTGGCTTTTGAATATAACCCGACCCTGGAGAGCCTGTTTGTCGGGGCCCGTGTTGTCGCTAAGTACAAAGATGGAAACCTAGTGTGGCTCTACGCAGGAATTATAGCAGAGATGCCCAACAACAAGAACCGCATGAGGTGAGTCAATAAAAAAAAATCTGAAGAGTTGGAGAGGTGCTGATTTGTGAGAGCTCACTAATGTCCTGTCTTTGTGTTTCAGGTTTTTGATATTTTTTGATGATGGCTATGCTTCTTATGTGATACTGCCTGAACTTTACCCAGTCTGCAGACCACGTAGGGGCCCTTTTCTAATTTCCTTTCAAATAGTAAAATAACTTTAGGCTGAGAGTTTAATAAAGATAGTATTTGTTTTTGCAGTAAAACGTACTTGGGAAGACATAGAGGACGCATCCTGTCGAGACTTCATCGAGGAGTACATTTCCGCCTATCCCAGTAGGCCGATGGTGCTCCTGAAGGTCGGCCAGATAATCAAGACGGAGTGGGAGGGAACATGGTGGAAGAGCCGAGTGGAGGAGGTGGACGGCAGCTTGGTCAAAATTCTCTTTTTGGTACGAACATACCAAACTCTTAGTACCAAAAAAAAATAAAATAAAATCTCAGATAGAAAATATTAAATTCTTGCATTTTGTGGAGAAAAATCCCCTAAAGCTTTAAAACAAAGCATAATGTAAACTTTTATCTCTAACTTGACAATATAAAGTGACAGTAATTATTGTAAAATCAAACAAAAATAGTGCAAATGAAACAGCATTAAAATATATTTTGGTAAAAAATAAATTTATCAATACTTTGGTAATAAAATTTGATGAAGTCCAATAGTTAACCAATAACCAGATGTGGCAGCTGTAATAAACCTTGCACTGCCTGCAGTATTCTTCTTGATGAATAAATGTACTGTATTCATTAACTAGAATTTGAGATAATTTACTCCAATATTTGAATTCCTTGTGTTGCTTTGTGTCAAGCAGGAAGACAAAAGGAGTGAATGGATTTACAGAGGATCCACGAGATTGGAGCCCATGTTTAACCTGAAAATGACTTCCGCAACCACCCAGGAGAAGAAGCTGGCTGGCCACCAAAGGACAAGACCAAACATGGGTAATGCAACACGTTTATGTTGAAAAATAATCCATACAGGAGAAATACAGAAGCAGACAAATTTGTTGATATCCCAATAGCTCATTATACTCATCACGCTTCATTTCTTATGAAAAGGGATTCAGCTAGAAGCAACTGACTAGTGTATATCTGCATGCCTTTAGTATTTGATAAAGTAAAAAAAGAAAAGATTTGTTGTTTATTTGACAAAGATATGGTACAAGTATGGACAAGTGGTACCCTTAAAAGAACTATTAATCCTTGCATTATTATTATGTGTTAGTATCACACATGCCTTCATGCTTTTTATTGCACCACACTGAACATGGACCATCACAAACAAAGGCCAGAGCTGTCCGAGGAGCTCAGAAAGAAGATTATAGGTATTCATGTTGAAGATAAAGGCTTTGAGGCCTTCAACCAAGCAACTTTATGTTCCTCTGACCACAATTGTAAATATTATTTAAAATTACAAGACCTTTGGGGCTGTAGCCAACCTCCCAGTACATGCGTTCAAGCGGAAATGCAACCTCAGGTTGATCAAGCGAATAGTGAGGATGGCAGAATTAGAAACCATCCAAAGCCATTCAAACTGAACTCTTAAGGTCACGGTCCATCACTGTCTGATTGTATCATCTGTGTTATTCTGAATCACAATGGACTCTATGAAAAAAGACCCAGGAAAACTCTAATATTGACAGAAAAACACAAAAAAGCCAAATTGGAATTTGTTAAAATTCATGTTGAAAAGCCCCCAAGTTTCTGGGAGATTATCTTTTAAACTGAGCCAAAACTACCGTAGAGGTTTCTGGTCAGTTACATCAGCTCTTTGTTGACAGAAGGGGAAAGAAAGCTGTCAAAGAAAACATCATGCTTGCAGTTTTTGTTGTTGTTGTTGCTTTCACAGCTTTATCGTTAACCGTCAACCTAGCCTTAATTTTGGGTCACTTGGTGCTGAGTTTCACATCAGTGTGTTGGCAGGTGAAAACAGGTTTTTAGAGAAACTGTCAGTACTTTTTCTGTCTATACATTTGCAGTGGTTCTTTGCTTTTATTACTGCTGCTGACAGACCTCTGTCAAGGGCCTGATTGGAAGAGTCCAAAATCTATTTCTAAAGAGGTCAAGCCTTAGATTTTGAAGAGAAGTCACATTTGACGATCTCAAAGTAGACCATCAAATCACACTTTCAATAATTTATTTCGTTTTAAATTAGACTCTCCCTTTAAATGTTTTTCACTGTTTTGTTTATCTCCAGGAGCATTGAGGAGTAAAGGCCCGGTAGTTCAGTACACTGGTGTTGAGCATGTTGGAGCAGCTCCTGGCCAGGTGCAACAGGCATCACCCAGTCAGCCTTTGACATCGCCACAGTCCCAGCAGCCCCTTCAACCTCAGCAGCCTCCTGTGCCCCAGCAGTCTCCTGTGCCCCAGCAGTCCCCTGTACCCCAGCAGTCCCCTGTGCCCCAGCAAACCCCTCAAACCCTGCTTATCGTTCAGCCACAGCAAAGTCCTCAGTCCACTCAAACCGCACATCTTCAATATATTCAGTAAGTACACTTACATAATAAACCTTGTGCAAACACTACTGATGTCACTTTGTTTAAAAGGCATACACTTGACTAAAGGGGCCAAAGTATTAGTTCTAGTGGTAAAAGTTTTAAACTCTTATTCAACTAGAAAATCATGAATATCTTGAAAATGCCTTTTAGCCTACTTTAATGTCCTTTGTTGTCCACTGTCACGGAGCCAAGAGAAGACAACAAATACCCTTCGGACGAAAACCCTTCCATTTGTCCGGTTCTACTTGTGAGCTAGATAACTTGAAAAGTAGCAACTTCCGTTTTGGTGTATGGCTACATCTAAGAAATGTTCCCATCGAAAGTTGGGTTGCCACATCAAAATTCTAGATGGCTACTGCCATAAATATTCATACAGTACGACAGCCCAACCTGCTGCCAGGCTTTACCTTTTTGCTTCTCTCTTTAAGGAATAAGCATCAGATGGCAAAGAAGAGCACCTCTCCATTTGTCCCTGGGGTGGGAGGGACACATGCTTCTAAAATCTTGCTGTCTTCATCAAGTTCTGCCATCTTCTCAGGGTGAGTTCAACACTCGTTCCAAAATTAATTTAGGTCACTGTTTTAAAACTGATTTTTTTTTTTTCAAATCCACGTCCACTTTCCCACTTCCTGTTCTTACATTCATGCTTCTGTAGCAGCTCTTTTTTCAGCTCTGTCTGAAGAACTTGGAGTAATTTATGGCACAATAAATAAAGTTCACTGGGTGTCCTAATAGTGTTTTAAAATATTGTTTAAATGTTACATGAACATGTCCACAATATATTTCATATAAATGTGCTTTTTATAGTAGGCTCTAATGTATTTTCGTTAGGAAGAAAACTTGTTTTCATAGGTTTAGAAATGTAAGTTTTGATTTATAATAATAATAAAAACACACAAAACTTTGTCCACTGCTGACAAACTTCTACTTCTAATTTATTTCAAATGCAAATTCCAGGGAAATTTTAAGCTCTATATAATCAGAAAACTACAGTTGTGTTATTATTTTTATATTTCACAGCGTTCTTGTTTTTAAAATGGAGACTGCATGACTATCTGGTTCTGTCTGCTACTGGTGAAGCTAATAGAATACTGTAGCCCTTTCTGGTTTACAAGAGAAAGTGGTCATTTTGTTTTGTTTTTTTTTTTGTCTTTGTTAATTCACAGTGGAAAAATATTGATTACTACAACTGCTCCCACATCCTCCACGCCTTCGCACCAGAGACAGCAACCCACTGTGATTGTTGCCCCTCCCCCTGTGACACATGCAATGGTCACCATTCCCCAACATCCCTCCTACAGAGCCCCGACGGACAGAATCTTCTACCTGGCACACACTTGTCAGCCTACATGTCTGAACCGCGTTCGACCGGTCAAACAAGACATGCACCTAGGAAAGAACCCTCTCCTCACTCCTCTGCTGTATGATTTCAGACGCATGACGAGTCGACGCAAAGTCAACCGCAAAGTAAACATAAACCGCAACACCACAGAGGACCATAAAACATTAAAATATATTACCTGCCTGATTAAATTTGTGTTTTAATAACCTTTCCCTTCATGTCCTCTCATCAGGTTTCTTTCCATGTGACCTACAAAGCTCCGTGCGGACTTTGCCTGCGCAACATGTCAGAGATACAGAATTACCTCTTCCAGTCACGCTGTGACTTTATCTTCTTAGAGATGTTCTGTCTAGACCCATATGTGCTCGTGGATCGACCCTTCCAGCCACAAAGACCCTTCTATTACATTCCAGACATCACCAGTGGGAAGGAGGACATCGCTCTCTCCTGTGTCAACGAGATTGATACCACCCCACCTCCTAAAGTAGCCTACAGTAAGATCTACATTGATTTACTTTGGGTTTGTCCAGAGATGAGACAGCACAGGTTTTTCATGTTCACATTTTAGATCAAGTTGGATCATGGAAATTTAAATGGGAACAATTTTTACAGTTAATTTATGCAGAAAACTATATTAGTCCTAAACGGCATCAAGGTCTCATTAGTAAAGCTGCTGCCTCTCAGCGAGAAGGTTGCTGGCTCGAATCCCTGTCGGGGGAGCCTTTCTGGGTGGAGTTTGCATGTACTCTCCGTGCATGTGTGGGTTTTCTCCGGGTACGCCATTTTCCTCCCACAGACCAAAAACATGCATGTTAGGCTAATTGGTGACTCTAAATTGTCCCTATATGTGAGTGGAGTCCAGGGTGTCTCCCCTCCTCTGGGCACCAGTGACCCCCTGTGACCTGGAAAGATAAAGCAGGTAAAGTTAATGGATGGATGGATTAAATGGCATCAAAAATGTCTCAGCTTGTAATACAGTATATAAATTTATATATAGAGATGGTTTTCTTTGTGGCAGCACCAACAACCTAATTATTCAGTCTGAACAGTTGATTAGTTTCGGTGAATTATCATTTATTGAGCACAAACTGTTTTAGTCTACCAGTGCACTTTTTTAAACCTTGAGAAGGACAAAACATTTGAGAAGTCATTCACAAACTTTATATTCAAAGGTTCAATCAGATTTCAAACAAGCGGTTCTCCGATGTCATCGCTGAAGGATTTGAATAGTGAATGTAGTTTTCGAGATGCGTGTTCTGAAATGGAACTGAACAGAGAATGCAAGTAAACCTTAATGTTTTGGTGCAAGATATTCAAGCTGGTAGGAGTTGAACTGTGTATAAGAACAGAAGTCGTTTTATTATGTACAGTATTTATTTTCTGGGGTGGTGCAGAGTGACAGATGCTGGTGAGCGCAGGGAGTAACTGCAATTTTATCCACCACCAGTGGAGCCAAGAGGGTGGCCAGTGGTGGTCTTGGCCACTATAGATTAATCTTCAGCCACTGCACCCCAATCATTTGAGGAAACTATTCTTTTCAGCGATATAAAAAACTAGAAAGCATAGTTTCCTCAAATGATAGGGGTGGTCAGTTTATGGCCATTTGCTTATTTTTCAAATTATCCAGCTCACAAGGTTTACAAATATGGTGGTGGCCATCTTGGATTTTGACATGGCAATGCAGTTTTTGAAATTAATCTTTCTTACACCCTAGATTCACCCACACACCAAAAAGGAAGTCGGTACCTCACTTATTTTTCAAGTTATCGCGCTCACAACATTCACGGACAGACAGCCTGTTTAACTCTATTCATTACATGTCGCAGCAAAATGATTGAAGTAAACGTGCAAATGACCATTAAAGCTTTGCACTACAGATGCTCTCAGGTGGCTAACTGACTTAAATCTTCCTTTGTCAAGCAACTGTGATGTGAGTGTTTTACCTCATTTATTGATAATGCACTCAGAGATGTGCTGAGGGCAAAATAAATGCATTTTTCTACAACTACTAAGACTCAGTTTTCCAAGCCCACATTTCTTTGTTGCACATTTTGACAAGTCCATGGTGACCGGACCTTAGTCTCTGCTGCAGTAGTTTCAGATAATGACACAGATGGGGACTAAAGCTGCAACCAGCTTTGCAGTTAACCCCCTTATGGGTTAGGAAAGCAAACTCAGCTTGTGACTTGAAGAGACATGGCACTTAGTGTCGTTACTGTAGCCTAAACTGTATATTTACTGCTAGAAATTCAACTGTTTACAGGTAATTTTCCTGTCATTCTCTGGTTCTCACACCTGGCATACCTGTGCTCGCTCTCCTTCATGCTTCATTGCGTCGTACAAATGCGTTGCAGTGAAATCCAATAAAACATTTGAGCTGGGTTCAGATTGGCACTCCAGTTTGATCTGGTTCGGACAAGCATCTGGACTTTGAGAATGGCTGCAAAAGAGCATGTGGATACTCAGAAACTGACAGACCCTCTTCTCTCTTCAAGGTAAAGAGCGTATTCCTGAGGATGGAGTGTTTATTAACACCAGTGCAGATTTCCTGGTTGGGTGTGATTGCACGGACGGCTGTCAAGACAAGTTAGTGCAGCTGCTCCTTCGTACAGCTTCATTTTTACTTTTTATTTTTCATTTGTTAGCCATAGCTAATCTCCTGAAGATGTGTCATAGGATTTTAGTATCTTCTTGTCTTAATTACAGGTCCAAATGTTTCTGCCACCAGCTGACTCTGCAGGCTACAGCTTGTACACCCGGAGGCCAGGTCAACCCTAACGCAGGATATTTGTACAAACGATTAGAGGAGTGCCTGCCAACAGGGTCGGCGTCTTTTACTTGTTTTTAAAAAGGCTAACATGCTCATGTTCTGTAGACTCATCACATGTTATCTTGTCATTCCTTTGTTCCTTCTGGTTCTCTCTCAGGATCTACGAGTGTAATAAAAGGTGCAAATGTTGTGTTCAGATGTGCACCAACCGGCTGGTGCAGCACGGCCTGCAGGTCCGCCTTCAGCTCTTTAAGACTCAGAACAAAGGCTGGGGCATCCGGTGTCTGGATGATATCGCTAAAGGCTCTTTTGTCTGCATTTATGCTGGTGAGGAACACGCTTTAAAAGAAAGATGGTGGAAGTCAGACTCATGCAGACGTCTTTATTAACAACTTCCTGTTTTCTTCTTTTCTGCCACTTTAAAAGGTAAAATCTTGACTGATGACTTCGCTGACAAAGAAGGTCTAGAGATGGGTGATGAGTATTTTGCCAACCTGGACCACATAGAGAGCGTGGAGAACTTCAAGGAAGGCTACGAGAGCGAGGCTCACTGCTCAGACAGCGATGGTAGTGGAGTAGATGTGTCCAGGATAAAAATCCAGCCGTCTGCTTTAGTTTCGGGCACCAATGCGGGACGGCATCCCAAAAAGGGTGAGCTGAACTTTGGGAGGTTCTCTGCAGCGTTTGTCCACGAGATAGAAGCTGACATTTTCATCCTGCTTTTTTTTATATATCTTTCTTTGTCCCGCAGGCAAAAGCTCGAGCTCTTCAAACCGCAGCAACGATGAAAAAGACTCGAAGAGTGACGAAAGCGACAGTTCAGACGACACGTTTGTGAAGGACAACTATTTCAACTCCAGTTCTGTGTGGAGGAGTTACACCACACGAGGTCAAGTCAAGGGCACCAAGGAAGGTAAACAACTTTCACAACTTACAGACGATTGTTTGAAGTTACCGGTTTATTTTGCTTAAAGATCACTTTTACTCCACTTTAACTTCAAATCGTCCCATCACCAGCCAAGCAATAATCCACCGTCACATTACAAACGTGTTCAGTTTCCTTTAAAAGAAAGTCAGTTCCTCTGTTGTTTTGTAAGTTTATAAGTGAGTTAGGGTGATTTCTGTTTCTTCATACTACTTTCCCTCCTGCCTCAGGAAGTCAAGACAGTAAAGATGGAATGAGTGTTTCTGGAGGAGCACCTGGTGAAAAGCCCCTGTCGATCCCAGAAGAGACGGGGAAGAGCAAAGTGGCTTCCTGGCTAACAAGCCAGGGGCTCAAGAAGGTGTGTAATAAAAAAGAGCAAACAGATAAAGCAACAAGAACGCATAGACTGAAGTTTTATTTTAAATGTAGGCCACGCAGCACATTTAAGTACATTACTGAGAAATAACGATGTGCCGTATTTTTTGGACTATAAGCACCGTAGGGCTGGGCAATACTGTATACCGAAAATTAACCGATACTGAAATTTATAAAAATGATCGACGTCATTTTTGCCCATGTCTGTGTTTTCAGTGTTTTTAAAAAAAGAAAAAGTCATTTTGTCTTTTGGCTGTGTATAGGTAGGCAATGCTCATGTCCCTTTAAGACGCTGCGCTACGTGCAGTCTGTAGTCACGTGACTCCATCCCATCCAGTCTGTAACAAGAAGTGAAAAAACTGTGCGGTTGAGAAAATGGAGGAAATTTCGAATGTTGAAGCGGCAGCAGCAGTGGCAGAGCTGGTACAGGAGGAAGAGGAGCAGCTAATTAAAAAAAAAAAAAAAAAAAGCGTCATCAGTCGTCTGGCAACATTTTGGGTTCAGCAAAGACGATATTGAACAAAAACAAGCCAAGTGTAAACTATGCCAAAAGACTGTTGCTTATATGTTCAAAAACTATTAACAACTAAAATGTCTTTCATTTTCTTCATTTATTTGCAGAAGCTGTAGTTTTAAAGTTCATTAAAGTGGCAATAAAAAGCTAATTAAGCCATCAGTATAACTGGCTGTGAATTATTTATGCCGGCCGATCACATTATTTTTTGGGGTGGGGGGTTGCAGTTATCGTCCATTTATCGTTATCGAGGTGAACAGCTCAGTATATTGTGATATTGATTTTAGGCTGTATCGCCTAGCCCTAGCGCACCGGCACATTAAGCAAAACAAAACAGTCAGATAAGTCCAACTTTATTCAGCTCATTCACAACAACTCAGCGTTGTTCAGTTGTACCACATAAAATTGGTTCGAGGTCTGTAAGCACAACCAGAATTAATACTTAAGGCTTACTGTCGATTTTTGAGAAAATTAAAGGATTTTATGTGCACCTTATAGTCCAAAAAATACGGTAATCCTTATTTACCTTGGATATACTCAATTACTTTTTAATGGAAAATACTGTAATGATTGTTGTGATTTTTGTTTTATGACAGTAAAAATATGTAATTCTGTTCATTATTTTCCACGACAGGACGCTGAAGATAAGAAATGTGTTGGAATTCCTCAAAATACACCAGTGTGGGTGTTTCTCAAATTTTAAACATTTGTCTCTGCGAACTGTTAGTCTGGATTAATGTCTAAATACTGATTTTATATCTTTAATTTTGCAGTCAAGCAAAGAAGCAGGATGTGATGACTCTGTCTGACAGCGATGATGTCCAGACCATCAGCTCAGGATCTGAGGACAACAAGGAACGAGACAAACCCGCTCCAGGTAAACGTAAAAAGAAGTCGTCCCTGGTGATGATCCACATTTCCTGATTATTTACACTTTATTTCTCTCCTGCAGTTTCTGGCCCCACTGTGACCAAAAAGCAGGTGGCGGTGAAATCCACCCGAGGCATCGCCCTGAAGAACAGCCACAGCATGATGGTGAAGACAGGAACACCTGGAGGGGGCGCGGGACCGAGCAACCAGGGGGCCAAACATGGACAGCAGGGGCAGCCTGGGGGAGGGGGAGAAAACGCTCCCAGGAACACTCGCCTGTTCTACGACGGCGAAGAATCCTGCTACATCATCGATGCCAAGCTGGAGGGAAACCTTGGGCGATACCTCAACGTAAGATGTTAAACCCGTTCTGTGTTGCGTGAAAAACATTTTATTATTTTGTCCTTCACGATCTGGCGTTCTGTTTGTGTTACAGCACAGCTGCAGTCCTAACCTCTTTGTCCAGAACGTGTTTGTGGACACGCATGACCTGCGATTCCCCTGGGTGGCGTTCTTTGCCAGCAAGTGGGTTCTGTCGTCAAACATTTCTGTCAGCCCTCCCCATGTAAAAAGACAATTGTTTATGTCTCCCCCCTTCAGCCTCTGCACATTACGATAAGTCCTTGGTGACCCTAGAGGGGCGGGCCCTACTTACAGTTTATTTAAGTTGTTCACATACAAGGAACGATTGGTCTTATGACGTTTGGGTCTGTTTTTGTTTCTCGCACCAAAGCCAGTATTTGTGTGAGAAAATCAAACTTTTATTTCCTGTTTTGATTAGAAAGGAGTTTGCTTTCAACAGATCAGGACGTCTGTTGTTTAAACCAAGGGTTCTCAAACTTTTTGGGTTCAGGGACCCCTTACAGCAGGGGTGCTCACACTTTTTCAGCATGCAAGCTCCTTATAAAACAACCAAGTCAAAATGATCTACCCAATACAAAAATGCATCTACACTTCCCCAAGATTGGGGGGTCCGGACCCCCCCGAGATTTACGCCTATGGTTTCTCACGAGGCATTTTCAGGTGTGGAGCTCTTGAAAGAAGCAATGATGAAATATGTGAAAATAATTTATTTAAAAGAGTAAAA
>JAVCKU010000047.1:11983268-11993774 GCA_032273985.1 Hypsolebias coamazonicus | reverse complement strand
CCTGTGATGTGTGCTATTACTTTTATTGGCAATCAGAGTTACCATAGTGAAATATTTAGCTAACAAAGATGCCAAATTTCACATAGGAAATGAATGGGAGAACACTCCTCACACTAACTGCTGGTGTCAAGTCATATGATTTAGAACCTGATGAAAACATACTCACTGTTGGATTTGTTTGAAACTCACAGAAAGAACTTATCAGATGTATCTCTAGAACAGATTAACGTTTGGATCCAT
Source organism: Hypsolebias coamazonicus (assembly GCA_032273985.1). NCBI lineage: Eukaryota > Metazoa > Chordata > Actinopteri > Cyprinodontiformes > Rivulidae > Hypsolebias > Hypsolebias coamazonicus. The sequence goes on along the minus strand of JAVCKU010000047.1, from coordinate 11,993,534 downwards.
TTTGATTCAAGATGGCCATCACAACTGCCTCTTTAACACCAAATTGACTATGACTCTGTCATTTTTGATATGTTGAACTACAACTTTGCATAGTAGTAGCTTAGAATGATGCCAAGCAGATAGCAATGTGAAACATAAAAAATTCCGGCATCAGCCTGGCAGCCCCCGTCAAAGTTTCTCCAGGAACTTTCTAGTTCTTCATATTATCCACTTTTATTGTGTATTTTCTAAGAGCCAGTCAAGAAGCATGTGCAGAGCTGTGGGTTGTATTCAGCTGAGCATGTAATTCTGTGACCCCTGCCTGCAGGTGATATTTACGATCAGACCAGTGTCTGCTTTGTTTTATTTAATCCTTTATTTTACCAGTAAAACTGCACATCTCCATTGTGTAAGCTGCTCTTTCTCCCTGACACAAAACAAAAGTGAGCATGCCCATTGTTGATAGTGCCCTCACACGTTATCTGGGCTGCAGAGCTTCACGATTAGCTTCACCCCACTGACAACGTTTTTCCCGTCGCTGCAGCTCGCATCAGGCGCTACTCAGACGTGATGACAATGCCGGACTCTTTCATTCAGCGCCAGCAGCTCGACGCCAGCATGGCCGACACTTTCTTGGAGCATCTCTGTCTGCTGGACATCGACCAGGAGCCCATCACAGCTCGCAACACCAGCATCATCTGCACCATTGGTGAGTGGCGCAGCCGGCTGCAAGTCTCAGTGTCAAGTTTGTTGTAGCCCGTCATCGCAAGCTCCCTGTCAGACAGCCAGGTCCTGGGGGGCCCTCATTTTGTTGACAGTGTTAAACTGTCAGGGTGGCACATTCAATTATTTCTGAATTGTCATTGTGTGGAGGCTGAGGCCCACAATAATGGCACCTGTTAGAATAGTGGGATTGGGACCAGCAGCTTTAGACTTTGTTGATTCTTCCACAGTTTAATTAAAACACGTTTTTAGAGACAAAGAATCTTACGTCTGACCATTAGAATATTAGTTTAGTTGAAACGTTGCTGCACCGTTTGTTACTTTATCCACAACAGTATGACTGACGAGATCAAGAAATGCAGCCGCCTGAAGTGAAGAATATCCTTTTAATCTGGGCCATCAAACTCTTTTTTTTTTTTTTTTTTTTTTTTTAATTCATGAGATGCCCGTTTCTCCAGGCTGAAGAGGAGATGAAGCATGCAGCCTGTTGTCAGGTCAAAATGTCAGCTTCCATTACGACACAAAGATGGATCGGCTGCACGCGTCTGTGACGGTACTATTATTTCTGAGGTCGTAGAGCAACGTGCGCTAGCATCAAGACATCAAAGCACATTCTGTGTAATATAACAGAGCGGCTCTCATGCACCGAAAAGCTTTGGTACAAGATGTGACCCGAAATATGACAAAAGAGGAAAAACGTGCACCTCGTTTTACGAAGGCTCACGGAGACGGAGACGATTCCACCTGGCAGCAGCAGCTCAGACACCAAAGCAGAGCAGCTCTCAGAATTAAAGAAAGGCCTAATATTATTTGGAGGAATGTGTCGCCCACACCTTTTCGTGTGTTTTAGCCTGACTGATAATTCAACGGCTCTTTCTTGATTTTCAGGGCCTGCGTCTCGATCCATCCCCAAACTCCAGGAGATGGTTAAAGCCGGGATGAACATCGCTCGCCTCAATTTCTCTCACGGCTCCCATGAAGTACGTGGAGCGAGCTCTTTGCGTTTGAGTGCTGTTGAACAGCTCGCTCAGCGGATCTCTCTGCTCTTACACTTCTCTGATTTCCTTACCTTTCAGTACCACAGCGAGACCATCAAAAACATCAGACAGGCCGTGGAGACCATCACCTCTGACCCCCTGTGTTATCGACCTGTGGCCATTGCCTTGGACACCAAGGGTCCAGAGATCCGCACCGGCTTAGTGAAAGGGGTGAGCACTTTGCTTTTCGTGGATTAAAATGGTGAGATCAGATGTAGGAGGTGGAGAAAACGAGTCGACTGCTTCTTACAGGTTGAAGAACAGCAGCTGTGGGCGGGTGCTGCTTTTCCATTTACACCATCACATCGCGTTGTGTTGTTTGTTTTCTGGTGCCTGTCGTCGACTTGGCTGAACATCCCTCTGAGCTGCTGGCAGCCTCTTCATGCCTTGATTAGCTTACAAAGTGCTCTGTGTGACGCGTGATCTCCACACAGTCTCGCTTCTCACATGCCCCCCAAAATCAACTTGTTGCTTTATTTAGAAGATTTAACTAGGCCACAAAAACTTGGCCCTCTTATAGATCATGTGAAGTTTTACTATTGTAATAACCACCGTATATTAAAGTGAGTTCTGTCGCCATCATCACTGAAACCCAGAGCCTCCTCCCACCAACATAACATTAAAATATTTCTTCTAAAGGAGGTTTTCAATCCGCCCTTCATGAGGCGAGGATGAAAGCCGGTGTCAGCTCAGCTAGTTTGAAGAGATAGATTGTGCACGTGGACCAGATTTGAAAACCTCTCAGGAATTTTTTCATTTAAAAAGAAAAAAAAGCTTTCACGGGTTTATTCTATCACACTTTTTCTTCCCCTCTAAACACAATTTTCTTTCAACAAAAACTGTTAGATGATGAGTCAGACCTTCAGTTTGCAGGGACAATCGTCTTTATTCTGAGAAAGATGTGTTCTCTGATAGGATTTTGATGTGTGTGTGTGTGTGTGTGTGTGTGTGTGTGTGTGTGTGTGTGTGTGTGTGTGTGTGTGTGTGTCTTTGTCTTTCTCCTCTGGCTCTCGCTCAAGACAGACACATCGGCTCTCCCTCCCCCTGTTCTCCTCTTCCTCCTGCTTTTGCTCTCTGTGTGTCTTGGAGCTCCCGGTACACACCTCCCGAACGAAAAATACTATTATGGATCTGGTCAGCTGGACTTTTAACGCAATCAACAAAATCTCCTGATGCATGCTCAATAATCCAGGTAGAAAAATCTAAAAAAGCTAAGTCTGGTCCTCTGGACGTTAAAAAAAATAAAATAAAACAACACAAAACAAAGCAAAAAAAGTAGAAACGTTTCGTCTTTCGTCCGAAAGGCTTCCTCTTGTTTTGCGTTGTTTTATTTTTTTGAACGTCCAGAGGACCAGACTTAGCTTTTTTAGAATCAACAAAATCTTTTCAACAAAACGACAGGGTCCTGGAGAACCCTCTTGTCCAGCTGAGACTCAACGCTGCGGGGTACGTCAGAGATCTGTGGGGAGTTTGGCAGCTGATGTGTCTCTCAGTCCTGTAGGAGCATGCCGAAGATGTTTATATATATATTTGGATTTATGATAGCAGGGTTTCTGCTCTTTGGCATCGGTGGGGCTCTGTTTCATCAACTTTTGAAGAAGACCTCGGCAGCAGTTTTGGCCATGACAAAGCTTTCGAGTCTATGTGAAGGTTTGGTTCGTGGTATGAGTGTTCAAAATCAGCTGATTTACAAGTTAAACCGTGTGGAGGCGATTTGTTAGAATTGCAGGCCACCTTTGGTTTCTGGGACTTGTCATCATGTTGGGATCGACCTTGAGGAAACTCATAACACAGATCAGTGGAGTGGATTCCCATAAATATGGCCATTTAGGGCCGGGAATGTTCCAGCAGGACTTAAGGCTGACGAGGAAAAACTGTCTGCCTGAAGAAAATCAACAATTGTGGCTTATCTGAATCTGACTCCCCGTTTGGCCTCGGATACTTGCCAACTATCAAATTTCTCTTGGGACATGGGTAACTAGGGGCACACCTTCATCTATCGCACCCCCACCCCTAGAGAACTTCTGTGCAGGCTTAGCAGAACTGCCGGCCGAAACAACATCATCAGAACTGTGGCCTATCTGAAAGTGCTCATGGACAAATCTCAACATCTTGACGTCAAATACATATGAAATCATGTTTATAAATATGCTTGCAGGTAGAGTTTTTTGACGTCTCAAATCGTGTCCTGACAGGACAAGATGTGAGGAGATCTTTTTTGTAATACCACTATCCATCCTCATCATAGCGCTTATCTTTTTCTATCTAAAAATATTCTGATAAAGAATAAGGGGCCGCATCATTACAGCAGCAGCAATGTGCACTCCGCCCATCTTTCGGTCAAATGTATGAACATAATTTCACTGTATCCTGGTACAATAATACAAAGTAATAAAGCTTATTCTGATTCTGATTGTATTTGGACAGAAAGTGGACGAAGAGGTGGAGCTGGTGAAAGGACGCCACGTGCGAGTGGTGACAGCAGAGAGTGACAAAGACAAGACAGACGGGGAGATAATCTGGGTGAACTATCCCAGCTTGCACAAAGTCCTGCAGAAGGGAAGAAGAATCTACATCGACGACGGCCTCCTCGCTCTCAGAGTGATAGAAATAGGTAACATGTATTCCTTAAGCTTCCATTTTTCATTTTAATACCTTAGAACGTGCACGAAATCTAAACTAAAACTATTTTTTGGGGAAAAAGCTTATTTGTATACAGTGACGTGCAGTGTCATGAAAAAAAAAAGGGTCAAATTTTTAGTGTGGTAATTTGCACAATAATATGAAATCGTTTTTTTGCACATTTTCGTTTTGATGTACTATTTTTTTTTTTTTTAATAAAAGCACAAACCCAAACATTTAGGTTTCCTTTGGGGTTGATATTTGTCAAGAATTAAAACATTTTCAGTCTTTCAACTCTTTGAACACAGTCTGTCAGTTCTTGTTTGGAGGATTTTTTTTTCAAGTTATCCAATAAAAACCTTCTGTTTGAGTAAGAATAACAATATTGAGGGGTGTTTTAATCATTATAAACCAATTAAATACTACCGTATTTTCTGAACTATAAGTTGCTCCAGAGTGTGGGTCGCATCAGTCAAAAAAAATGCCTCATGAAGAGGAAAAAACAATATATAAGTTGCTTCGGAGTATAAGTTGCATTTATTTAGACGTGTATTTCAAAAAGTGCAAGAAAAGACATTTAATCTAAAATAACAATAACACACAGAACATACCTGGGATCCTGAACAGGCTTAATTAACATAACAAGCCAACGAGTCCGACAAGCAAGTTACTGGTAAATTCACCAGTCTCATTCCACATCACTGAATCCACTGAATACTTCATCCTCAGTGTCGCTTTTGAACAACTCCACCTTTGGTGGGGAATTAAGGGTTTTCTCAGTTGCCTCGGGGTGGGGGAGCAGCAGAGAAACAACATACAGTATAGTAGAGTAAACATTAACATTTGCAGCCGCAAGAGGGCCCTCCAGGCTTTTGACCCTTTATTTAGGGGGAGTGGTGGTGCAGAGGTTAGAGACGGTGGGCCTGTGATTGGAAGATTGCCGGTTCAAGCCCCAGTACTGACAACATTAAAAAATGTGGGTAGAAAAAGGTGAAACACCCACACCTGCCTCCACCCTCATACGCCCCACTCTGGGCTCCTGAGCAAGGCCCTTAACCCCCACCATCTGCTCCTTAAACAGGTCTCTCTTGAAAATGAGTTTCCGTGGCTCAATGAGACTACCTGGATAAATAAAGGGTAAATGAAAAATGTCAAAAGCCTAGAGGGCCCTCTTGCTGCTGCAAATATTAATGCTTACTCTGGTTTATGTCAGTATGAATGAACATTTAATGCATCAGCCAAAAATTGTGTCATGAATAGGGAAAAATATGTAAATAAGTTGCTTTGGACTACGTCTCAGGACTGACCAAACTATGAAAAAAGTGCGACTTGTAGTCCGGAAAATACGGTAATTAGTTCATTTCATTGATTGGTTGAAACAGAGATAATACTGGCTGTTAGTTTCATTCTTTATTTTTCATAGAAGAGTGAAATATGAATGAGTGAATATGAGTACTTATTTCAACACGTAATGCAGCTTCTCGTGTGAGACTGAGATGCATTCAGTGTCGGCGTTGTGAAGCACTCTCAGCTACTCCCCCTCTCAGTTTTAGCTCAGTATTTGTAAAAAATGGCTTCACTGCAGCAGCCACCTTGAAGGAACAGTTGAACAGTTGAAGATAACCATACAAGCTTCATTTACACTCGTCCACTGGTTCATAAGATATTTTGCTAACACTACAAGCACACACACACACACACACACACACACAGGCTGAAACATGATCTGCTTTGGCATTTGGTGAATATTTAAATCCTGTCCTCTTCTCACTTGACCTCTGCAGTAACATTAATTTAATGAAACAAAAACTTATAAATTTGGAAACATCCCACATGCAGAACCAGAACATCCCATGATTTCATAATTTCATCACGTCAGTCATTTAATGTCTGCCACATGTGCTCCTGTGTGTTTTGCTCAGTAAGTCTGTTCACCTCTGGCCCACCCTTGTGACCCCTGCAGGCTCCAACTGGGTGGAGGCGGTGGTGGAAGCAGGCGGGGTCCTCTGCAGCCGTAAAGGCGTCAACCTCCCCGGCTGCGACCTCGTCGGCATGCAGGCGATCAGCGAGCAGGACGAGGCCGACCTGAGGTTCGGGGTGGCTCACGGCGTGGACATGGTGTTCGCCAGCTTCATCCGCTCGGCCCAGGACGTGAAGGACGTGCGCCGGGCCCTGGGGCCCCACGGGAGACACATCAAAGTGATCAGCAAGGTGGAGAGCCGGCAAGGAGTTCAGCAGTGAGTGAAGGTTTGAAATGAAAGCTGTCGTTCTGACTCGGACAGCAGCTGAAGAGAAGGATCAGACTCATAAATCTGTGAGGGACGGTGGTCCTGCTCCTCCAGCCTGAAGATCCCCATCTGTGAGCGGAGGCAGGATCTGATCAGTGATCGCTCCGTCTGTGTGGATTGATGCTGCCACTTAAAATATCTGACACAGTTCATGTCTCTGATCGCCTACTTTCATCACTCAGCTCGTTTGTCTCCATTTTTGCTCGCAGCGTTTACCCACAGCTTTCTCTTGGTGGATGTTTTTTTAAACTAGATCATAAAGATTGAATTTCACACAACTATGGTATTCAATGAGAATATTCATGGAGGCAAAGCTCATTTATTTAGGATGTTGTTTGTATGTTTCTGGTCTGGAATACTGATCATCACCCGCTGTTCACTTTTGTCTGTGAGCAAAATATCTCATGAACTGATGAAGAGATTTCAGTTAAACTTACAGGAAGCAATCTTTTGATATGCATCTGTAACGGATTACTTTTTAGCGTTAACAATTCAAGATGGTCGCCACAGCCAACTGAGCTCAAAAAGTACAAAAATAAACACAACTCAGTTAATTTTATGGATTTTGCTCTAAAATTTGGTGTAAAAGTAGCTGAGACTGAACTCTAACACATAGTTTGAGCAGCAAAATGTTGTGTAAAATATTTGTTTAAAAATGCTGCCTTTAAATATTTGGAGTCTACTCTATATGTTAGCAAAATATCTAATGAACCACTGGATGGATTTTGATTAAACTTTCACTTATAACTGGTTAACTTTTTAACTCAATCCAATTTAAATTGGCAGCAACAGGCAGTTAAACTTGTGGCACAAAAATGTCTATTTTTTTAAATCAATTTAACAAAAAACTGTGCACTGGTTTGGTGTGGTTGAGGTTGAGAGTTATTCACAACCCATAACTCCAATTGCTACTCGTTTCGCAAATATTTGCCTAAAAGTATAGCATCACCTGATAAACCCCATTAGTCTGTTAGCAAAAAATTTCATGAAACACTGGCAGGATTTTAATGAACCATTCACTGTATATGAATCTACAAGAGATTATCATTTGAATTAAATCAAAATAAAGATGGTCGCCACAGTTAAACATTTGTCAACACAAAGTAGCTATAAATCAGATAATCTTACAGATACTGAGCTAAAAATTGACATGGTAGTAGCCGAGAGTTTGACTTGCAATATAACATAAAAATGCACATCATATTATTTTTAAAATTTGACTGAAACAGCTACAATGGCATCATTTTCTCACCATTGAAGAATCTTAGTTTAAGTTTCTGGCATGAAAGGCGGTGGGTGATATGTATTCCTTCAAAGAATCACAGGCATTCTACTTTTATGACAATTCAATAATTTACTCTTCTTTTTTTTTTTTCAAATGCAATTTTTTTTGTATCTCAACATTTCTATTTGGATAACACACATAGATAAATAATTTTATTGGTGATTTTGTCCCTTGTCCTCAATCATTTTTGCGTTTTGTAAAAATCTCCACTGAGTCCTTCACCTCCTCTTTCCTCCAATCTGTGCATCAGTTTTGAGGAGATCCTTGCTGAGAGCGACGGTGTGATGGTTGCCAGGGGCGACCTGGGCATCGAGATCCCCGCTGAGAAAGTCTTCATTGCCCAAAAGATGATGATCGGACGCTGCAACTCGGCTGGAAAGCCCGTCATCTGTGCCACACAGGTCAGAGCACAAGCACTTCAAGGGGAAATGGCAAAACATGCAAATGTGGACTCTCCACTGCAATTTCAGGCACTCAAGTGTCAAATGGACATTAAGACCTAAAAGGAGCAGATTAACCTCACGGGTTGCCGTAACCCAATTCCTCTTTTTGCACACAAACCCAGTGAGAGACACACTCGCTCACGCACTCCTGCAGCCATGTTGAGTCACGGCGCTGCATCTTGTTTGTGCTGCCCCTCTCGACTCACAGTGACAGCGTTATAGCAGGTTTTCTACTCGAGACCTGTGCTCGCAAACAACACCCACACACAGACTCTAATCAGCTTCATCTACAGCTTCTTAACCACTACAAATATGCAGCTGCTCAGGCGGTGCTTCAAGCCATCTCCTCTTCTCGCTGCCTGTCCTTCTTATCGACCCTTGATGCGCAATAACCATCTGGATTCTTACAGGCCTGCAAAAATCCTTTGAACCATGGTCCTATAATGGAGTCTTTTGTGTCGCTTTTGATTTGTTTAGATGCTGGAGAGCATGGTGTCCCACCCACGGCCAACCAGAGCAGAGAGCAGTGACGTGGCCAACGCCGTGCTGGATGGGGCCGACTGTGTCATGTTATCTGGGGAGACTGCCAAGGGACGGTTTCCTGTGGAGTCGGTCGCAATGATGCACTCGGTGTGTGTTTCTGTGTGCAGATGTCATTTGTTTCATTCTGTCGGACCAGTTGGCCCCTGATAACACCTCCATGCCTCACCTGCACCCTCTGTCAGATCTGTAGGGAAGCAGAGGCGGCCATTTTCCACCAGCAGCTGTTTGAGGAGCTGCGCCGCCTCACGCCTCTGTCCTGCGACCCCACTGAGGTCACTGCCATCGGGGCGGTGGAGTCCTCCTTCAAATGCTGCGCCGGGGCCATCATAGTCCTCACCAACAGCGGCAGGTACACCGACCAGCCTTCACCAAGACAAAGACACATGTTCCGAACGACCCACTAATGATCATTGCTTTGAATTATACCAAAATTATCACATTACCTCCATTTTGGGGCACATTCACTTTCTTACTTATGTCTTTCCAATTACTGACAAGTGAAGTGAATGTCAGTAATTGTTGCCTTGAACATCCATCCATTATATTTACCTGTTTCTTCCTTGTCGGGTCATGGGGGTCACTGGTGCCCATGTTCAGCTATCACTGTGCGAGAGGCGGAGGACACTCTGGACAGGTCGCAAGTCCATCACAGGGACAAAAAGAGACAAACGAGACAAACAAGCATTCACTCTCTCATTCACACCTAGAGACAATTTAGAGTTACCAGTCAGACTAACATGCATGTTTTTGGTCTGTGGGAGGAAACCAGAGTACCAGGAGAACCCCATGCATGCACAGAGAGAACATGCAAGCTCCACCCAGAAAGGTCCTGGACTGGGATTTGAACCAGTGAGCTTCTTGCTGAGAGGCAACAGCTCTACCAACTGCTCCACCGTGCTGCCCTTCCTTCGACATGTTGAAGAAAATATAGCATTTAGCAACAAGTTGAGAATATGAAGGAGTAATGGATAATTGAGTCAGAAATGATCCAAAATATCAAATACGGGTTCAGAAAGGGAAGTTTATATACACCATACCATACCACTTTATTTATAAAGCACTTTAAATTGTGATAGTGCACACCAAAGTGCTGTACAGGGACAGACAGAACAAGCACATAGCAACAGCAATATGACCAACACAGTGTGATGCACACAGGCTCAGCACAGATCACACAGTGCCGAAAGCCAAGAAATAATAGTGTGTTTTTAAGCGAGATTTAAAAACTATGAGGGAGGGGGCCTGTCTGACAAGCAGAGGTAACTCGTTCCAAAGTCTTGGGCCTGTGACAAAGAAGGTCCTGTCACCTCTGTGCTTGAGACGGGTTCCTGGAACTGTGAGGAGCA
>JAVCKU010000047.1:11968242-11979967 GCA_032273985.1 Hypsolebias coamazonicus | reverse complement strand
GGATGGACGGATCATGAGTGCCCGGGTGTTCGCAATGTTTTATAAAAAGAAATGGAGGAAGTTTTCACACAGCTCAGTTGAGGCTTCTAGATGTGAAGGTTCATTGAGGTGTAGAACTGAGTTCAGGGTGGAAAAAAGAGCTCGGGAGTTGGAGGCAATTATATCAGAAAAGTCCTTTGATTCAGCAGCTTTAACTGCCTTCTGATAATGACGCCAACTCTCCTTTAGGATTTGAAAAGAAACCCGCAGCCGGTCTTTCCTCCACTTGCGCTCTGCTCTCCAACATTGCTGTCTAATGGCTTGAGTGACGTCATTAAGCCATGGTTCTGATATAAGTTTTGTTTTCATGGTTTTAATGGGAGCAACACAGTCCAGAACATATAAACAGACAGAATTAAGCTGAGAGGTTAGCTCCTCGGTGCAGAGAGACACGAGAGCTGATGGATCCTCTCAGAGCTAAAAGCTTCAGTAAAATGAGCAGCAGTGAAACGGTTAATGGCGCGTGAAGTATGTGAAGAATCACACGACTTAGCAGTAGGACAAGGTAGGATGATATCAAACAAAACAGGCATGTGGTCTGAGAGAACGTTGTCACTGATTACCAAATTACAAACAGCGACATCACGTGTTAAAATGAGATCCAGAGTGTGTCGTGTTGTTGGGTGGGACCATTTACATTACTATTACACTATTACACCAAATCAATCTCAAAATCTGAGTTTCAGCCATTTTTGTATTGTCATGGGTCATAGTGGCCATGAGATATTTTGCCACCAAACAGATACAGCTGACTCCAGAAGTTATTGGCAAAGTTTTAGAAACAGATCCTGGGCATTCAGTTGGCACTCAAAATATTTGTCAGGGATAATCCTCAACCATGACCACACAAAAGTTCAGCTGTAAAAACGCCATTTTTGTGTTTGCTAAGGTTGTTTAGCTGTGGCAGACATATTGCTGTGGGTTGACTCCAACAGTGCACAGCTCATTCCATCCATCCATCTTCTGCTGCTTATCCGAGGTCAGGTCACAGAGGCAACAAGTCCAATTCACAGTTCAACTTATTTTGTCCCATATGTTTGTATGAAACGGGTCTATTTTGAAAGTTAGATTTGCACATCGTCTTCTCATTGATTTCCCATGGAAAAAAATTAATATAACATTTAAAATGGACACAGGACTTAAAATAGATTTTACCCCACCCCTCGCACAGTGAATGCTGGACATGGGCATCGGCAACCCCCGTGACCCCAAAATGGAAGAAGCGGGTAAAAGATAATGGATGGATGGATGGATGGATGGTGAAATGGGATTTGGTCACAAGACTTAGTGGAGTAATAGGTGGCAGAATCCATAAAGAGATGTTTTTATTGTCATTCTGGTACACTGAGCTGCATGGGGTCTCAGTTGGTAGAGCTGCTGCCTCCCAACGAGAAGGTCGCCAGTTCAAATCCTAGCTGGGGGGCCTTTCTGGGTGGAGTTTGCATGTTCTATGTGTGCATGTGTGGGTTTTCTCCAGGTACTCCAGTTTCCTCCCACAGACCAAAAACATGCTTGTTAGGCTGATTGGCGACTCTAAATTGTCTCTATGGTGTGAGTGAGAGAGTGAATGGTTGTTTGTCTCATGTGTCTCCATGTGTCCTTGTGATGGACTGGAGACCTGTCCAGGCCAGGGTGTCCCCCACCTCTCACACAGTGATGGCTGGACAGTGACCCCCGTGACTCACAAAGGAAGAAGTGGCTAAAGATAATGGATGAATAGATGGATAGATGGAGGAATTCTGGTGTATTACTTCCTCCGTGGACAAGATGTTTACGGTTATTCCCTTCATCCTCCACTCTTCTATCGCCTTTCCAGGTCGGCACATCTCCTGTCCAGGTACCGGCCTCGCTGTCCAATCATTGGGGTCACCAGAAGTCCTCAGGTACAATCTGCTCCCACCAACTCTTCATGCTCGTCTTCAACAGTTGAGCTTTTGTCTTGGTTTTAATGCAACGTACTGGTTGATGATCCATGCTCTTCCAACACTGAACAATGCACGATGCAGTCATTGTTTACTCTGTTTGTTGTCGTACAGACTGATAGTGTTGTCAGATCAGAATCAGCAGGTAGGAAGCTTGTTCTGAGACTAAAGGTGTTTCAAACTGTTTCAGTCAAGACTTCAAAAGTGTAGCCTGTATATTTCAACAACACCACAAACAACAGGACAGACTCTGTAAAATGAATATACTTTCAAATTAATGTACATTTTACTTTAATAAGATGGTAGCACTTAAGGATCAGAGGCCAATTTCAGATAAGTGTGTTTGGATGCTCTGCACAACAAATCAACACGGCATCAGGCCAAAGGTTCACCATAATCTCCATATTCGTTATTCGTGATGTGTTTAAAACCTGAAGGTTATTGAACTGAACATGTTGCACAAGTTAAAATCATTACCAACCACTAGATTAGATAAAATTGGTCTTGTCCAGTTTCAAAGTGTTGATAGATCAGTGTTTATTATAGATCCAAAAGCTCAAAATTAAGTAAAAAAAAAAACAAAATAAAAAGACAAACCCAGGTGTCATATAGAACCCATGTGGTCTTGTTCAGGTGGCCCGTCAGTCCCAGCTGTTGCGAGGTGTTTTCCCCGCTCTCTTCCACCCTCTGCCTGCTCCTGTTTGGGCCGATGATGTTGACAACAGAGTCAACTTTGGAATGGAAATAGGTCGGTGTGCGTGTTGTACGTTTGTCTTCCGTTACTTTTTAAACTCACCAACTGTTTTCTGTCCGACACTGCAGGAAAAGCCAGAGGGTTTTTCAAATCAGGCGACATGGTGATTGTGGTGACAGGCTGGATCCCAGGGTCCGGTCACACGAACATCATGAGGGCAGTTAACGTCCCGTAAACACATGGAATCCTCCGAACCCTGAAGCTACCTGACCCGCTGAAGCCTTCTGCCTCTGATGGTGAATGAATGGGATGAAAACTGAAAACACTGAGAAGCAGCTCTGATCATTAAAACAATGAACTCAAATCAGTCAGAGGTGTCAGAGCAGCAGCAAGGAGAGGCCGGAGCTTGTTGAATTTCTGTTTATTAAACACAATGACTCCTTCAAGTAAAATCTTGAGACTTTACTTCTATTTGTCTTTTGTTGTTTTGTCAGGATCTCTCACTACATCCAACTATTCTGTTTCACCTCTGATAATGAACATTAATACTGTAATGTCTTTTATAAAGTTTGCATTGCAATGCTTTACGTACATTATCTTATAAAAAAAAAAATCAGACAACTTCAGTACGTTCTGCTATTTTAACCACATCAAAGCAGGAACAATGTGATTTGTAACATAATACTTTTAAATTTGCCTTTTTTTTTTAAAGTTTTCCCTAAAAAATACATCCAAATTTCTTCAGTTTGTTCAAAAACATTGTTCTCTGAAGTTTACTTCAACTTGCTTTACGTTCTGCCTTACACTTCTTTTATAGATATAAACTGCTAATTATATATTTTTATTTCTAACTGTAGCCCTTACCCTGCTAAATTTAGCTTTTAGCTATGGTTGAACTAGTCTTGCCACTCTTCTGCTATTAGCTTTAGCTGATGTTTAATTCAAAATTCTAATTTTGAATTTGCTCATTTTAGCTTCTTTTTTCCAACTTTATTTTCATTTTTGAACAGATTTCAGCAGAATCATCCAGCTGTCAGGTTTTAACTTTCTCCGGTTGTCACAACTTTTATTTTGGAACTGGGAGACACTGCTAGGTAGGCATGTAACTTAAAAAAAAACACTCATGTTTGTTTTATCAAATAAAAGCAAGGATAACTAAGATAAATCTAAATAAAAAAAATCAATATTTGGTGTGATCACGATTAAGGAGCAAATTTCTAGTCACACTTCCACAAAGTCATGTGCTCAGTTCACCTGCAGGTGCTGATGATGATCATTAGTTTCTGTTGATTCCAGTTGAAACTAAAACAGCTGCAGATGAGGAGGAACAGCCAAACTCTGCATCCCTTTTGTTCCGGACTCAGCTGAAGTTTCATCACGTCTCGATCACGCGCATGTCGTGTGAGAGATGCCTACGTCTCGCGCCGGCCTGGGCGGGCACGCGGCATGGGGTGGGGGCGAAGGATGATGGGGATGCGGGTGCCATGGTAACAGGCCGCTTGCATCCAGCCCTTTCATGCGCATTTATTTATTTATTTCCCCTCTCATTCGGACGCGCGTCTCCGTGCTCGACCTCTGCGCGGGACTTGTGTCAAGAAGTGAACTTCCATCCTGCTCTGAGGACTTCTGAGGAGCCTTTAAACGCTCAACAGGTTGTTCAGGTTTATTTTGAGGTGGAGACTTTTGGGATCGTGAGACTCGCAGCTCAGACGGGCGGAGGAGCACGCGCAGCCTCTGGACACTGAAAGTGCACAGAAAGTGAGGCGCGCGGCTTCCATCAGTCTGATGTGAAGGTGAACCCGGGATCAGGTTTTGTGAGACAGATCTCCTCCGCCTGTCTCCAGCCTCAGACCGGCTCCCCGCGCGCGCGCCTTCCATCATGACGGATGTTCCGCTCGGATCCTGATTCAACATTTTGGGAACAATTTGACTTCTGTCTCGCGCGGGTCTCTGTCATGTTCTGTGCACGTGTTGTCCTTTTTGAAATGATTTAATAGGTTCGGGTGAACGGATCGGCGCGTCTCGTGCGCGCCTGTGATGACATGAGTGAATGACGACCAGCCGTCCTTGATCTTCTCCTCGGATGTAAACGTGCACCATCCTTCCACCTTGCAACGACCCGGGCAGCCGCTGGAGAAGAGGGAAAGAAGCGGAACTGAGTGAGCAGCGTGGAAATCCAGCAGCCTGGCCCATGAGCGTCGAGCGCCGTCGTCTCCAGCGGAGCGGGGCGCCGGTGCCAAACATGACCGGCGCTGGAGCGTCGAGCGCGGCTGTGGAGGAGAGAGGGAGGGCCTCGGGCGGGGAGCAACGTTTCAAGGACGAGGAAGGAGGAATGATGCGGGGACATCTGTGAGGACAAAACCTGACTCCTGGAAGAAACATAACAAAGGAAAGGCTGCTGGCGACAGGGATGAGAGGAGGATTCAGTCATGGGGCCATTTCCAAGGGCACCGAGGTAAGAATGGCAACATCACCAGAGAGAGGGCCGTGCAGTGAATACAGACCCAGAATACTTTCCTGTTGCTTTTTACAACACTGTGACTGAAAATGACATCTTTATAAGTAGGATCATCTGTAAAGGTGTGAATATTAAATATAGCAGTGCTCCTGAAGGGGTCACTTCCTACAGGTTACCTGTACCCTGAGCTGGGATGGACGGGGCTGGGAGTGTGGGTACCCCTGGTAGTGCAGGGGGCTCTGGAGGAGACAGCCTGCCAAGGCGGACTGATGGGGACTCAAAGAGGCGCAGTAAAGGCAGCCTGCCCTCCCCAGGTTATAGACTGTCCCAAGCATCACTTGAGGGAGAAAGGGGCTCCTTCGGTGCAGACAGCTCTTCACTGGGTGGACGCGGTCGTCGTCTTTCCATCATGAGTTCCTCCCCAAGGGATGGCCTTTCCTTTCGCACAGCGGGCACTCCCACCACACCGGTACCTCTGCCTCTGCCCCCACCATCCTCCTCATCCTCAGCCCATCCTCCACCTCTTCCACGCTCAGTGGGCTTCGCCACGCCCCGCACCGCCCTGGCCTCCACCTCGTCCACTGGGACAGGAGTCGTGGTAGTGGCAACCGGTGCGGAGACGACCACCACGGCCTGTAACACCACTGCAGCAGGGAGCCCTGAAACTATGGGTCAGTCCGGGCTTGGTGGGTTTGGCATAAGCCTGGATGGAGAGGATTACAGCAACTCCAACCAGAGCACCTTCATCCAGAGGCAGTTTGGAGCCATGCTTCAGCCGGGGGTCAACAAGTTCAGCCTGCGGATGTTTGGATCGCACAAAGCTGTGGCCTTGGAGCAGGAAAGACTCAAATCAGCAGGAGCGTGGATCATACACCCTTACAGTGACTTCAGGTCAGAGCAACTCAAACACACACTCCACAGCATGCAACCTAATCTGGGAAGTGAAACAAATACCACTTGTAGCATATCAAACACAGATTATTGTGCAACCAGGGTGTACCCACCTCTCTCACAGTGATAGCTGGACATGGGCACCAGTGACCCCCATGACCCGGAAAGGAAGAAGCGGGTAAAGATAATGAATGGATGGATTATACGTAATGTAGGAAGAAAAATGGATCAAAATGTTTCTTGAAATAGCTCACTTGAAGCTAAATTATAGGCACTTAAGGGGAAAGAACAAAAGGGAAAGAAAATTAATTTATTTAATAAAGTCCTCTGGTTTAATGAGAGGAAATATGGATAATGAGAAAATGGAAAGGGATGCAAACATATCGGCCTTGAGCTGTGATGGTTAGAGGAAATTATCTGGAGCAATGATGTGCGGGAATTATACAAATAAAATAATTTTGGATAAGATGACAGAAGCAGAAAAATGAGTAGTTGGGAAAAAATGACAGAGCTAGGATGCAACAACGCCAAAAATGATGATATGAGGGAAAAACTGTGACAATTTTGGGGGGTGGGGTGCCAGAAATGAAAATCAATTCAGTTAAAGAAAACAAGTCAAGCTGGTAGAAAAAAAGAAATCTGAGAGGATAAACCTGCTCAAGATGAGCAAGACGCCGTCACAGTTTGATAAAACGCTGTTTCTTAACATTTGAGGAGTGGATAAAACCTTCGGACAGCCCTCCCTGCTGATGACTTTGAGGTGGTTGAGCAGTGACTGTAGGGGGCTAGTTGGAGACACAACATTGCAAAAGAACAACAAATAAAAAAAGCATCCAGATTTTCTCTTGCAATCACATTTAATATGTTTGCACGAATTTGGGACAAAACTGGGTGTGCCTGTACAAATAAACACATCTGACTGTCATGCTTTGAAATGATGAAACTTTAAAAGGTTTGAGATGAGTTAAATTCACCCACAAAAACTTGGAGACTATTCTGAGGGGCGATTTGTGTGGATTTATTATTTTATTTTGAAATGTTAGAGACTCCGGTGAAACGAGGGCGAGGCTCCACGACTAACTTGAGGAAATTGAGAGCCCTCACAAACTTTTGAGACATTTTTTGAAACTTGTGATGGCTGTTCTCAGTTTGTCATCAACCCTCTCAGCCCAGTGAGACACTGGTTTTCCACATCATTCTGTCTCAGAATTTGAACAATTATTGACTCCTGGTGAATCGATACAAATGGTCATTTTTGGCTTCATGCAAGAAACTTTACAACTTTAACCTTTTGTCTTAAATGGAGGCAAATGCTGTCGCTTTCCACTTCAGTATCATTTTATTTCACACGCAGTGCTGGTCTTTGCAGAATCGTAGCGCTTCATTAGTTTTCACTTAAAATATGTGCAGAGCGAGAGCAGAGGGAGTGTCAGCCTTCGTAATCTCCAGACAGACTGCAGCAACGACTTCATCCTCAAGACTCCTGCTCCACTTTCGACTCAGACTGTGATTTTTTTTATTGTCTGTCAATACGATGATCTCACTGTAGATCTGCCGAAGAGGGGTGCTCCCAGGTAAGATGAGGGATGAAGAAGCTGAAAAATGAAAGGGTGTGGACTAAACAATGAATCTAATTTCCTTCAGATAGGGCACCTAAAGACATTAATGATTCTGTTCCAGAGTGACAGTTTATGTTTCCTAAATGATGTACGGTGTTGTAAATTATGCAAGATGAGCGCATGCATTATTCAATTATCCAACTTTTCAGATAAGTGCCTGTAATTTGGAGCGGCACTTGAAGAAACTTCTAAAGCCAAGTGATAGAAAGGAGACGACAAATGACCTCTAAAACAACCGTTATGTGCACTTTTTAAAGATAGTTGTGCTTGAGTGAACGTTGGGGTTTGTGCGGAAGTATGAAGGCGTCATCATTACCCAGTCTGCTGATAAGCTCCTCGCTCCGCACTGCATCACAAAGAGGCACGATGCTGCTGCACTCAGAATACAGAAAGAGAGGTGGAAATGACTAAAGATTCATAGCCACCACACATTGATGAGCTGAAGCCAGCTGCCATGTGTTCATCTGCTTGTTTGATGGGTGGTAGAACTTGTAAGGAGCTGACATCTGGCCAGCTGCGAACGGGGAGCCAATCACTGCCCACAAAGGACACACTTGGCCTTGATTACAGTAAAATTAGTGTCTGGTTTTACAACAGCTGAGCAGGTGCATGCAGGTCAGCCATCGCCCAGCACCTGTTCACACTCAGAAATGAAGCACTGATGAGGCCATGGAGAACAGCTTTAACTGCATTTGCAATTCCTTTGTGCGTGTAGTTCAACTTCACGTTACACAGGTGCACACACAGTAATGTCCAGCTGGCGCCAGTCCACCATGTTGCAGGTTTTCATGTCAAACTTTATGAGTTGACAATGTGTTGTTGGTTTTCTCAGCGTTTGATTAACCCAGGAAGACTCAAGATTACCAACGCAGACATGTTCCTGTTTTTAGTATTCCACATCGCTTTACAATGTAGCTGTTTTTGTTTGTTTTTTAATATCATTTTCTTTATTTTTTTTTTTCAATTTATGTGCTTTCTTTTTTGATCGTCTACTGTTGTCATCATTTTTTGTTTAATAAGATTCTAGATCAGGTCTCTCGTAAATGAGTCCTCGAGACTCAATGAGATTAACCTGTATAAAGGTTGAATGAATTAAATAAGGAATGATAAATCTATATATTATACAATAGTTACAGGGGCTGACTTGGGAGAAAATGGGAAAGTATCAGTGGTCACAGAATGAAGATGATGTTTTTTTTAAGGCGGTGTGGATCTTCTAATCTGTTGGACAGAGGTTTACTCTGGTTGAAGGTGTTCAGGCTTGGAGAAGATTCCAGGTTCCTGGAAGACGTGTGGCAGGGGAGATGCACAGGTTGGTATATGAGTGGCAGGTGGGACCAGGGTGAAGAGGTAAGTGAGAGATCTTTCCAGTTGTATGTCCGTATGAAGAGGATTGGTTTTAGGGTGATGGTCCAAGGCAAACTCAGGCTGGAGGACGAAGGTACAGCTCAAACTTGAAGAACACAGGAAACAGATTCTCATTTACAAGGAGCACAAGAAAAAAACAGGATTGATTCATTTATCTGAAGTTCAAGGTTCTTTCTTATCATTCACATCACATGTGGTAAATGGGCCAAGATGGTGTAGAGGCAGGGCAGCTGGCTCAGGACCGGAAGGTCCGGGGTTCGATCCCCGGTCACTCGTTGTGTCCCTGGGCAAGACACTTAACCCCGAGTTGCTCCCGGTAGGACTGGCTGGCGCCTTGCATGGCAGCCTATGTGTGTGTGAATGGGTGGATGGCTGGTACTGTAAAGCGCCTTGGGGCCCCTCATAGGGGCTGGAAAGTGCTATATAAGTAAGCTCCATTTACCATGTGAGGTGGAATGAAATTATGTACTCAAGGTCCCAGTTACAACCAAAATAGGAAAAATATAAAGTATGAAAATATATGCTATTTGTGTCTAAGATATACACTTAGATATATGCTAAACACTAATAATGTAAAATAATATGTTATATTAAATGAGGTTGTAGTGAGCAAATGAATACAGCAGCACGAGATCAGCAGCATAGATAATCAGCAACACATATGTCACTTATCATCAAAGTGGCATTACAGTGATTTAAAAAAAAAAAATATATATATATATTGAAAAATATATATGCCATATCTTAAATAGCACTATGAGCTCTGGCCGCTCATTGAATACCACAGAGTAGATCATGTCTGGCAGCCCTAAATACAGCAAGATGGCTCATTAAAGGAACAAGCTACAGCTGAGAAGAAGAGGAGAAGAGAACTCCTGCTGCAACAAGGTGACATGAACACAAACAATACTGGAATTTCTACACAAGTTTTACTTTGAATCTGACAACTGCTTTTTTATTTGACTGAATTCCACTTTTATTCAGCTGACACATTTTAAAGAAAATAAAAAATAAAAAGTACACAGACGCCAAATATTGAACTCCTGCCATGCATTATGTTACCCAGCAAGCAAGAATATTAGAGCCAGAAAGAGATAGTGTTGAATTAACTCAAAACTGTGTGAGCTCCTCTGAAGACAGACAGAAACAACTTGTTCTCTTTGAAAACAAAGACGAGAAGTTGAATGAAATATTCTGTACACTACAGGAGTGAATACTTAGTACTACTTAACAGGGAGTAGTAGGGCTCTCATAGCTGATCATTATTTCCTACAAAAATTACTTAGACTTGTTCTTTTGTGTTCCAGTATATGAGGACATCACTCTAATGGTGGCATAATTAAAATACTGTACTTACATAACCTCTACATAGAATGTCAGCCTTTTTATTGAAAATGAATGGAGGAACACAGTTTGAGAAAGTACTATTTGTCATATCTGCTGTTTTTCACAAATATGTCATGTCCACTGCAGACAATGAGTTCACACCTCTGTCAGAATGATCATCTCTGAAATGATGGAGAACACGGGAGAAACGTGACATTTCAGCTCCTCTCTAATGAGTCTGTGCAGATATGATGAAAGAATTATCGACATGATGAATTAGTCATTCTGGCAAGCCTAAATGAAAGAACCAATTTTGCTCTTTTGGATTTGAAAAAGGCTCAATTAGAACAAAACTAATGGGGTCTGGACGTATAATCAGTGATGTGTTCCTGAGGTATTGGGACAACCTCATGGTGGCATGGAGGCTGCACAGCTGCAGAATGAAAAGCTTTGCAGAGAGTGGTGAAAGCTGCACAGAAGTCTGTTGGTCAGCCTCTCCACCATCACTGACATTTACACCTCCAGATGCAGGAAGATGTCCACCTGCATCGTGAAGGACACCACTCACCCAGCACACACACTTTTCGCCCTGCTCCCCTCAGCGTATTTTATTTATTTATTTATTTAGTTCATATCTTAGATGTTATTGCTGTTTTTGCTTTTACATTTTGTTGTTGGATGTAACTGGGACCCTGTGTACATCATTTCTTTCCACCACATGTACCACATGTGGCGGAACGACAATAAATAAACTTCTGACTCTTCTGACTTTTCTTGGAATCATTCTTGTTTTTTTGGGTTACAGTTAAAGTCCACCATGGTGGTTCTTGTGATTACCTGCCATCCAAAAACAACTTCTGCTCCCTCAGTGGCTGATTCAACAGCCCTTCACCTCCAGACACTTCTGCTGCCCACTACGTTGCAGGCTGTGCAGATGGACACCAGCAAAAACCCTCCCACTCACTCAGCCTGCTCTGTTTTCCTCTCGCTTGCCTCCACATTGTGGTTTTCTTAAAAAACAAAGAGCTTTGAGAGAATGTATTTGTCCAGAGGCTCTTGAGATAACCACCATGTTTGGTCCTGATATTTTGTGGCAGCAGTTTCTTTAAAGTGTGCACTTCTCCAGGTCAACTGTGAGCAGAGGAGAGAGACAAATGCTGTCATAGCTATAGGCAAACGTACAGTGGACACTGTAGTAAGGCCAGCACTGGGTCATAGTGGCAGCGATAACCTCAGTCAGGGCTTTGGAACAGCTGCAGGTGGATATCTCTTTGTGCGCAGAGTCTTCTCAGACAGAATGTGGATGGGTCGGGTAAAATGTGTTAAATTTCCTGAATAAGAATTTTCACTCCGTTGAAGGGACTTGCTCCTAATAAGGGCCCATTCCTCCTGGCTGATGTTTGCACCT
>JAVCKU010000047.1:11951309-11964720 GCA_032273985.1 Hypsolebias coamazonicus | reverse complement strand
CGGGCCCCCCCCCCCCCCCCCCGCCTCCTGCAACACATGCAAATAATCAGGACATTTATTGAAACAACTCGTGAGGGACGGACGTCACTTTCGGGACTTTCAGGAGGCAGAGCCTCCCGAGTTTGGCTTCACGAGTCAGATTGTCTCCTGCCTGACGTGCTGGAGAGCCCGGAGTCGGACGGCTGCACGAGGAAAATTCCACCGCCGTCAACACATCTCGTACCTGCACCTCATGCCTGTCATACCTTCAGCTGACGCCCAAAGCAACATCAGCTGAAGCTTGTCCCGGCCCACCTGACAAACACAGACTCACAGCAGGGATCCTCCTCCACCGAACACAAACGTGTTTGTGCAGCTTCGCCGCCGCCGCCGCCGCCGTAACAGAAACGTCTCGTCACGAACAGAACGGGCAAACTGAGCTGAACGTTATCCAAACGAGGGATGTAAAAGAAAACGTGTTGCAGCTGTAAGCAGAAAACAAACCACCTCTTTAAAACAAAGCTGCAGAAAACAGCAGCTTGGTGAAGATTTATTACAAAAGATCAATCAGAACAAACGGTCGGCGCCTCGGTTCTTTGGGTTTTCACCAGAGACTCGCTTGGACAGAGTTCTGAGCGGTAAAGTTTTAACAGCCTGAGTCCGAGCCGTGTTCTGGTTCTGGTTTATGATTAAACCATCCAGGTCCAGTTTCCCCTGAACCTCTGTCCAGGAGTTCACAACGA
Organism: Hypsolebias coamazonicus; assembly: GCA_032273985.1. Taxonomy (NCBI): domain Eukaryota; kingdom Metazoa; phylum Chordata; class Actinopteri; order Cyprinodontiformes; family Rivulidae; genus Hypsolebias; species Hypsolebias coamazonicus. The sequence goes on along the minus strand of JAVCKU010000047.1, from coordinate 11,963,998 downwards.
CCTCGTGAGATCCTGTCACAGGCGTCTGTTTCCCACAGCTCGTCCTGATCTCACGCTGCGTGCCTCCGTGCAGCGTTCGCCTCAGCCCAGCTCCTCCTTCGTCTTGCCCTGCTTGCGGGGCATCTTCTTGCTGCTGCTGTCCTCCAGCTCTTTGCTCTTGTAGTAGTGGGGGGCCACTTCCAGCAGCCAGCCGCTGTCGATCTCGATCACCTGCAGACCGCAGAGATTAATAAACGCCGTCATGAACCCGATGGAAATTTTACTAAATTACTGCTTCTACACTAAAAACACAACAAACTAAATAAACAATAACAACAGCAGGTCATTAAAGTCAAAACATAGAACGGTGGCCTTGGCCCCCAGAGGTTAATTTTTCGCCCTATAAGCCACATTTGTTTTGCATAATTTGCATGCCCTGCGACTTATACGCCAAAGTGACATATTTTTTATTTTTCTCATATTTATAAACCAATTTTTGACTGATCTGACAGTTTTCATTCATTGTGACTGAAAACGAGCAGTATGGCGTGCCGTTGTGTCATGTAATAGGTAAAAGTGGCTATTAATGGCACAATCAACTTGCCGTATACTGACACCGTTGTCTACCTGGAGCAACCGTCAAATCAGCTTCATTTCTCTGCACCGCCGTGGTGAAATGCAGCTGATTTGATCAATGAAGTGCATTTATTAAATAAAAGTTCAACTGACACACACATTTACCATAATGTCGAGCAAACAAATAATTGTTTTTAGGTGGTTATCTTGTTAAGTTTCGAAGAAACGGACAGCGAGTCACCCTCTGTGCGTTCCTGTTTCCGCGTATCGGCTTTTGAAATGCAGCTGATTTGACCGTCAAAGTGCATTTATTAAGGAAAAGTTAGACTGAGACACATCTTTGTTATGACTTCGAGCAAACAAATAATTGTTTTTAAGTGTAAATCTTGTTAAATTCTTGTTAAAGTCCTCCTGTGCACACTCCCGCGGCCGCCATTTGGCAGCCTATCGATTTTGCCCACATTTCTGAGTTGTCAGCGGTGACTCATAATAGATGCAATTTATACGACAAAGCGACTTGTTTATGTTTTTTCCCCTCTTTATTATACATATTTGGACTGATGTGACTTATACGGCGGTGCAACATATATGGCAGAAAATATGGTACTTGCCGTCCTAAAATAAGCGGTTTTTTACTTGTTTTATTTTCTCAAATACTTGTAAACCACCACTATGTATAATTCATATTTGCATTTCAAATATGAATGAATGGATAGTTTTTTTGTCGTTAGAGTTGGACCCTTTTGTTACTTTTCAAATGGAAAAATATTTCCTCGTTCAAGCCACTGAAAACAACAAGAAATGTCTCCGGATTGAAAAATAGCCAAGCTTGTTTCATACCAGACATCCTTAATAAAGTGTTATCACGTAAAATAAAAATAAAATTAAAAAAGCTAATTAAAAAAATGTGATTTATCCATTTATTTTAGGTAGTACGAACTGAAAAATAGTAAAAAAATTGGGGGAAAAAAATCTGTTTGTGTTTGTCTAGATTCTACTGGGACCTGTTGATGTTGGTGCTGATGATGGGCAACTTAATCGTCCTGCCAGTGGGGATCACGTTCTTTCGGGACGAGAATACTCCTTCATGGATCATCTTCAACGTGGTCTCCGACACTCTCTTCATGGTTGACCTGGTTCTCAACTTCAGAACCGGCATCGTAAAGGAAGACAGCACAGAGATATTGCTTGACCCCAGGTCAGTATGAGCATTTCAGTGTGTGTTGAGCCTGAACTGGAGTTGTTTTGTCATTTAGGGTGTCAGCACAGTACAAAATATCGTGCCATGAATTTATGTTCTTTCTTGCCGTCTGTTTGGTGTCCGTTCAAACAAACGTGGGATGTGGAGAAGTGATGTGACACAGCATTATTCAAGATCCAGTTTGCTCCTGATGAATATTGATGGGACTGCTTCATGCCAGACAAACATTGGACTCACGTCCACACAGCTAGACTACCAAATGAGACCAGTCTTTCATCTTCCTCTAACTCAGGGCAATCCACCAGAACTACCTGAGGAGCTGGTTCCTTGTGGACTTTGTGTCATCCATCCCTGTGGACTACATCTTCCTGATGGTGGACAGTCTGGACTCGGAGGTCTACAGGACAGCCCGGGCGCTGCGGATTGTCCGCTTCACTAAAATCCTTAGCCTGCTCCGGCTGCTCCGCCTGTCCCGACTGATCCGTTACATTCACCAGTGGGAGGAGGTGAGAAGTGAAGTAGAGGCATAGTTCAGATCATTTGATGCAAGGTTCAATGAGAAAAAAATATGAATAAAATACCTTATCTGTTGTCGACAGCTCTTTGAATAAGCTCAGTATGGAGAACTCATGTTTATTAATGAGCTAACAACTAATTCAAGCATGACCAAAACCTAAGTGGTCTGCTGCCGTCGTAAAGCAACTATAATCCCAAAGATGTTTATAATGGTTTATGCAAATGCTAATTTATAAAGATTAGATCACCATGAATTTCAAATTACACAGTTATTCTTGCAGTAAAATTACACATTTGGCAAAACTCCCCTTGTAGCACTAGAAATGCTACAGCTAGCTGCTAGCTTGATGTTGCAATTTGTGCTTGCGAAGATCTACGGAGCTCTAAGTAAATAAGATGACATTGCAACATTAAAGGTGATGTACTGTATTTATTTAAAATGGCCTTTTGCATGAGTCTCTAGGAGAATTTTTCTAATTGGAGCTGTTATAAGAAGGCAGCAATTCATTTTATTATCATTAGCTTGAAAGTACCATCAGAGATAAGCAGCATTTCTCTGAAATTATATATCTACAGCAGGTAAGATATTAACTGTTTATATCCTTTCAACAGAACCCCACTTCAGTAAGGCATCAAAGGGCAGTTTATTTAGACAGTTTTTGTTAGGTATAGGCAAATGTTGCATGTAATGCTGCTGATGCAGATTGGACAAAATGTCTCAAACAAAATAGGTCAAATCCTTTCTTGTGCCTCCCTCTTAGATATTCCACATGACCTACGACCTTGCCAGTGCCATGGTTAGGATAGTAAACTTGATCGGTATGATGCTCCTGTTGTGCCACTGGGATGGTTGCCTCCAGTTTCTGGTCCCGATGCTGCAGGACTTCCCTTCTGATTGCTGGGTTTCCAAGAACCTGATGGTGGTGAGTCTCCACCCAGGAGCCCATTGCAAGAGAGTTATTCTTAGTGTATTTCAGCAGTTGGATTTATAGAAGTAAATAAAACAGAACGTTCAGGCTGAGTTGAATAAATCACACAAAAGCTCTATCTAAGCTTGTTTAATCAATATTTATTTCAGATGAAGGCGGAGGACGCATTATAAAAGGAGCCGGTGTTGACTGTCTGAAGCTGTTTATCAGATGTGACACTGCTTCCTCCTTATCTTTGTTAATTGGCTTATGCAGCAGCATATCCAGCTGGAGTAAGATTGACTCTCACCGATAGAAAAGAACATAAAAAATAATTTCTAATTAAAAATCTCAACAGAGATCAGGTAGAGGTGTGAACGCATGCAAACAGTGGAAAGCTTGTGCGTGCGGGCTTGCAGCCATCGATGCAGTTGTATGAACAGCTGACTCATGTCGCCTTGGTTGCCACGAGTAACGGTTGCTAAGCAAACGGATATTGGGTTTTTCCCCAGAGAAAGTCCCTTCATCCCTGGACCATTAACATCCCTTTATAATTGGACTCACACACAATACTGAAGACACATGCACATATGCACATACAGAGGCGATTTTTTTTTATAGTGCTCATTTTTTGTTTGTTTGTTTTTGTGGTTTATGTTTTATAGCTGCAATATCTTTGCTTCTTTGGTCATCAGAGTATGTTTTGACGTTTGAATTGCTCTGCATTTAATTGCAATGATCCGTGTTTTCTGAGGTTGCATGCCCGAGTGCCTCTGACTAAATTAAGAACTTTTCTCAGCGTCTTATTAAATACCACTTTAATCTTGCTCCTGTCTGTGTCCACCCCCCTCACAGAATGACACATGGGGCGTGCAGTACTCCTATGCTCTATTCAAAGCCATGAGCCACATGTTGTGTATTGGGTACGGCGCCCAGGCTCCTGAGGGAATGACTGATGTGTGGCTCACCATGCTCAGTATGATCGTTGGCGCCACCTGCTACGCCATGTTTATTGGCCACGCCACCGCTCTCATACAGTCACTGGACTCCTCACGACGGCAGTATCAAGAGAAGGTGAAGCATGGCTGTCATCCATCTAACATGTCTAACCAATCTAATTATTTTCATGTCTAGATCTGCAGCTATTTTTCAGCTTCAGGTTGTTTCATTTCATTTAGTCAGCCCATTTCAAAACTAATTCAAAGTTTTCTTCACCCTGGTATGGTTCATTTAAAGTACTTGGCAAATATTTCAAACCACCCATATATTTTTTTAATTCTTATTTTCCAAGAAAAGCCACATTTGTAATCTTTTATAGCGGTTTTGATCAGTAGATTTTTTTTAACTACTAATTGCTCAGAAATAATGTTTGTTTATTTTTATGATGTTTTACTAACTGCACAAGTCTATAGTCAAGGCAAGGGTATTAAAAATGTGCACTAAACAAAAGCTCAAGACAAGACAAAGGGGGATCAATGGGCAGGAGTGCACTGAGTGAAAAAGCAGTCAAAGTTCAAATAAAAAACAAAAGATTTCCAGAAAGCATGGAGAAATATTGTTCAATACCACCTATACAAAAATGATGTCTTATTTCCTGGAATCACAACAGAAAGAACGAAGGACACTCATAAAAGAAGTGAAATGATCAAATTTGAAATAATTAATCGTGATATTAGTTATAAGTAAGTAACATAATCACCAAGCAAAAGACTTGGGACTCAAAAGATTAAATAAATCTAGGACTCCATATTAATTATTTATTTTTGTAAAAATATTTTGCACTTCAAAAATGTGAAAAAGTGATGAATTCTAAAAAAAAAGTGTGTTACTGATTTGTTAATAAACAGAAATGCCACTCCAGAAATTAAACCTTTTCCAACAATTCTCTAAAACCTATTGATGAGTTCAATTTTTTTTTGTAAGGTGTGTGACTAAACACAATTTCGGGCATGCATCCTGGAAATAATAATGGTTCCCATCAGAGGCTTTTCTGTACTTCAACACTGCTTGTCGTACTTTGACACGTGCTTCATTCAGTTGCTAGCTTTTGTACATGCTGACTCCTTTTACAGTTTATTTTACAAACTTCAAATAGTTTTGTAAAACATACACTGATATATAATAATATGTTAATTTGTTAAGCCGGTGACTTTCATGTTTGCTCAGGGGTTCTCAAACCTTTTGGGTTCAGGGACCCCCTCATAACCCCCATGTTTAAATAATTTTCTTCAATTTGTCTCTTTAATGTAATGGAAATACAGTATGTGTGTAACATAAATACTTAAGACCTGTTCTTTAATAGTGTTAATAAAATTTTTATACTTTTAAACATGGGGCATTTTTCATTCAAGAGACACTTTCATTAACAATTTTTTTAATTTCAACTTCCAAAAATTACAGTTTTGAGAGAATTAACTGTATCACAAATCACTTTAAAACTTTACATATTCACACAATGAAAATAAAAAATGTATTGCCATGGCTTCAACTTATTACAGAAAACTCTTTTACATAAAACTGAACAGAATCATAACAGCAGGAGTCAGACCAAGTAACAGGACTTAATTTGTAAACTGATTGATGCCAGAATGCAAATGGCAGGTGGGCTGGCGGGTGGTTTGGGGGGTCCTTTCCCCAGAAAAATTTGACTAAAGTACCGGTAGATAGATGTGGTTTCCTGCATTTTGGTGTACTTTAACAAGTTGTTAAAAATCTACATGCTTGTTTAAAATAAACAAATAAAAAATAAATAAATAAATAAATAAATAAATAAATAAATAAATAAATAAATAAATAAATAAAACATTTTTTGCAGACCCCCAAGCACCAGCTTGCAGACCCTCAGGGGTCTGGGGACCCCAGTTTGAGAACCACTGCTTTACAGCACCAACAATATATAACACCAGCTAATATTGGCTAGCAGTTTAGTTAGCGTCCTACGATGCTAATTAATCATGATGCCAGTTTTTTTAGCTGATGCTCTGTGTGTTTTACTGCATCTACCTGTAGGCAAACCAAACAAAACTCCAGTTCTTTAATAGCGTCAACATGCTAACAGATTGAGAGCACTACACAATAACCACTAAATTTGGCAGAAAGCAGAAAATCTTTCATTTACTTGTAAATAAGACAAGTAGTCTTATTTATAGAGGTCCATAATAATTGGTTTCCACTCACCAAGTATACAAATTAGAAATATGTCCCAGTTTGACTTTAAAAAGAGTGTTTGCAGTGTGTACTCATGTTTCTATCTCTAAGCACTGAGTCACATTTGTGTGGAAATGACAGTTTAACAACCCACCCTACGGTGCTGATGATTGCTGCTGTCTAACATTTTGCATTTCTCAATGAAAACTGTTCTCTGTCTCTTTTAATGGAACAACATATAAAAATTAAAATTGTTCCCCTTGCAGGTCCTTTAAGGGAGAAAAATATTGGCAACTGACTAAATAAATAATTCAACAGCACAGTTTCCATCCAAAAAATATTTGTACAGTCTGCACATCAACCAACGTGCATGTTGTATTCTCTCAAAGTGAATGTGTTTTTATTGCAGTACAAGCAGGTGGAGCAGTATATGTCCTTTCACAAGCTTCCTGCAGACCTGCGGCAAAAGATCCATGAGTATTACGAGCATCGCTTCCAGGGGAAAATGTTTGATGAGGAGAACATTCTGGGAGAGCTTAGTGAGCCACTGAAAGAGGTAATAAATTCATAAACGCCCACTTTGTTGCTGCCTGTGCCACATCTATTGGACTTTTATTCCCTTCTCACTTCGTATGCTATTTATTTTTCATTCAGGAGATAGTCAGTTTCAACTGCCGGAGTCTGGTGGCCAACATGCCGCTGTTTGCCAACGCCGATCCCAACTTTGTAACTGCTGTGCTGACCAAGCTCCGCTTTGAGGTGTTTCAGCCAGCGGACTTTATCATACGCGAAGGAACAGTTGGACGCAAGATGTATTTCATTCAGCATGGACGAGTCAGCGTGTTGACCCGTGGCAACAAGGAGACCAAACTGAGTGACGGCTCTTACTTTGGGGGTGAGGACATTTAGACTTTAAAGGTCACCCACTTTAAAAGTAAAAGAAAATAAACAGTTCATTGTGTTGTTGTTTTGTTTGTGGACTTTAGCTGTCCAACAAACCCCCATGTGGCCTTATGCTTTTTGTTTCTGCCGTCATCTCTTCTGTCGTGGTCAGAGATCTGTTTGTTGACGCGTGGACGAAGAACAGCCAGCGTTCGTTCAGATACATACTGCCGCTTGTACTCGCTCAGCGTGGACAGCTTCAACGAGGTTTTGGAGGAACACCCGATGATGCGACGCGCCTTTGAAACTGTTGCTGTTGACCGCTTGGACCGTATTGGTAACTCGAATATTCTTGTTTGCTCCATTAATTGTTTGACTGTTTTTGATTTATTTTTTTTTAATCAAGCTTTAACTTTTCTAAATAGTTGCAACTATCCAGCTGGGTCTGTTGAATTCTCTAAGGCTTTTGTCAGAAACTGTCTTACGCTGGTCAGGACTCAAGTGTGAAAAAATAAAAACTGATTCAAAATGTTTGTAGTGAAAATCAGTTTAACACAAAAGTTACCGTAATGTTTTGCGCCTGAAGCTGTTTTAAGATTTAAAAATTTGAACCAGTCCACAGTTTATTTTGGTTATATTCTCTGTGTTTCCCACTCAGGAAGGAAGAACTCTATGCTGCTTCGCAAGTCATCCCAAGTTGGCTCTCTTGGAGGCAGTATGGGTCGTGGTGGAGTCCGTGGTGGAGGTCCTGGAGGTGCAGGTGGCCTTGCGGCAGGCGGTTTGGGATCCTGTGACAGCATGCTCGTGCAGCAGATTGTTAAACACGACAGCATGCCAGCCATGCAGGACACCATTGCAGCTGCTGCTGCAGGAAGAAGCGGTGTGATGGGAGGGAGCGGCACAGTGTCCCCTCGACCACGCCCTGTCATCTGGGCACCACTGGTCCATGCTCCGTTGCAGACTGCAGCTGCCACCAGTAATGTAGCCATCGCATTGATGCACCAGCAGCAGCAACAACAGCAGCAGCTTCAGCAGCTCCAGCAGCAGCACGCTCTTGCAGGAGGTTTCTTCCTGCCTTCGCCTCTGATTTCCCCTTCTCCTTCATCCTCCTTTCCTCTCTCCTCTCCTCGTGCTCCTGTGCTACAACCCCTTCGCCCCTCGGTGAGCTCTCTTATTGGGATGATGACAATAGGAGGAATGAGTGGTTTGTCTCCAAGAGGATTTCCCATTTCCCCTTCGACTATGGGCCCTCCAGGTGGGGTGACATCACCTCCAGTTGCTAAAACTCCACCAGCTCCAGCCTCATCTGTCCCAACTTCTGTTCAGCAAGGACGGACTCTTCATTACGGCCCTCGCTTTCCGTCTGATCATTCCTCATTGCCTGCCGGAGCAGTTGTCATCTCAACAGGGGGAGGGCCAGCTTCACCACTTCACAAGGTACCAACCCCCACCCCACCTGCTTCTTCCAGTGGGCCATCCGATGGGAATGCCTACCAGCAGGGTGCAAAAGAGGCTCTGTTACGTCATGGAGGAAACAGCGGTCAGGGTCTACCAGCATTGGGCAGGCTCACCCAAGAGGCCAGGCTGATGTCGGCCTCACAGCCCACTTTGCCTCATCGCTCCTGGGCTGCAGTGCAGTCTCATCCTCCTCTCCACCGGAAGGCCTCTGGAGGGAATTTGTTGGCAACTCCTTTCCTTGCAGGACAGTTGGTCCGGGGCAGCAGTGCAGGCATGCTGACCTCTAACCCTCCACTTCAGCTGTTGACAAATATACCATTTACCGCACAAGTGCAAGCCACTGTTCCTATTCAGCCAAGTGTAACGCAGGCCGTTCCTGCAAACATAGCCCAGTACACACAATCTGCAGCTCATGCTGCCTCTGTACCTGCAGCTGCACACATACCATCTACACATTCATTGCCACCCTCCTCTCCTCCAAAACAGGCCTCCCTCTCCTCTACAGGCACTCCTTCATCTCCTTCATCTTTACTTTCCCAGACACCTTACCCAAAGCCAATCCCAACACCCCCTTCTCGCTCCGCCTCCCCTCCACCCTGCTCCACTCCGCCTTCAGCGGGAGCCAGCCCGCTATCCACTCCTCGCCCCAAACCGATTCCCACGCCCTCTCCTCGATCCTCCTCCCCTTCTCCGTCCTCCACGCCTCCCTCTTCTTCTGTTTCAACCCCAGTTCCTCTGTCTCAACCCTACGGGCCCAGGTCATCTCTTACATCCTCCTCTCCCCCGTCCTCTTTGCTCTCCTCTTCTCCACCACATCCTCAGAGCCCCAGAGCAAAGGCACCCAACACCCCCCCTTCTGCCTCACCATTGTCTGGTCCCAGCCCTGCCCTGACCCCAGTTGCTTCACCAGCAATAACTCCCACTCAGACAACTCGTACCCGACCTTCCACTCCAACTCAGACAGTCACGCCCGCCTCCTCTCCATCCCCTGTCCCTGCAACCTTTGGCCCCTCTTTGAGTAAATCCCAGAGTCCAACACCTTGTCTGCAATCCTCTGTCTCAAGCTCAGCCAGAGGTCCCACCTCAAGCCAAACCTCCACACCTGTAACCACCAACCCCCCAACAAAGGTTACTTTCTCTGTTCATCCCGTAAAACAAACCTCCCCTGTCCTTATTCAATGCTCCACTTCCAGTTCGAGCAGAACCACCCAAAAACCCCCATCAACACCTTCACCTTCAACAACTATTTGTCCAAATCCCACTTCCATTTCTACCAGCGCCTCCACTGCCTCCACAACATCTATTAGTGCTGCGTCTGCCTCCATTCAGTCCACAACGCCAATTACACCCTCAACCTCTAGTCAGACCTCTCAAGCATCGACCGCTGCACCCACCCAGACAGCACATTCAGCCAACTCCACCTCACCTAAAGGTGGGAAACAGGACCCTCAGCTGACACTCACCAGAACAGACTCGGAAGGACTTAGGCACAAACTGCCAGCGAACATGTAACAGGAAGAACATTTCACATGACCATGAATTGATGAATAGCAGAGCCATGGATATGTAGACATGTGACGATCTCACACAAACATATAGGTCTTGAGTTTACTCTAGGATGTGGTTGTCTTAGAATATCAGATGATATTCATCACGTGACTCTAAGCCAAACCATTGATCAAGGTGAAAGTCTTCATGGGCCTGTTGAATGGATGGTACTCACTAAAGAGAGTCTATTAAACATCCACGTGTATGCATACGTGTATCTGTGATAGTGATTGTTTGAGCAAGCAAGGGAGCTGAAGTGGAAATATGCTGCAATATACAGTATTTACTGTACAAATTAAATCAAGCAAAGACCGGAGGTGTTGGAGTAGATCCTCCACAATCGAGCTCATTTTTGTTTCTAGGTGCTCGAACAGAAAACAACCGGACTTCCTTTTCTGGTTTTTGAAGATGCCTCCCTTCTTATTTAAAGGGCTTCTTCAGTTCTGGACATGGGTTGGGAGTTGCAGATTTATATTATTATTGGCCATGAAAGGTGGAAGATCATTTAAGTGCCTGTGTTTGCCTGCCTGTTAGCAAGATATTTATGAACCTTTGAATGGCTTTTAATGAGATTTTCAGAACTGAACGTACATTTACAATAAGATTGATTAAATTTTGTCATGTAAGACGGTGCGCATGCGTTACTTGAAGGTATGCTTGTTTCCTTAAAATGTGAATTGAACTGGTAAGTTATAGTTGGGACAATCACGCTGAAATGACTCAGGATGGGCAGGTTGGTTAGTGACATTCGTGACTCCAACCTTTATCGTGGTATAAAACTAAAACAAACAGAAATTTAAAAAGCCTTTTGGAGGAAAAGTGACATGTCTTTGTGATTCAACAAAGGAAGTCCTGATGCTTTCTATTTAAGCATTTTAGAAATGAGTGGGTGTTAAAATTTTATTACACATTTTACTAATTAGCACCAGGAAATCCCCTTTATAAGGATTATAAATGTGATAAGACAAAACTGTTTTGCTGTTGGGTAGAAAGTCCACTGTGATGTCAAACAGGCAATAGAACCGAGACTTCCTGGTTTCCAGCTCCAACTCCCTCTTGTCTCCCATTCTTCACCAAAGTGTAATATTTTCTCATCAGAATAACAATGATTATAATAACGCACCATTTTAAAAAAAAAATCACTGTAAAGTTGATGCTCATACGAATTTGAAAAATTAGGAGCAGTTCACTGGTAGTTCTGTTGTTCCTGGTGTGTGGTGTTTAGTTTTTGAACAATGCATAAATTTACATGTTCACTCTGAAGACTTCTGTACATTGTTTTTCTATATGTGTGTGTGACACACACACACACACACACACACACACAAAAACTGCTCTGCTGTGCACTGTGGCTCACATGTTTTAGTTCCACCCAGCTTCCTGTGTTGTGAATGTGTGCCTCTCTGTGGTCTGTATGCTTCCTCACCCATCGGCCTCTTTGTCTTTTATCTTCCGTCTGTTTGGCTGCCTTTCATCTGATTTCACAGCTAACTGTTTCTTTCTCTCCCCCGTTCTCTCGGTTTGCCCGACACTTTGCTCTCTGCTGTCGTTCGCCTCATGTTCAAGCGGCGGCGTCCTCCTTCTGTCGCCCTTCGACAAGCGTTTCAGCTCCACTTCTAGTAACGTTTGATGTTTTCTGTAGGTAGCAACAAGACATTTCTGTCTTGACACCTGATACCATGTTGCCTAGACTATATATGTATATACATATATTTAAGGACCAAATGTTTTATTTTTTATTTATCATAGCTTTAGCTTTTGAAAAAAGTAGCAAATGATGCAGTGGAAATGATGATCTTGAGTGTGGCAATAAGGATGATGTTGTGCTTGTATACTAATGAAGAGGAGGGGGTGATGGTGTAAATTTTATTATAAATAAAGTGGATTTAGATATCAACTTGTGTGTTCAGATTTCTGTATTGCTATGCTACAAGTTCTTAATTTTTTTCATTAATCTGTTTTCCCACGTCTTTGTATTTGCAGATGTTTGCTAATATTTTATATTAGACTGTGTTTAATTTTTTTAGGAAGAGTTGCACTTTCACACTTGTTCAGTAGCTTTTGATCAATTATACCTTAAAGTGGAGTTTTGTGGAATAGTTATAACTAACATGTAAATTTCTCTATGAATGACCTCAGTTTGAAGAAACAATTTATTTTTTGACCAGATCGAGGAGCTACCATTTAATCCAAAGGCAGCTAAGGCCAAAATCAAGGTCCAAGGTTTTTTTTTTTTAATTGTCATTCGCATCACATGTGGTACATGAGGTGGAACAAAATTGTGTACTCAAGGTCCCAGTTACGCCCAGAAATAGCTAAAATATAAAGAATAAAAAGAAACAGTATACAAGCATCTAAGATATATGCTCAACACTAATAATGTAAAATAATGTGTTATATTAAACAGCAGCCTGAACATGAGTCTGTTGTGAGCAGATGTGTATGAATGCAGCAGCTTAAAGGCAAGAAATCAG
>JAVCKU010000047.1:11861861-11877295 GCA_032273985.1 Hypsolebias coamazonicus | reverse complement strand
TACTCTTTTTTTTTTTTTTTTTTTTTTTTTGGGAGAGGGGGGACTCAAGTTACTGTAGTCTTTCAAACAAAGAATACATCAGCGAGAAAAAGTGATGTTCTCTCTGTTTCCTTTACTTCAGAAACATATTGAGCACTGAACCTCATCCTCTGTTCCTGTAGGTTTTTGCTGCCACGTCAGCCTTTGTTTTGGTTCGATAAAAAACAAGTTTGACCTTTTTATATCCTTGTGATCACTTTGCATATCTGAATTTAACCTCTTAACATCTGCAATATCAACTGGTAATGTTGACCAATTTACAAATATTTCTCTTGTAGATGCTTACACGTTTGGTTCGGGTTAGGTTCATGTAACAGGTTGTTCAAGTTTAGCTACATAACTGAAAGAAATGAGTGTAAAATCAATGCAGAGATGATCTTTAATGTCATTCTTGGATAGAAGATGGTTTTAGCAAAGAGGGAGGAAAATAAATTTGATCCATCCCTTATCTTTACCCATTTCCTCCTTTCCGGGTAGCTGGTGCCCATGTCCAGCACTGTGCAAGTGGCGGGGGGCAGCACCCTGGACAGATTTCCAGTCCATCACAGGGACACATGGAGACAAACGAGACAACCATTCACTCTCTAACTCACAACTAGGGACAATTTAGAGTTACCAAGCAGCCTATGCATGTTTTTGGTCTGTGGGAGGAAACTGGAGTACCTGGAAAGAACCTCCACCCATAAAGGTCCATGGGTGGGATTTGATCCAGCAAGATCCTTGCTAAGAGGCGACAGCTCTATCAACTGCATCACCATGCCACCAAATTTTAATTTTGCTGTCTAACTTGACTGCTTTGTAGTTCTTGGAATTATTATTGTTTTTATTAGAAAAGGTTTGAGCAAAGTTTTACCCAACGCGCTGCGTCCTGCACCATTCTGCACACAGCTGAGGCAACACGTTTCTGTTACACAGATCTAAAACACACTAGATCTAAGTCATTTCTCGTCAAAATCTTCACTAATCCCACTAACATACCAAAGCACATCTTGTGCAGTTTATGTTTCCAGTTCAAATTGACATCTCAGATGGTTTGTGGTGTTGAAGGTGCACAACATTTGACAGGCTTCTTCAGTGAGTCTTGGAGCATCTCAGACACATGAGCTTGTCGCTGCTCAGCTGTTCTGTAGTCTCCAGGTCATGTCAAAAAATAATAATGCATAAAAACAAGCAATAACAAAGTATGTAACGTTTATTTTAAAGGCATCTTTGGTTAGTGTTTTGGAGTTGCTCTATTGGGTCAGGAAGACATCCCTTCAATCATTTCTTATGTTTTTGTGTTAACATTTCTGCAAAAGTCCCTTTTATACACTGAAAGTATGAATATTATCTGCCTTTTGAAGTGACATTTCACAGATTAGACCAGGATAAAACAAGAGATGGGGAGAAATGTGTTTGACTGTGAGCCATGTGTCACTGAGAGACAGATTCCCGATATGTGCCCTGGTTTCTGCCCTTCACCGATCAATATGAAGTATTGATGTGCCCGTGTTTGCATGTTCCTGGTGTGTCCATGTGCGCACACATCAGACAGAGCTCTTCCTTCAACATCAAAGTAAAGGAAATTAAAAAAAACTTTGAAAAGTGAAGCAATTTGTGAATATTCTTCTCCAAGATCAAATGGTTTTGAGCTCAAGAGCAAGAACGGCGAGTGAATGGGACATGAAGTGCAGAATGAAGCCTGTTTAATAGATCTCATTTCATATTTTTTAATCTGTTGCTGTAAAACTGTAACAGGGTTGGATTATCTGGATAGAAAGAGGACACAGGAGGTGCCACAGTGGAAGAGGAAACCGAGAGAAAAGCTGAAGTAGATTGGGTGGTCCAGAGATGAATAAGTGCGCTGGTTCAAACAAGAACTGTGATTTTTTTATTTGGCTTACATCGTGGAGATGTGTTAAAATACACGTTTTCCAAAGAAAAGTTGGAATATTATTTAAAACAGAAGTAGAAACAATGATTCCCAAGTCTTTCTTTAAATTAAAAAAGGTATTGCAAATGGTAAAATATCACAGTTGATTGTTTCTATAAAAATAGTTGTGTACTAAAGTTCATTTCAGTGAAGAATTTCAGAAATTTGTGGCAAAGGAATGTAGTTAAAAGCAAAAAAAAAAAAAAAAAAAAGGATTTCTAGAGGGGACAAGTCTTACAAAAGCAAAACAGTCATCCTTTTAAAAAGACTCCAGATTTATTAGTTCAGTGGTTTCAGACTGGTATTTACAAAAATCTCAGTATGCAAGTGTTTCTTCTGTCATCTTTCAGTGAAACATCTAAATACCATTCTGCAGCATAAATTCCTGCATCACTTCAAAAATCAGTTCATTCAGTTCATGGCTGCATGCAGAAAACCTTAAATCTCTCCCAACACGCAGAGGCAGACTCACACGAAGAAGGTGGGATCTTCTCTGAGCGTTGCACAAGTGAACCAAGGTGTTCAGTAATCATGGATCTGTGGTGGTTTCAGATTAGTGCATAAAGCGAGGTTGACAAATCCAAATGGGAACGAGTTATTCGTTAATGCTGAACACTTTGTACGTGATTTGATGCGGCCTTTGAGCAACTTTGTTTATAGGCAATAAAAATGCTTCTTTGGTGAATAAGCTGCAGGAGTAAACTGCTAAAATCTGACGTTTTCTTTTATGTGGTAAAATACGTTATTTTATTTTATTTTCAAGTGAATATGAAGATAAAATGGCAATCTTTTTATGTTTTTTTTTTTTACATCACACCAAACCTTTGGAAACTGATTTTAGTTTGCAGAAAACAGTGGGACAGGCAGCACGGTGGAGCAGTTGGTAGAGCTGCTGCCTCTTGGACTGATTGGCCCTAGGTGTGAGTGAGAGTGAATTGCTGTTTGTCTCGTTTGTCTCTATGTGTCCCTGTGATGGACTCACCCCCTGTCCAGGGTGTCCTCCGCCTCTTGCACAGTGATGGCTGTACATGGACACCAGTGACCCCTGTGACCTGAAAAGGAAGAAGTGGGTAAAGATGATGGATGGATGGAAAACAGTGGGACAACTAGCTGGTGCTCCGTTGTATTATCTCTGTTGTACATTATTATTGTAGATGTAAAAGTTAAAACAGGATGTCTAAGAACAAACTAGAAAGTTACTGGAGAAACTCTGACGGGGACTGCCACGTTAAAAATTTTGATTTGACAGTACTGTGTGTTGGGGTTCGCTCTCAGCTTCTATCACACCAAATTTCAGCTCAATGTGGAAAAAACAAACAAACAAACAAACAAAAACAATGAGTTATAGTCATTTTTTTCCTTTTAAGCTATGATGGCCATCTTGGATTTTTGAGTTGGATTCAGTATGTGATGGGAAACGTTCTCAGCTATAACCACACCGAATTTCAGCTCTTTCTTTTGAAATAGCTGAATTATCATATTTTTTCCATTTTAGTTAAAGTGGCCATCTTGGATTTTTAATAAACAAGTACACAGACTAATAAAATTTGGGGCCTTTGGTTGGAGAAGGAAGCAGCCTCCTGGCCTGGAGCCTTTCTATGTGTATTTAGCATGTGCTGGAGTGGATTTCCTTCCACAGACCAAAAACATGCACGTTAGACTGATTGATAACTCTAAATTGTCCCTAGGTGTGAGTGAGAGTGTAAATGGTTGCCTGTCTCATTTGTCTCCATCCCTGTGATGGACTGGAGACCTGTCCAGGGTGTCCCCTGCCTCTTGCACAGTGACTGTTGAAGATAGACACCAGCTCCCACCTGGAAAAAGTATGTTCCCATACAATGATGAAATTGGTTTGCCGCATTTAACCCATCCCACCTGGTATACACCCAGGTGGGAGCACTGGAAAACAGTGGAAAGGAGAAGCAAAAAGCTCAAATGGATGGACGGATGGAACTTTTGATGGTATAAGAAACACAAGAATAATTTTTCAGGACAGTAGGTACTGTAATTACCGGTAGATTCACACTTCTGCATGAATATTGCATTATTTTGTCCAATTATTATAATAATGCTGTCCCATAAATAAAGTGTCCAGGTAAGTGTTGTGCACTGTTATCCATTCAAAACATTTCTAGTAGGACCCTGGCTTCATATCGGGCAGAACAGCAGACCAGCTTCACACCAGCAATTTTCCAACATGCTCTTCCATGAACGTTCTTGTATCAGGAGTCATTTGAGACACTTGCCACCTCGCTTCGATAAGGTGTCACACTGTAGGACCTGCTCTCACACTGCCTGTTCAGGCACACGCACACAACCTTCATCACCTTCTCCAGTGCTTGACAGGAGTCCAGCAACAAGTCAGACCTGCAAGAGATAACGGACCTGAGAGCTTGTTCGCCGGGTCACGTCCTGTCAGGACAGACGAGGAACAAAAGGTCACGACCGCCTCCTCACTCATTAACTGAGCTCTGAACAGCACAGACATGCTCGCACACCACCATGAAAGGCAAATATAATTTGTCTGTTAGCAAAATATCTCATGAACCACTGCATGGATTTTAACAAAACAGAATGAAGGTGTTTTATGTTTGGAGTCAACCTGAGTCAAGATAACACTGCAGCTAATTGATCATAGCAAACATAAAGAAGGCTGTAACTCAGTCAGTTTTCTAGATGTTGAGTTCAAATTTAGTGTGGTAGTAGCTGAGAGTCTTCCCCATACTCTGGGTGGAGGGCAGTATGCATTCCTTTGAATAATGATACCTTTTTTATTTGTGTTCTGAAACTTTAGGGTGTTTTTGGCCCCATCAGAGCTGTAATATTGTTTCATTTGATTTTTCTCTTCACCTTCATAGCATTTGTTAAATAGCTGAATTTGGTGGAATAGATTGGGAGGGGGATCTGAGACAGTTACGTTGCACATTAAATCAGTGTTTTACATTCTTACCCCAATGCTTTTAGGCAGATTCATTCACCACAGAAGAATAATTTTCATTAAAGTGCATTTGTTTGTGCTGTTAAACCAAAGTGGTCACTATTCATGGCTGAACATTTGGAAACAAATAAAAAGCACACATAAGACCTTATGATGACATTAACAAGTCTCTTCCATTATTTTCTGAATAATTCCAAAGAGCAGTCCTCGTCTTCATTCTGCATCCTTGAGTCTTTAGCTACTCACAATTCCCGACATGCCCCAAAATCACACACCAAAACTTTTCCTGTCCA
The DNA here is from genome assembly GCA_032273985.1 of Hypsolebias coamazonicus. Lineage (NCBI taxonomy): Eukaryota > Metazoa > Chordata > Actinopteri > Cyprinodontiformes > Rivulidae > Hypsolebias > Hypsolebias coamazonicus. Next base: position 11,872,113 of record JAVCKU010000047.1, on the reverse strand, counting down.
CTGTTTTAAAGACATACTCAAAATGAATATTCCACTTAGTTGCATTGTCCAAAAAGATTGCTTTTATTCGTAGAGTCACCACTCCTGTCCTTCTTTGAGAATTACCATAAATATTTGGTAACTGTGTTTACATTTTTAATTTTTTGTCCATCCATCCATTGATTATCTTTGACTCACTTCTTCCTTTTTGGGTCACGGGGATCACTGGTGCCCATATCCAGAAATCACTGTGCGAAAGATGGGATACACCCTGGACAGGTCTCCAGTCCCTCACAGGGACACATAGAAACAAACAAGACAAAAAGTCACTCTCTCACTCACACCTAGGAGCAATTTAGAGTCACCAATCAGCCTAACATGCATGTTTTTGGTCTGTGGGAGGAAACCGGAGAACCTGGAGAAAACCCATGAGAGAACATGCAAACTCCACTCAGAAAGGCCCCCAAGCCAGGATTTGATCTGGCAACATTCTAGTTGAGAGGCAACAGCTCTACCAAATGCACCTCTGTGCCACTCTTTATTTATTTATTTATTTGTTTGTTTGTTTATTTACAGTATTTATTTATTTTTGTCTTCTGTCTTTTGTCTTTTTTGTTGTTTAGTTTTAATAATACCTATCCTACCCAGTAGTTGGAAAAATATTCTTAAATTCTACTTGTCCATTATTAGGCTCTTCATGTTTGTAGGTGTGCATTATTGCAATTGATTGGTTTACTCCGAAATCAACTATCATTTTCAAAAGACGAAAATATAAACTATTAAAACACGTTTCTCTGTTTTCCTTCACAGTTTCTCTGACTGACCAGATGCATTTGCAAAACCAATTCTGCAACTTGAGAATACAGCTTCAGGTATTAGAAACCAAAAATCACAACTGGTAAGTTTATGACCATAAACAATTTCGTTGTTATTAAAGCGATTGTTAAAAACTTTTAATATGGGTTTATATACATAATAAACTTTTCCACAGACCTCCTTTGAAAAGGTCTGACTTTGAACTATAGCTTTAAGCAATGCGTTTATACTATTTTTGTAAAGTTTGTTTCATTATTGTTCTGTTTTATAATTTTTTTTTTCATTTTTAGATCATTTCTGCTAATATTTTCTTGTATTTTTGCCTTTTGTTCATTTTTTTTAAGACTGGCAGCAGTTGAAGCACGAAGGTCCCACGGCATGGATTAAAAATCAGACTCTGACCTCTAAATAAAGGGAACAGGACTGACAACAGACTCTGCCCTGTAATTCTTCCCTGCTCATCCTGGAAGCTCGCCGTTTTTTAAACATGTGTCAGATAAGGAGGTCAACACACAACTCAAGATGAACCCCTATGTCATTTCTCACTTTAGGAGGGATCTCTTCCCACATTTTTATTTGTTGTAGATTTTTTTCATCCTCTTTTATCAATGAAGAGCATTTTTGTGTAATTTCAAAGTTAAATCAGCGGCTGAGTGTTTGTTGTCCTTTTCGCTCTTGGATTAGACTTTGGTTCAAGGAATGTTTCTGTTCCGTACGTCTTAAACGATTTGCTGTTGCATAATCTGGGTTCACTTTTAAATGCAGCTGGGCAAGGTAAATGCAAACACAACAAGCATATTGTTTCATTGCCATGTAGATATGTAATTATGTAGCTGTTTTGAATTTTCAGTTTGTAAAGACTGATAATATAATATATGTTTATGAGTTCTTATTAGACAATAGCACACGACTCATTTCAAAAATTCTCTTGCATGTTATTTTTACACTGCATTTGCATTTTTTGGGGGGAGATATTTTCAAAGTAGCATTTTATTATTATTTTTTGTTTAATCAACAATGCAGATTTAGTGGATTTAAATCCACAGAGGTTGTCACACTTTTCAATATTTTATTTTTTCAGCACTTCTTGGATTTTCTCCTTCTTCGGCTTGCATGTCATCTCTCACCTGAGCTCCAGTGAAGGCAGGATATTTTTAAGGTGATCTGTTGCCTTTTACCTTCACAAAGATTACCTGAAAGGTTTGGTCTCCTATGAGACAAATTAAGTAATCTTTCCCTGTTTTCTTCCCTTGTTATTGTTTTTTTGTCAGGTATTAAGGGATTGTTCAACCAAAAAACTCACATGTCGTGAGGTATATCCGGTCAGAGATGCTAAACATTACAGAATGTCAAAGTAGGTAAATAATCAAGTGAATAGCTTCCATACAGCAGTCAACACAGAGAACTAATACACAATGACTGCCAAAATGATGTGTAGACGCTTGGAGAAAAAAAGTGACATTGTTAAAGCAGTGACATGATGGAGTCAAAATTGCTGCTTTTTGTTAAATTGAGGGGTCAGGACAGAAGTGACCTTAATTTGACTTGTAAAAACAAAAGCAATTTATAAGTACAATTACAGGGAATAAAAATGAATAGTGTTTAAGAAAAGTCTTGCTAACTTTTGCTTTTGATTCTGTATTAAAACATATTTGTTGACTTTTTTATGTAAAACAAAATTAACATTTCACTTTATTCTTGTTTTTCTCATGCTCATTTGAAGGTGTTGTAAAACCAGAAAGAACTTTGATCGTAAGATGTTGCATGTTTTTATTATTGCATGTTGAAAGTTATTTTATTTTTAATATCTAACTTTGGTATTGTCCATGTTAAACCCTTACTTTGCATCTTATATTGCACACAGAGTTGTGAAATGTACGCTGTAAAGAGCTGGATGTTATTAAGACGTTTTCATTTCCGTTATCCCACTCCACTGCATAATCAGTTTATACTTTTCATCAAATGATGCCTGCTCTAGACCTTGACATTTTCCTTTTGTTGTTTTAAACTGAACACGACCAGTCCTGCACGCTCTTGTCATGTTTAAGTCCTTCTTGAATGCTTGTTTTGCTCCAGATAGATCTCAGAATCAAACTTTTGGGGCTGCTCATGATGTCCTTCCTTTCAGCTTGTCTCACTTGCTTTTCTTCGGGAAGTAGGACTGAAGGACATTCATGATGGATATATCTTAAGTAGGCTAAGAGGACCGTGTTCAGAATTTCAAGTTGTGGACACTGAAGCAAGTGACTGTCTAAGGATGACATCATCTGGCTTTACCTGAATACAGTATACAGTATTACTAGAACAGATCACTAGGACTATATAGAAAACTTCATTGACTGTGTCAAAGAACTTCTTTACTATCAAGCCACATTGGGATCCATAGAGATTTGGTCACATGTGATGGGAGCTGCACGTGTTAAACGTCGCTTCAGTGCTGTGGTGGATGGGCCAGTGGAGGAGGAGGAGGTCATGAGGCTGGCACAGAGTGCTGTAGATACGGCAAAGACAGGAGAAAGCCCAACGGAGTCAGGGAGCCCAACCAGCTCCTCTCCAGCTCATGCCCTCAACGGCAACGCTCCACAACTTGAGAACAAGACCAACAATGTACGGATGCAGAATGCTATTGGCGAGCCAGCTAGGAGAGATCCTGGAGCAGAAGGTGGAGAGAGAGCAGGAAGAATGTGCCCAAGGCCAAGAAATGCAAAGGGCAGCAGTGTAGGAGGAAGAGGGGAAGGCTGCTCTTCATCAGACCAGGATTCAGTCTCTTCCCCCTGCACTACTAGCCGCCGGCGCAACAGACGCTCTAGCCGCTGGCCCCGACAACGCTTTGTGGACAAGGACGGACGCTGCAACGTCACCTTCGTCAACATGAGCGAGAGGGGCCAGCGGTATCTCAGCGACCTCTTCACTACCTGTGTGGACATACGCTGGCGTTGGATGCTGGTCATCTTCACCCTCTCCTTCATTCTCTCCTGGCTGTTATTTGGTTTCATCTTCTGGCTCATTGCCTCTGCACATGGAGACCTCTCTATCCAGCTTCCCCCCAGCTCCGGATCAGGAGAAACTGGCTCTGAGGGAAAGTCTGACAGAGACATGACAGTTGAGGAACCATGCTTTCTCCAGGTGAACAGCTTCATGGCTGCCTTCCTGTTTTCTTTGGAGACACAGACATCCATCGGTTACGGATTCAGGAGCGTGACCGAAGAATGTCCCCTGGCGGTGTTGGCGGTCGTTTTGCAGTGCATTGTGGGCTGCATTATTGACGCCTTCATCATCGGGGCAGTCATGGCGAAGATTGCCAAGCCCAAGAAACGCAATGAGACTCTGGTGTTCTCTGACACCGCTGTGGTGGCGCTGAGGGATGGAAAACTCTGCATGATGTGGAGGGTTGGAAATCTACGAAAGAGCCACCTGGTAGAGGCACATGTCAGGGCACAACTACTGAAGGTAAGTGGGCCAAAGATGAATAGAAGCATGGTGTACCGAATTCAAACGTTTGCCACTGTGAGAGATTAGGAAAGAGGGAAAAGGGTGCAGGACTAAAAGAGAAACACAGTGAGGGCTTAAGACCATCTGGTCTATTTTCTGTCAACTATACTTAATGAGAGCTTGTTTTATTTTTCTTCAGGGGTTTGGAAGATTTTCCATGGATTAACTTGCCTACAGTTCTTGAGCTAAGAACCATTGTCCTCTATCACCTCATTTATTTTTTAGGTCATGTCTATGTGGGTTAGGTAATTGATTTTGTATATAAATATGTTTAACCTTTTATCATGTTTAAGTGCATATCCTTCAGAAGGACAAAATCTGTGTAGTAATGACAACACATCACTACAGAGTGGACAATTTGATCTTTCTTTTAATAGCATATCAAAGTACAAACAGGGCAGATGGGATTAGATTTGAAAGGATCAAAGAAATACAATTCTAAACGCTGGATTTAGGTATTGTTCTATAGAAAGGGGTGGATGAGTGATAAGCCTGGGCATTCACAGTGTGACTAGACTTTCATCTTGGCTCTACACAATAACCAACACATAAACTCAATTATGGGCAACAAACACAGCTTACAATGCTTTTCTACTGTTAAGAAAGACAAATTAAAGTGATATACTGTCAATTTGTCTATACCATGATGTTTTATAGCCTGAATTACTATTTGATTTAGTTACGTCTATTCCCAAAGGAGAAAGGCTGTTGATACTATTTGCCCATGTCTGTGTATGAACATGTGTCTGAATTGTCAAAATATTTCATGAATCACTAGATGAGTTTTGATGAAACTATCAAATTTGTTATTGGATGTACATGTGCAACTAAATAACATTTCTCCTCAATTAAATTTTCTTTAGTAGAGTGCCAATTCCCAACAAATGTCTGAGGGCCTCGGAGCACTGTACAAAAACATTCAAATCAAATACAGTCCATCCATCCATCCATCCATCCATCCATCCATCCATTTATTCCACATGTCCCAGAGTCAGGTCATGGGGCAGCAGCTTGAGCAGGGAGGTCCAGACATTTCTTTTCACAGTCAGCTCTTATGGGAGGACTCCAAGGTGTTTTCAGGTCATCCGAGAGACAAAGTCTCTGCAGCATGTCCTGAGTCTTCTCTCGGGTCTTCTCCCCATCAGACATGCCGGGAAAACCTCCCTAAGGGGGTGTCCATCTTATGAAATGCATGAACCACCTCATCTGGCTCCTCTCGATGTGAAGGAGCAGCTCTACTCTGAGTCTTGGATAACTGAACTTCTCACCCTATCTCTAAGGGAGAGTCCAGCTACCCTTCAGAGAAAACACATTTCGACCGCTTGCATATGTGACCTTGTTCCTTCAGTCACTACCCAAAGTTCTTGACTATAAACGAGGGTATAAATGTAGACCAACTGGTAAACAGAGAGTTTTGTCTTGTAGCTCAGCTTCCTCTTTACTACAACGGACTGGCGCAGCGTATGCAATACCATACTGTGGAAGATGCACTGATTTGTTGTCCTCACGTTTCATTTTTCCACCCACTTGTGAACAAAACCCTAAGGTACTTGCACTCCTTCATTTGAGGCAGTGTCTCACTCCCATTATGGATAGGGCAGTCCCCCTTTTTCTGACCAAGGAGCCTGGCCTCAGATTTGTGTTGAGGTGTTAGAGATATTGATCCTCACCCCAGCTGCTTCACACTTGGCTGGGGACTATGCCAGGGAGAACTGGAGATCATGGCGCAATGATGCCAACAGGACCACATCATCCAAAAAATAGCAGAGACAGAACCCTGAGGCTGCACAACTGGATTTTCTCTATCCCCTGGTTGCACAGAGAAATTCTCAAGTCACTGACAAAACTGGTGACAACAAGTAGCCATGGCAGAGCTCAACTCCCATCCTAAAGGGTTCTGACTTTCTGCTGGTAGTGTGAACCAAACTCTTGTGCCTCTTGCATAGGGACTGAATGGCCCGTAGCAACAAATCCCCAATCCCATACTCGCAGAGCAACCCACACAGTGCACCTTGAGGAATGTGATGAACCAAAACGTAATGGGTAGTAGCTGGAGGTCATTCACAACACATACCCTGAATTGTGATCTTCCAGTATTGTTCAAGATTGTGCATAATGTTAATTTTAAGGTTCAACCACACAACTATAACTTTGCCATTTTTAATATAAGATGATCTTAGTGTCAAACTTTGTTTTGAAGCAATGAGTTATAGATGCTTCCATTAATTTACAGCCTGTTCATGATCATGTTGTGCTTTTTGACTACTAGAAATATTTTTCAGTGATTCATTTGATATCTTCTGTCAGATGAAAACCAGTTAAAATATCCTAATATTTTTGATTCACTAAGCAGTGATTTTGTTTCATTCACTGTGTGCTTTTAGCCAAGGGTGACAACGGAAGGGGAATACCTGCCACTCGACAATGCGGACATCAACGTGGGTTTTGACACTGGCACTGACCGCATCTTTTTGGTCTCTCCTGTGACAATTGTCCATGAAATCAACGAAGAGTCACCTTTTTTTGAAATGGACAAGAGAACCTTAGAGAAAGACCCTGAGCTGGAGGTGGTAGTCATACTGGAGGGTATGGTGGAGGCCACAGCAATGACAACGCAGTGCCGCAGTTCCTATGTGGCATCTGAAATCCTATGGGGACACCGCTTCGAACCTGTGCTCTTTGAGAGGAAAAACGGTTATCAGGTAAGAAAGATGTTAAAGACAGATAAATGTTTAGCTACATGTATAAATTTCTCACTTCCCTTAATTCTTTGTCTTCCGTAAGATGTGTTCATTGCTGTTGAATAGCTATATAATGTGTTGAGTTTAATCTACTTTAAAAATTCCTCTTTTTTTCCCCAGGTGGACTACTCATTTTTCCATCAAACATATGAAATCCCAAACACGCCATCATGCAGTGCTAAAGATCTGGCTGAGCAGCAGTACATCGAAAGCTCATGCTCGTCATTTTGTTATGAGAATGAAGTGGCCCTGCAGCTCGTCTCCCCAGAAGATGATCCAAATCAGGAGCCTGAGAGTCCCTCCCAACCAGCTCAAAGGCCATCCCTGGAGGAACATCTTCACTTCAACTGAGCGTAAAGATCAGGTTTTAAAAAAGAAACAGTTCACTAGATAGATACTGCATATTAAAAGGGTAAATGATAGGGAATGACATTATTTGCAATGGTGGGAGAAGAAGAAAACTCAAGCCAAGGGTTTAGGATTTGAGTGTTTGGTCGGTTTAGACATATACTGTAATCCTGTGCAGATCAACAAACAAAGAGAGAGAAGAAAGTAAGAGAGTCTGGTCACTGCTCTGACCTAGTTGTCTGATTGGCCCTGGCAGTCTTTCCGGATCACTGAAAACCTGTTTGTTTTTAAGTCTCACATCTGGCCCATCACCACCACATCACGCTCTTAATACCCTAATGGCAGAATGAGCAACAGCTCCACATGGTGGCTACAACATACAGCTGCACCTTCATGTTGCTGATCTGGAGAAAGAAGTGAACAAGTATACTCAGGAATCTGTTTTCACCATGGTGCAGAGTTATTTTGCTTCAGTGTTTCCTTTTTCAGTGGTAAGTATGGATAGGGTCCTTCCTGGGATGCTGAGCAGTTAACCTGTTTGATCCACAGCCGAGCAGCATCAGCGAGAAGAAACTGTTGAAAACGAGCAGCGGTTTTTAACTGTTTCTTCGCTTTTCATGTACTGTATATTGTATTTATATATTTTTTTAGCTTAGAGAAATTATTTTTTGAATTTTAAAATTTTCTTTATTTAATTGTCACGTGTTTGAAACCACTTCTGTATTTTAAGAAGATTTGTTTTAGGGGCTTTAAAGCAGCACAGCCCAACAGATGAGATGAGGGTTGGTTTGCTCCAAAAACTGTCTTGTAGTTTCACGAATGGATTGAAACACCACGTTCAACAACAGACTATTTTGGAATCTGGTGTATAATTCCCCCTCCATTTTTTTTATTACAGTTTGTATTTTCTTAAGACATGAGAGTGGTGTTGTAGGTGGTGCCTTCAGAACAGACCAGAGATTTTACCCTTCGTTTGTTAAGATCATGTCCATTTTATTTGAGACTGTTTTGTTTTTGGTAAATGTGTTCTAAATACACAATTGCAGTGAATTAATTCTTTATGAGCACAAAGTCATGAAGTTGCTTTTCTGTGTTGTACTTTGTAGTTATATTGCAAAGCACTTAGAATGTCTGTCTGTTTTATTCTTGTATTTAAAGCAAATAATATACAGCTTAAACATCTCCACCCTTCATTACCAAATATGTTGGTGAAAGAAATATTATGAGAGGAGCAGTACTATATCTTTTGCACAAACCAGCCTTTTTTGACGCACAACCAAGAATCCTATCATTTGTATTTTGCACAAAAGTAAAATGTAGAAGCTAATATCATGAATCAAACACGTTATGAAGGAGCAGTGAAATTTAATGTTGGTACATTAGTTAAAGTGGTTTGCTTGCATCATAGAAGAGCCTTTGTAAGTTCAGGTGGTGCTAAAGTATCAACTAATAACATCTTGTGTTACATTTAGTGTTAAAGCTGTTCTGTTATTGTGTCTCCTCTTTCACATCTCCTTCAAAGCTTCCGTGTTCTATTTATAAGCTGCGAGGGGGTGTCAATCACCCAACCTCCACAAGATGCAACCCGACCCCTAAACCCCATCACACTGGACATCTTACTGTTCACTTTGGATTCAGTGGTAGACATATAATAAACCACAATGTTTTATTTTTTAATTAATTAATCGTATGAAAACAATCAAATCTACGTTTATATATTTATTTATTTTGGAAAAAAAGACAAACTTCCCTGCTTCAGCATAGAATTTCAAAGTGGCCTGAGGCACAGAGCACTTCAAAAAAAAAAAAAAAAACTGTTGTTGAGCAATAAAAACAACATGATGCAACTGTATTTACTTGTTTTTTTTTTCCCCTTTCTTTATCACCACATCACAAACAGGCCATTTAAAGGTAATTCAGATTCATCCCTGTTGTTAAATGTGTACATATATTACATTTCCTTTAACTTAATTTAACTTAGAAGGATAACTGCCTATGTCCACCTCATAACAAAACTATTACTGTATTTTAAAGACATAAATATAAGATAATGAATCATTGTGATTTAGCACCTCATAATTATGACTTGGCATTTTGTATTTATGAAATTGTATATCATGATTACAACATGAAATATGATCTCTTAAGCATTATTTTAACTATGACTTAGCATTGCATATTTATGACAGCATCTAATAGTTGTGAGATAGCCTACTGTCTCAAAATGAAGACATCACAAATATGATGTCACAAAATGTGGCTTATGAAATATGACTCCATAATAATGAGATGCTATCTATATAACTTCACATAATTATTTGATATTGAGCCATAATTTTGAGGTAGTAAGTCACAAGATATTTAATAATTATAAGCAGTCATACATGTCATTCAAAATTGTAATTTAGAAGATCTTTTTTCCTCTTCAGAATGGCAATGGTTTCCATATTTCACAGATTATTTGTAAATTAAAAATGCATTTTTAACAATTTTCCTTTTTGTTGCAACAGTGTGAATTTGACTAGTGAGATAACTTTAGCTTTACATATAGTGCAAAAACATTTTACATATAAGTTTTGTACACTTAAAAAAATTTGCTTTTCATTATTTAACTAATATGCAGTGCAGACAGCAAGGATTTTTGCCTTGTTTTATCCTTTACTCCAATCTATCGAGATGTAGGGAAACGTTGAATGATGTTCTGAATCACGTTTCTGGGGTCATTCATTCATTCATTCATTCATTCATTCATTCATTCATTTTCCTTGGACAATCAACAATAGACAATCATAAGAGAGAAATACATATTTTTTTAAACAAGTTAAAATAATTTTTTAATAAAATTTTTAATAAAAACAAAGATGTCAAAGTAGCAA
>JAVCKU010000047.1:11826023-11845126 GCA_032273985.1 Hypsolebias coamazonicus | reverse complement strand
CTGTATAAGTCGCAGGACATGAAAATTAGTAAAAAAAAAAACTGCGACTTATACACCAGAAAATACGGTACTTACTTTTGATTTGTGCCTGCACTGTTTGTGAATGAAGTGTGGTTTTTATTGTCCGTTTCCTATTTTAGTATCGGTATTTGTATTGTCACTGTTACTGTGTTGCTCTGCTGTTTTCTAATTGTTCTTTCAACTAGATTTGGTTTTAAAGAAGAGTGCTGTGATTGTTTGATCGTGCATTTGCATTTAGACAGAAGTAGAGCCTCACTTTTGTTTTGTAGAAACAGAAACGTGTCAGAGTGAGTCTGTTGTCACAAAGCCTTGAGCAAAATTCAGGATCAATTTAAGTGTTGTGCTTGAAGATAGACACAAACAATAGAAGATACAAGTTTTGTTAGGATAAATTAACATCTGGTTAGGACCAGCAGTTAAATAAGTAATCTGGTTTGAAGGCATCTTTCAATAAATTCTTTAGCTGTAGTGAAAAATGAACAAAACCCACCAGCCAGCCAGAAATTTGATCCTGAATTTACTCCCTAGACATTTTAATTGCATTTATTGCAAAAGTAAAATGTTTGACTTTTTTAATCACAACATTTTTACTAGTTTTGTTTTTGGAGAATTACAATATTTATAGTTAACATGAACAAAGAAACTTAGTATAAATGAGCAGTAAAATGAAATGCTGCTGGTTCTGATGGGCTTGCATGTGACGGTGCAGAGCTGCTGTGGAATAACGCCACATAATACCCGAACAAGATGATGGTATTCATCTCTGTCGTTTTCTGTGTTCTGCACTTTGTAGTTATTGGATAATGAACAAGCCGTGACCACAAATAGACCAGTTACTCATTATTTACCACCTTTTAAATTCCACACATTGCTTGTCGTACCCACAACACAATCATGAGGAAAAATATCATAAATTATTCTGGTCCCTTCAGCCCAACTTGACACGCCTGTCGTAACTTGTCTAAAGCTAACAGGTTAATCTTGCAAGGCTTTTTTTAACAACAAGGCCTGTGTGTATCTTACCAGCTGCACAAATATACACTGTTGTTAGACTTTGAAACCAGTTGAGCTCCAAATCCATCTGATTTGTTACTATTTGTGCATCAAGCATTGATGTCTGTTGTAAAATAAAGATACCATCACATTTACACAGACAGAAAATCTCTAACCACGACTTGACAAATGTGTATATTACCCCATCTACCTGATCAAACTGAGGCCGTGTGTTCTGCTCCTGTTCAGTGGACAGGATTGTAGGTCTGGACCAGGTGTCATCAGGAGAGAGCAGTGGGCCCGTCACTTTTGGATCAGGACTGAAAACAAAGAAGGGAATGTTTCGAACTGTTGGTCAACTCTACAAAGAGTCTCTCACCAAGCTGATGGCCACGCTGAGGAACACCAACCCCAACTTCCTTCGATGCATTATCCCCAACCACGAGAAGAGGGTGAGACCAGGTCTTCTGGATGAGAAGATAAAGGAGAAAAACATTAACAAATTAAGATGAATAAACTGTTCTGATTCTGTTTTCTTCTTTGCTTCCTTCTTACTTTTTCCACAGGCTGGTAAATTAGAACCTCAACTTGTTTTGGACCAGCTGAGGTGTAACGGTGTTCTGGAGGGGATTCGTATCTGCAGACAGGGATTCCCTAACCGCATTCCCTTCCAGGAGTTCAGACAGAGGTGAGCATTTGTGATCGCCTTCTTCAAACTGTCTCGGACACCAAATCTTTTCCTTCACTTTATGAAGTCTCACTTTTGTCTTACAGATATGAGATTCTCACTCCCAATGCTATACCTCGCACTTTCATGGATGGCAAACAGGCCTCAGAGCTCATGGTAGGGAACTTGTCTGAATCTATAATGTCTCAAACAAGTGTGGGGTCAGGTGACTGACAATGACTTCTCTCTCCTCTCAGATCAGAGCTTTGGAACTGGATCCCAACCTGTTCAGGGTGGGTCAGAGTAAAGTCTTCTTCAGAGCTGGAGTCCTGGCTCATCTAGAGGAGGAGAGAGACCTGAAGATCACCGACACCATCATACACTTCCAGAGCGCTGCCAGGGGATTTCTTGCACGCAAGTAAGACTTTGCTTTAGCAACGAGGTCATCATAGATGGAGAGTATTGAGGCTGGTTTATATTTATTTAGTTTTAAAGATTGGCATTAGATGATCAATATCCAGATGTAGACAGTAGTACAGGAAGCCATGGTATTTTATGGAATTATGTTTTTGTTGACTTGTAGACTTTACGTCATCAATTTAGTTATCGCCTGCTGCTTAGAACGATGGGCGATCATGTCTGTGATGTTAAGTGTGTGTGCGTGTGCGTGTGTGTGTGTGTGTGTGTGTGTGTGTTTTAGCAAATAATAAATAAATAGAAGGATTTTAATGAAACTATCATTAAGTTATTATTAGATGTACGTCTAGAGCTGATAATCATTTAGTGTCAAGAAGGTTTCCACAACTAATGAACCTTGGCAAATGCAAAAAATGACTAACTCAGTTTTACAGGTATTGAGCTATAATTTGATGTGGTAGTAGCTGAGAGTCATTCTCAATTTATATGTCAAGCTCTAACCAATTGCACAAGATCTTTGTTTAAAGTCAGCATCCTAAACTGCAGGTGATACACATTTCTTTAAGGAATGCTAGCTTTGAACTTATTTTCGTGTTTAGAGGTGTGCTGCGCTGTTTTGAATTGAGATTTGTGCGTTTGTTGATTGGTTGTGTCTGTTTTTATCGCCTCAGAGCCTTTATGAAGAAGCAGCAGCAAATGAGCGCTCTGAGGGTGATGCAGAGGAACTGTTATGCTTACCTCAAACTCAGAAACTGGCAGTGGTGGCGACTGTTCACTAAGGTGCGCATGCTTAGAATTACCTTTCAGCACTTTTCAGATCTTTGCTGGTTGCTTAAAATAAAATTATGATTTAATGCTTGCTCTTTGTTTTGTGCCAACCAGGTGAAGCCTTTACTGCAGGTGACTCGACAGGATGAGGAGATTCAGGCCAGAGAGTCTGCACTCCTGAAGGCCAGTGAGAAGCTCACCAAAATGGAACAGGAATACACCGATCTGGACAAGAAACACGCTCAAGTAAATGAAGCCCATTTTGTTTTGCTGTCTATCTCCTTTTTTAAAATTGCTCTGAATCACTCATCACACGTCTGACTCTCTCTGTTGCATTCAGCTGGTTGAAGAAAAGACGCTGCTAGCTGACCAGCTGCAGGCGGAGGCAGAGCTGTTTGCAGAGGCAGAGGAGATGAGGGCCAGGTTAGCAAATCGGAAGCAGGAGCTGGAGGAAGTTCTGAGCGAGATGGAGAGTCGACTGGTGGAGGAGGAGGAGAGGGGTACGCAGCTGGCCAACGAGAAGAAGAGGATGCAGCAGAACATACAAGTGAGGAAGAAGCTGTCCTTTGAAAGTTTATGATTTTACTTCTAAGTTAGTACAAAAAGTGGATTTATGGCTTGACACGTTTATCACCTAAAAAAAATTGCCACCTGCAAATGCGTCGTTTGACAACACGCTTGTGACAAAGGGGTTAAATAAACACGTGTGGGGGATTTCAGGACCTTGAGGAACAGCTGGAGGAGGAAGAAAGTGCCAAACAGCGACTCCTTCTTGAGAAGGTTAGCTTGGAGACCAAAGTGAAGAGTCTGGAGACTGAACTCCTGACTGCTGTGGAACAGAGAGACCGGCTCACCAAGGTGGACTTTACGTTAAAACTTTGACAATTTTGCATCTGTTTTACACGATCAGAATCAGAGTTTTACACAAGTTTTTAATATAAGTCTTGTTTTTCTCTGAACAGGAAAAAAAGCTGCTGGATGAGCATCTAAGTGAGGTGATGGATCAACTGACTGAGGAGGAAGAGAAGACCAAAAGCCTCAATAAACTTAAGAACAAACAGGAGGCTGTCATAGCTGATCTAGAGGGTAAGACTTTGACTCACTGTCTTTTATTCTTGCCTTTTTAGTTATAAACTGGTGAATCAAGAACTCAATGCATTTGCCTCGTCCATTAAATCTGAAAAAGAAACACTGAAAACTAACTTTAATTTGCGTAATAGTAATCACACTCATGAATAAATGAAGACTGGTTTGCTTTAAAAAATACCTTAATATCTATGATTTTATATCAATACTTCTCATTTGATTTGTTTCCAACACAAGTTTATGACTTCAGCCACCTGATTTAAATTCCTCTAAAATGTAACTTGTCTTTCGTGGACCATTTAATAGAGAACAGCCCATACGTTACGGTTTCTTTAGGGCATGTTTACTTTGTGTTAACTAAAAAGTTAAAATAACTTTGTTTCCATTGCTGCTTGCAGAGCGACTGAAGCGTGAGGAGCAGGGTCGCTTAGAGCAGGAGAAGTGGAAGAGGAGGATGGAGAACGAGACGCTGGAGGCTCAGGAGCAGCTGTCGGACCTGGGCATGCTGTCTGCCGAGTTGAGGGGAACTCTGACTCAAAAGGAGAAGGAAATAACCACCTTGCAGGGCCGGTGAGTCTCAGATGAAGAATGGTAATATAAAACCATGGGAGAGATTTTTTTTATTTTATTTATTATTTCTATTTTATTCATTTGGCATTGTTTTTTACTCTTAGGCTGGAGGAAGAGGGTGCACGTCGTGCTGAAGCACAGAGGGCTTTGCGGGAGGCCTTGTCTCAAGTGTCAGAGCTGAAAGAGGAAGTGGAGAATGAACGAGGGATGAGAGAAAGAGCTGAGAAACAAAAACGAGACCTCGGAGAGGAGCTGGAAGCTCTGAGAACAGAGTTGGAGGACACGCTTGACACCACCGCTGCACAGCAAGAGCTAAGGCAAATATAAAATAAATCAAACTTGGGCTTTCCGTGTCAAAAGGTTTAATAGGTTTATTAATATTGACTATTGCCACCTAATTCACAAAGGTCTCGCCGGGAGACCGAGTTAACTGAGCTGCAGCGAGCTGTTGAAGAGGAGACTCGTCGCCATGAGGTCCAGCTGTCGGAGCTCAGAGTGAAGCACAGCGCTGCCATAGACAACCTCCAGGAGCAGCTGGATAACAGCAAGAGAGTACGACAAACGTGTCTACACACACATTCAGGTAAACATGCACTGTTACTCACTGTGCGTTTCCTTCAGTCTCGCCAGTCTCTTGAAAAGGCCAAAGCTATGCTGGAAGAAGAAAGGCAGAATCTGACGGATGAAATCAAAAGCCTCCAGTCGAGCCGCACGGACAGCGAGAGAGGCCGTAAGCGAGCAGAAAATCAGCTCCAGGAGCTCAACGCTCGTCTGGCTCAGGCCGAGAGAGAGAGGGAGGACAGGGAGGAGCGGGTGCACAAGCTGCAGGTGCAGTTTATATTCACTGTTGATCCTAACTCTGTTTGTTCAAACAGCTGTTTTGTTTAGGCAGCAGTAATAATATATTCCTCTTTTTTTTTTTTTTTTACTCTTGTAGTGTGAAATCGAGTCTCTCTCCACAAGTTTATCCTCTTCTGACAGCAAAACTCTTCGTCTTTCTAAAGAAGCCAACAACCTGGAAAGCCAGCTGCATGATGCAAAGGTATTGCACACTCAGACACCAAGGATTATTTCAGGTGTAACTTTAGGATTAAGCTGTTGGACAGCGGGCACTTCTCTATAGTTTCTGGAGAATCCTGATAACAACACCTGAGCTCTGTCACCAGACCATTGTTTTACTTTTTCAGGAACTACTGCAAGATGAAACTCGTCAGAAGATGACCCTGACCTCAAGGGTCCGAGCTCTGGAGGAGGAGAAGAATGGACTGATGGAAAGGCTTGAGGAGGAGGAGGAACGAGCCAAAGAGCTGGCCCGTCAGATACAAACACTCACCCAGCAGGTGAATCATCAGCCCACTCAGACTTTGAAAAAGTGTTGCTTCCTCTTACGTTCATAGACTTCAGTCAACATTATTCCAATCAAACTACAAAAAACAGACGATATACAAATAAAGTCACAAACTGAACGCAAACTAAAGTTGAAAATGTAAAGGTTGCACAATCGCTACATGAAGTTTCAGTCGGAAATGGCATTTGTCTCTGTTCAACGTGTGCAGCTTGCAGAGCTTCGAAAGCAGTCGGAGGAGGTGAGCTCAGCTGTGGAAACTGGAGAGGAGGTGCGCAGGAAGCTGCAGAGAGAGTTGGACAGCACCATTCAAAAAGAGCGACAGAAGGAGGAGGAGAAGGAGCGAGTGGAGAGGCAGAGGGAGCGACTGAGGGAGGAGCTGGAGGACATGACAATCGCCCTGCAGAGAGAGAGGCAGAACTGCACGTCTCTCGAAAAGAGGCAGAAGAAATTCGACCAGGTGAGGGGAAACGGGAGTCTGCTCGTTCACACTGGCTGAGCTCATTTCAACGTTTTTATATGGATTTTCATTTTTGTAATTTTATCTTCATCGCACCGTCAGTCCCTGGCAGAGGAGAAGGCGGTGAGCGCCCGTCTCGCTGAGGAGAGGGACAAAGCAGAAGCAGAGAGCCGAGAGAAAGAAACAAGATGTCTGTCGTTGACTCGATCCTTGCAGGTAAAGTATTCAACAGAGAAAGTGAATGTTTGTCGTGTTTGTGATTCTGGTCATTGATCTTCAGTTTTTCTGCCCACAGGAAGTCCAGGACCAGCGAGACGAGCTGGAAAGGATCAACAAGCAGCTCCGTCTGGAAATGGAGCAGCTTGTGAACCAGCAGGATGACGTTGGCAAAAATGTATAAATCTACCTCACGGAAGCTTTTATTTATTTATTTTTATTATTCTTTTTTTTTTTTTTATCCGTGCATCAAATCTTTTCATTTGCTTCTGCTTCAGGTGCACGAGCTCGAGCGGACCCGGAGGGTGTTGGAGGCAGAAGCTCAGAGCTTGCGAACTCAAACTCAGGAGTTGGAGGAGGAGCTGACAGAGGCGGAGGACTCGAGGCTCAGGCTGGAGGTCACCCTGCAGGCGCTCAAAGCTCAGTTTGAGAGGGAGCTCGGCGCCAGCGAGGAGAAGGGAGAAGAGAAGAGGAGGGCCCTCAGCAAGCAGGTGAAGCGGAGGAAGAGGAGAGAACTGGCACCACTTTTTTCTTTCAGATTATTCAGTTTTTTTTTTTTTTTTTTGTCCTCTTAACTTCCCCAGGTGAGAGAATTGGAGATCCACCTGGAGGAGGAGAGGACTCAGCGGTCTCAGGCTGTGTCGTCCAAGAAGCAGATGGAAGCAGAACTGCAGGAGTCTGAAGCCCATTTGGAGGCGGCCACGCGTGGCAAAGAGGAGGCTGTTAAGCATCTACGGAGGCTGCAGGTTAAAACCCCCTCCTACATAAACTCACTGTACGTACACATCAGCACACATGCTTTTAAAACTTCCCTTCAATGTCACACAGGGTCAAATGAAGGAAGTTCTCCGTGAACTAGACGAGACAAAGTTATCTCGAGAGGAGGTGGCTTCACAGTTTAAAGACAGTGAAAAGAAAATACAGACACTGGAAGCAGAGGTGCTGCACCTCACTGAGGTATGTCGGTTCGTAAATATTTTCTTATGAACTTAAAATTCTTTGGAGTCATAACAGGGCTGTGTTTGTTTGACTCCAATGCCTTCATGTTTGTCTTTGTTCAGGAGCTGGCCGTATCAGAGAGGCAGAAGAAGCAGGCTCAGCTGGAGAGGGATGAGTTGGCAGAGGAGATGGTCAACAACAGCTCTGGAAAGTGAGCGTCTTTCATCTTTTATGTTAAAGTCCCTTCAGTTGTATTTCTGTATTTGTACTACCAACATTTCATGTTTGTCCAGGAACGTGATGTTTGAGGAGAAGCGACGGTTAGAGGCTCGAATCACTCAACTGGAGGAAGACCTGGAGGAGGAGCAGACAAACATCGAACTGCTGACAGAGAGACATAGGAAGGCGGTTCTACAGGTGTGGTAGATGCACGTGCACACAAAGGCGCCTCAGAGTCTCACTGTTTTTAAAAACAACCCTATGATTGTGATTGTTCATCGCTGCTTCACTCTCGCTGCAGGTGGAGACTCTGACTGTGCAGCTGCAGGGAGAGAGGACCTTGGCCCAGAAGGCGGAGGTGTCTCGAGAGCAGCTGGAGAGGCATAACAAGGAGCTGAAGACCCGGCTGGAGGAGCTGGAGGGAACAGTCAGAGGCAAACACAAGCTCAGTGTCGCTGCCCTGGAGGCTAAGATTGACTCGATGGAAGAGCAGCTGGAACAAGAGAGACAGTGAGGAAACGTTTTTATTTAGATGGCTACACTTTGTGTTAACTTTATTTAGATGGCTACACTTTGTGTTAACTTAATAAAATATTAAAGTACTTAAATTCAGATCATTTTCTAAAATTACTTGGAGTTTTCAAAAAATCTTAAGTTTTCTAATATGAAGCTATTTTCTAGTTGTGTTATTCACCAAATTTTCATCAGACTCACCACTTTTTCAAGTTAATTTTCTGTATTTTTTTAGCAGAACATATCTCTGTGTAATCAATAAAACTGCATAATTTGCAGAATGTCAAAAATAAAATGATTAAAGTGTAACATTTTGCCATGATTATCATAGTACCCTTATTTTGGTTGGTTTTATTGTTGAACTTTGTTCCCTGACGAACAGAGAAAGAGCCATTGCCAACAAACTGGTGAGGAAGACGGAGAAGAAGCTAAAGGAGGTGATGATGCAGGCAGAGGACGAGAGGAGACATGCAGACCAGTACAGAGAACAGGTACTGCATCAGCCTCGTAATCTCAGAGGAGAGCAACAAAAAAAAATCACGTAATCTGGGTTTAATCAACTCAGGTCGCTGGTCGTTGGTGTTAAATAAAATCATCATCAACAGAAATGAATTATCCGGCTAAATCCAAACTAATCCTAATCCTATCATGGCGTCTGTGTGTTCAAATTAGACTGATTCACCCAATGAAAAATAAATCTCTCACTCAGAGCAGAGACACTGACTCAACCCCCAAAACATCAGCAACAATAATCTGTCATCTTTAATCTGACCTCTGATCCCTATCAATCCTGCAATCCCGTTCTAATCTGTCTTTTTAAATGCCTGCCCCCACTTATTTTCCTCCAGTCTCCCCTGAGCCTCTTAAATTCTCTCGTTCACAACCTCCACCGCTCTTCTCCCTTCTCTTCCAGCTGGATAAGTCGATGGTTCGGCTGAAGCAGCTGAAGAGGCAGCTGGAGGAGGTGGAGGAGGAGAACTCTCGCACCAACGCTCAGAAGAGGAAGCTGCAGAGGGAACTGGAGGAGCTCGCCGACAACAGCCAGAGCATGAATCGCGAGATCACCACGCTCCGCACCCAGCTCAGGTTAGCAGCAGCATTTGTGTCTCTGCACGAATTGTTTATTTTTTTATGTTGACATGCTCATCATTTGTTTTTGTTTTTAACATCCCATTAACTCAATATGATTTGTTTTGCTTTGCTCTTTCGTTGCATCCCTTTTCGTCCATCTAACCCTGAAAAACATTACTCATCTGTCTGCGTCCAACACTCAGCGACTGACTGGAAACCTGAGAAGTAGGTCACTGTGTGTGATGCTTTGTGTTAATATTGATGTGTGTGTCTGAGTGGAAGGAAGATTAGAGTTAGACTTCATTAAGTCATAATGCCCATACCTCTGCTTTCATTTGTGTAGAATCACATAAACTGGGAATCATTGTTTTTTTTTTTCATTAACACTAAACAAACCATTTATGACTATAAATAATGTAACATAATGCATATTGTCAGTCACGTTGTACTGCAGCAGTACTACATTTGTACAGTAGACAAGATGACGGATCAAGTAATGCGTCCGGGTATTTTATTTTTTCCATATTTTCATTTTTGTTTCTTCTACTTGTAAGAAACGAGTTAATCAGTGATTTTGAAGCCTGAAAGTTTGTTACGTGACACTAAATCCAGCTCTTAAAGCTTGTGTCCAACAAATATGTGTACACCTTTCCGTTCATTCATTTTGTGCATTTGCTTGTTTAAAAGAATAATCCAAGCTTGCAGGCATTTTTTTTACAAGTTAGATTTAATGATTAGTTGTGCTTTGAAACATAAAATATGCAGCTAAAGTCAGCAGTTCAATTCTGCACTATAAAAAGTAAATTTGAGAACTACTGTATTTATGGAAAAAAATGATCATCTTGTAATATTTTGAAGCCTCAAAGCAAAATTAATATTTTGTAATGAATGGTGGTTGTAGAAGGACCCACACACAAGCCCGGAGGAGGCGAGATTATGATGAAGCAAGATTTTAACTACTGAACCCAAGAATTCAGAAAGGCAGCAAAACGTGACACGAAACAAATTAAACTGGAAACATACGTTAAAGTAAACGCATCATCTGACAAAGGCAGAAGAAAACTAAGAGAATATACTGACTACTGGGAGGGGGGATGAGTGAATGGTCCCAGTTGTGCTGATTTCTAATGAGAGACAAGTGGAAGAAAGGTCTTGTGGTGGCCAGGAACCTGACTAGATGACCAGAATACGCTTGACATTTCAAAGATGATAAAACTGTTTTCAAAAATACACAATAAACACGAACAGTAATGACTGTCTTTGGACTGAAACTGTTTCCAGACCGTGTTCTGTCATTTTATAACCCAAACAAATGTGTATTTAAAGCATATTTGAGAGAAACGTTGGCTGAATCATTACCAACTCTGGTATTTTTGTAATCTCTGAGCTGATGTATAGATCCCCTCCATCTGTTTGCTCAGCTCATCTCGTGTTGAAACCCCCTCTCGTCCTGTCCAGGCGTGCTCCGTTGCCCCTGGCGCTGCGTGGACGCAGAGCCTTGGTCGACGACTTCTCCCTGGAGAACTCCGACTCGGAGGACCCCCCTGCTTCTCCTACCCCCTCCTCTGGACTCTCACAGACTCCTTCCTCAGACCAGAGCCTGGGCCCTCCGCCGCCCTACAGCGTCAGCAACACGGAGTGACCGACACGGACGCAGCCTCGATCTCAGGGGTGGAGGAGCGACACGAACACGCTACATTTTAAATTCAACTAAATCATAGAGAACACGTACAACAGGTGCTATAACAGTGAAACAACCTCCTGATATGTTCTTTTTTTCCTTAACAAATACAGAAAACAAACAAAAAAAAATAATGCCACAACAAGGCAATTTGGTTTTATTTAGAAACATAACAAAGACTAACAACTTCTACATCACACCTCTTTAATGCCAACTAAACCAAACATCTCCAGGTTTAAAGGTGGGAGGTTTTATCAGCTGATTTCACGAAGCTGTGCCATACATAAAAATAATAATTTTTTCAATTTGTTGAATAAATACAGAAATCTGATTTCATAAATGCCTGCTTGACTATAAATTACGATCATCTAGCCACCAAGGATAAAAAAAATAAATGTCAATAAACACAGCTGCACACATTTTCTAAGTTAGCATAGTAGAAAAAGCAATTATTGAGCAATATTTGATCAATCCTGTGTTTAAATAATTGGTAAGAAAGTGGGGTTGTATTAGAAATCTAATTTTATAAATCACCAGTGGCACAAAGAGGTGATTCAGAAAGCAGCAGCCTTCAGACACACCACTCTAAGGCTGATCAGTTCTGTTTTTAGATCAGTGTGATGGTAGACGGACGTTAGTGGTAGTTTCTTCAACTTAACTCTTTACATATTGCTTCGTAAATTTCTATAATTTATATGAAAAGTGAACCTAAGTTATAGAGCGCTCAGTCTTGTGGGGGAAGCATGTGAATCTGAATATTTCTGCTCCTGCTGGAGCTGAAGTTGTATTCATGGACGTCTTGGGATCTGCATGAGCGATTTCTTGGGTTAAAGTCTCTGCTGTCAATAAGAAGAAGAAAAAAAAAACTGTATGCTTTTATATAGATTGTCTTGGATAAGATGACTCGAAACATCCTGGAGAGTCTAATTCATCCAAATTTGTTGTTTTCTTGTTTTGTTTCTTGTCTTAGGCTGATACACACACTGCGTTGTCTGTTTACTGTCATTTTCATT
Source organism: Hypsolebias coamazonicus (assembly GCA_032273985.1). Lineage (NCBI taxonomy): Eukaryota > Metazoa > Chordata > Actinopteri > Cyprinodontiformes > Rivulidae > Hypsolebias > Hypsolebias coamazonicus. Next base: position 11,833,147 of record JAVCKU010000047.1, on the reverse strand, counting down.
TCTGCACTGATAAATTATTGCTTCTGTTTTTAACCAAATGCTGGGCGTAGGGATGAGAAAAGGGACATGAATATGTAGTAAATAGAGTAGCAATAGAACAAAGTAGACGACGGGAGCAGAAGCTCGTTGGGTTTTCTGTTATCCAGAGAACGAGCCGGACACCTGGAGCAGAATGAACTCGGCCTCTGCTCAAAGATGTGTAGACGTTAGAGAAGCTGAGCACCAGGCTCAGAACGGTTTCATATTCTAGTAGCTAGATTAAAAATTGATGGTGGCACCGACAGATGAACTTTTATTAAAGTGTCAGATCAAACTCTTTCTTTTTAAACCTTCACTTGTGAGCTCAGAATAACAGAATCTGTGTGTCATCAACCGAACACAGGCACCTTGATGACCGAGCTGTGAAACCTGGTTTTAAACGTGTTTATTGCACTGTCTGTTTTAATTTTACATGTTTATTTTTTTTATTTTCGACAGAATGAAAGTCTTTTTTTTTTATGGGTATTTGTCAGAGACCTTCTGTGTAATTTTCACCCTGTCCAGAGACTCAAAGTGAGTTTAACCCAACTCAGATATTAAATTTTTGGGATAGTTTGACCTTTTGGGAACTCCACTTCCTGGTTTTACTGCTACTAGTGAGACGTGAGGACTTGATGCCACCACACTGAATGTAAACATGCAACCGGTAGCCTGTTAGCTTATCTTTGCATGAACCAACAAACAGTCCAGACCTTAAAGCTTGTCCATGTTATAATCTTTAACATTAAATTAAAATTAAAAAGCCGATTATGAATAAAGGCTCAATATATTAAAGATTCGTCAACATTAATGTGCACAATGTCAACGTTGCAAAGGGCTACTGGACTGCAATTAGAAAACAGCTGCAGCTAGTATTGACAATGCAACATCAAGCAACAAAAACACGTGTTTGTTTTTAGTATCGTGCAGCCTAGCTAGTTTGTGGCACGGTGCAGTTAGCACTCAGCTAAGAAATTACACAAATGAGAAAACCAGACCATTGTTTGGTCACTAGGATCGGTGCACAGTTAATGCAGATCAGTGTTTAATTCTAAGCTCCAGCTGTGCTGCTGGCTGCATGTTTGAGGTGTTTCTCGTAGTCTTTAAAGTGGCTCTGATTCTTTCCTCTGTTCTGTAACGAGAGCTAAAGATTGCGATGGTGAAATGTTTTGAGAATCGTTCTGAATTTTTTTGTTGTTGTTTAGATACAAACCTGCATCGTATAGGAAGGGACCATGATTCCCATCTGTATCTCGCACGTCGTCTGCAGCTGTTTTTCGGTGATCAGGGTCGTCGTACCTGCTGTCCCATCTTCCTTCTCTTTAATTTATCTTTGAACGAAAAGTGTGTGGCACACAACAGTTGACCTTTGCGTTTCCACGTTGTCTCCAAGGTCAGGTAGGCCGTGATTCACAGATCAAAATGTCAGAAAACATCGCAAAAGGGTTTAGTTTAGTTTTTACCATGTGTGTATTGTTTTTTATTTTTTTTATTTTAGCAATATGCAAGCTGTGTTTTTTAATATTGTGTAAAAGCTGCACTTTACACACTACTGAGATAAAAGCAGCCCAGCTACGTCAGCCAAACCACATCTGCTTAGTCCGGTGGGTTTTCGACAAAGCATTAAAGCCAAATGAGCTGAGATCTCATGTCGTCGTGACGCAGTCTGTCCCTTTGAACAATTTACTACTTCGTATATCCTGAAAGTCATATCGACGTTTTGTTCAAACGGACTGAAATCCGATGACACGAGAACAGATGAGTTTTGTTTACGAGGCCGCAGCTTCTCTGAGATTATTTTGTCTGTTTGTTTATGGATACTGTGGAACCTGAAACATTTTTTGGAAATATGTTTTATTGTTTTAGTCTTTTTTTTGTTGTTGATAATGTAATTATTAAACATCTGACTGGGGTTGACTTTAATATATTTCATTGGTTTTGACCTCTGTGTGTCTGAGTGCTTTGTTCTGCTGAGAACAGCTTTGGTACAGATTTTTATTCACATTATGACACTTTTTGTCCCCTGATGCATGCTCAATAATCCAGGTAGAAAAATCTAAAAAAAGTTAAGTCTGGTCCTCTGCACATTCAAAAAAACAAAACAAAAAAAGTAGAAACGTTTCGTCTTTCGTCAAGCAAATAGATTTCTGTAAAACTGGACTTTTATGTTAATAATGCCATATTTAATGTGTTTTAGTGTAAACATCTGAGATCAAATCATTTTAATTGTTGAATTGTAAAATGTTTGTTGTGTGAATAACAAAAGCCTCTACAATGTGCAAGATGTCAGAAATCCAGCAGCTCTACTACGCAGAATTTATTTATTTAAAGATAACTATCTTTGTTAATACAGTATAAAGCTGTTCTATAGGTCTTGCTTATCGTGACTGTGGTAATGACGCAAATTCAAGATGCAGAGAAACTTGAAGCTTGTAGGTGACTGAAAAAAGTGATTTATTTATTTATTTATTTTTAAAGAAAAGCCGAGGTGGCAGCAGAAGTACTTACAGATCTAATCTCAGGGAAACACGTAGGAGGAAATTTGACTGGTTTAGAAAAATGCAATGCACAGACAATTAACTGAAAGACAAAAATGTCGAAAGAACATTAATGAAGGAGACAACACCTGTAGAGAGGTGGCGAGGATCAGGTGAGAGTGGGCGGGGCAAGAGCAGGAAAGAACTGACCTGATGACGGGTAAAGCACGAGAAACCAAACTCAAAGATCCTAAAACACACTAACCACAAAGGGAATAATTTTCAATATTAAGTCTAAGAACTAACAATATAAATACTGTAAAAAAAAGATTACAACTGCAGTTCTGAACTGTTACAGCCTCAAGATGGAGGCGTGATGAAACAAAAATATAACCTTTTCTGAAAATATACATGTTTTATCTTCTGAGGCAACAGGTCCTGGAGAGAAACCCAGACATCTTTTTCCCCAGCGACACCATCTCCTGGGGGACCCCGAGGTGTTCCCAGGTCAGAGAGGACATGTAATCCCTCCAGCAGGTTCTGGGTCTTTCCTGAGGCTTCTTCCCAGTGGGACGTGCCCTGAAATCCTCCAAAGGGAGGATTTCTGAACTGATTCCTTTCATGATTGCTTATGGAGCTCCTCGCTCTCTTTAAGGCTGAGCTTGGCCATCCTGTGGAAGAATCTCATTTCTATCCAGGATTTTGTTCTTTCTGTCATGATCCAAACATCATGGCCACAATGTACAGGCCAGTTAATCCAGAGCTTTGCTTTTTGACTTAGCTCTCTTTCTTCACCACAACTGACTGAAACAACGCACTCATTACTGAAGATGAAGCCCCGATCTGTTGATCCATCTCCTACTCCACCACTTGAGAACAAGACGCCCAGATTTAGTCAAGAAAATGCTGTCATTTCCTGTTGGTATTACACATGAGGCCTGATATGTTCGTCAAACAGGTGCAAAAAATAAAAATTATTTCAGATGTTCTTTATTTCAGGAAGTATACAGTATATTTTAAAAGTTATTGTAATCTCTGACATTTTAGTTTCTGGTGATTTGTTAAATCGTTTGCTGCTTTGATTTAAATGGGGGGTAGAAGTGTGATGCTAAATCTCATTTGCAAACAAAAAAAATACTACATGTAAAAATATTTTCTTTCATCAGTATTTCTTCTACAAATGTGTGATAAAAAGATAAACATTTGATGTAATAGGCTCAACCAGTGATGGTTGTAGCCTCATTTTGGGGGTGCTCAAGCACCCTTAAATTTGAACTCAGCACCTCTGAAAAATTAAACTATCATTAGGATTTTGTAAAGAAACTTAAATCTCAAGCCTTAGATTCATGAAAAAGTTGAATAAATTTATAATAATAATGGAATAAATGATGACACTTCTAATGGGAACATACAATGATGACAATACATGACACATTATTATTATCTGTTCTTGCACGAGTCAGATTCTCAATGCCACCTGTCAATCAATCCAGCAGGCTTGTCAGCAACTGCCCAATCAGCGATCTCAAATTGTCCCAAAGTGAAACACCCCTTACATGCAGAGCTCCACCTCTTTTTCTCCAACAGCATTGTCAGGGTTTTTTTAATTTCAAACACATTGCGGTCAGAGGGATTTCATGAAAAATCATCAGAAAAAATAGTTAAATGTTGTCAGTGTAATTCAGGCAGTGTTACCCTGAGTGTTGAGGGTCGAATACTGTTCATTTCATTTCTAAAACCTAAATGGAGCTTGGAAAAATGTGAAAGACGATAAAACCCTGCAGCCGACCTCATGAGCCGCTGATTATATCAGTGATAAACAGGAAGCATATGCTCGACTATACGAAGGTGACTGCAAGTCTTGACGTAATTCCGTTTTTCCAAATGTGATTCAGTTCTTTTTCCAAGTGTGATTCAGTTCTTTTTTCAAATGTGATTCAGTTCTTATTTATTTAATTATTTATTTTTTATTGTCATTCCATTTTTTCAAATGTAATTCTGTTTTTTTCTTTTTTTTTTTTTTTTCTAATGTAATTATGTTTTTTTTACAATTTCTGTTAATTTAAACCTTAGGGCCACCATAGGTTTGCAAGGTATACGTGACCAAAATAATAAAATAAAAGCTAATCAGTTTGGCTGCAGAAAACAGGATGCAAATGGTTGTTTTGAAGCAATCGCTTCCATCACTCATCTATTGATGTTGCGCCCTGTCCAATCAATGTCCTGTAGTCAGCTGACATGAAATATCAGTCTGGTGCAGCTCCCTTGGAACCTCAGCCAAACGAATCCACCACATTGACCTGAGTCAGGCCGAGTCGAGCCAATGGGAAGTAAAGTAAGCTATTACAAGAGAAACATGTACAGTACATGGGACATACTTATCTCTACCTATTTGAGATTCTATTGGAGTTCCCTGCAGTTCTGATCACTATCAGCATGATGACATATTGACCTGTCCTGTAGTAACAACAGAATGAATCACCATAAACCATTTTAAATTATATGTAATAATGTCAAAGTAATTTAAAAACACAAAACAGAACGCAACAAGCTAAGTAGCTATAATTATTTAAGTACGTTTTGGAATGAGCATCTTTCATTGCTTTATTTTTTTTAGAAGGGCATCTCTCCACCTGCCTTATAAACTGGCTCTGTCTGTCCCTAAGCATGCATTTGTAATGTTAAATGACTATCAATGCAACAACTTAACCAACGCTACGTCTCTTACAATTCTACTAAATCTAAAATACGTTTGATGCTGCTGAAAAACTGAAGCAGCTATTTGCTTGCTAGCAGGTACTGGCTTGGATTTACAAAGAAAAAAAATTCTACAAAATACAAAACTTGCTTGCTCAAAGTAGATGTTAAAAATGAAAAAGATCATAATTTTCTGTTGAATGGCTCTTATTCAACTCTACAAGGCCCCATTCATCAAGAGGCGCTGGCGCTGGATTCCCTGCAATTCCCTTTGTTGATAAGTGATACAGAAAGAAGATCAAAAGCCCAATGCAGAATTAATGAAAAGACGGAGCACAATGTATTTTTCACGACAATCACACCAGTCAAACAGAAGGTAAGCATTGTACCATAGGGGTGTTGAAAAGAGTCACTTACTATTGTGTTAACAACTGTGTAAAATACTGAAAAAGGCGTGCTTTTTTCACAATCCTATTATTTTAAATTAAAATAGTTGATTCTGTTACAGAAAAAAACATGGTTGTAATGTAAATCCAAACTCAGCTTCAACTTCACAAGAAGCCAGAGATGAAAGTCAGAGCTTGTCTCTCCACAGCTCATCTCTAGGCTAGAAATAAAATTCAAAAAACAGTAAGTGCTATGAAAAAGAGCAAGTATCCATCAGGGCAATTACAGTCAGCAAAAATGGAAATAAATGAAGAATTATGCAATTATTACCCAATCATGATGAGATATCTTGGGGCATCTCACACCAAAACAAAGAGATTCAAAATTGAAACAAAACTCTGACATGGATCTTTTTAGCAGCTCATCATTTCAAAGATCACAAATGTCTTGACGTTTGTTTTATCTTTAAACTGTTTTCTTCTTTTTCTCGAATAATTATGGTTTCCTCTGTAAAGGAAAACCCATGAGACAATCCTGACTGCAGGGACTCACATTTATACTTAGTCGAGGCTGAACCAGCAACCAAAATATGAAACTGACTTGAATTAAAGCACACAACGAAGCATGGTCACTATTTTATATGAAATAAATCAACATGTCGAATAAATACAAATTGGGAAAAAAAAGATAAGTTTACATAGTTTAGAAGGCAAAAAAAAGGAAATACAACTGTTGATTCTTCTGCTTTAAGTAAACAGCAGTTGTTGGACTTATGTTCTTTAATGTAAAAAATATATATACTAACGTTGCACAGGATCAACTCTAAACTTGTCTAAGCAATGGGAGCAAAGCATTAAAAAAGACTAGAAGAGTAAAAAAGCTAAAATACTAAAAAACATTTTAATGCTAAACCAGTTTAAAATGCCAAAAACAGTTGGATCCGCATGCGTGCAGCCCTCATGTGGCGTCAACATGTGTTGTCTTTGGATCGCTGTGTTATTTGTCTAGAAGTGATTTCATTTGCTGGCCACTGCAGGGTGTGCGTGAGGCAGAGAATCGTGTGCTAATCAACAAGCTGATGTCTCTGTCCTCTCGGACCACAGGGGAGCAACTCATGCTGGATTTAAAAAGACGCTGTGAGCGTGAGCTTGAAAAGGGAGAAGAAGGGGAAGCAAATCACCACCATCTCCATAAGCAGATAACAAATAAAGATAAAAAACACTGAAAGGTGACTATTTTGACAGTAAGTTTAAAATCTGGGTCTATTCTGATTTTTACCAAATGTACATTTTTTTCAAACATCTAATGCATAACCAACTGCTGTTAGAAGTCATTTATTAGTTAGCTAGTTGAGTTATTTTTCAATTTGCCATTTTGGTTCAACACATAATTTAATCAAGTCAAATGTACGGTTTACGGCCGAGTTCCGTTCTAACGGCCCGGCTGTATACCGATTTAGCCTTAAACTGAAACAGAAAGCACATGGCGGCCGTAACGTCTTTTTAAACACGTTTTTTTCAATGTAAAACAACAACAACGTACTTA
>JAVCKU010000047.1:11797503-11812155 GCA_032273985.1 Hypsolebias coamazonicus | reverse complement strand
AATGTAATGAATAAATGCAAAAAATATATATATATATTGGCAAGAAACAAAAGTTGCTGTTTGAATTGAGCATCATCAAAACTGCATTTACGCCCAGAACCGTCTTATTATTTCTCTTTAATTCGGGAATGAAAATGGCAACTGTTTCAAACATGTTTTTGTGGGTAAAAATGGGACTCATTACTTTTTGTTTGTATGATAAACCTGTTAATTTTGTCTGTCTGTAGAATTAATTTTATAACAAGTACTGTATACTGTATTTGGTTGGCCTTGTTGCTGTTTTAAGTGCTCTATATATAAAATGGTATGGTATTTAAATGTGTGAGCCTCGTCATTATGGGAGTAAATTAAATTTTCCCTTTTCTTTCTCCAGGCCTTACGTCCGCTCCAAGGGCAGGAAGTTCGAGAAAGCCCGTGGTCGCAGGTCCAGCCGTGGTTACAAGAACTAGTCTGAAAAGTTTTTCCTGCAATCTGATGAATAAAGGATTAATTGTACAAAAAACAGTTTTGTCTTGTTTTCTTGCCTGTTTTCGTGGAAAAAGCTGCTTTTTTTTAATCAACAGGACACTTTGCGTCTCTGCTGATACCTTTCTTTGGTTTTAATGTAAATAAATAAATGGTTTGATAAGCCTTCAGCTGATCAGAGGGCTTATCTCGGACCGGAAGTGGTGGTCTGTCGATGATTGGAGAATGTCGGTGGGAGTTTCGTGTTTTTCTTGTCATCAGTGGGTTTCCTCTCAAAGCTGCTGCTTCGTCAACAGGCGCTTCCTGCTCCAGCCCACAGCTTTCAGTCCCGAGACCAACTCGTCCTGGAGAGGCAGGCAGGATGAGGTAAAATTATTTTTTTGTTTCGAAGCAGCTTGGCTTTAAAGTGTTTGCGTAAAAAACTAAAAAGTGACCGACCGTCGTGCTACTCGGAGCGGTCAGTCGTGGTCAAAACTCCCGGCCGGTAGCTAACGTGCTAGTTACATTATCGTAGTCACAATATAAAAGAACCGACATCCCAGGTGGGGTTTGAGACATGACGTGTATCGTCTAACGATCTTGAAGGGATTAAATGTGAGGTGATTTGAATGGATTTTAGAGAATAGCTGAAGTAGCGAACAGTTAGCCCATGCTAACAGATACTGTTGCGCTTGACTGCAGCCGAAGTTCGTTTGTGATTCGTAGCTTCCAGTGTATGCAGATGAGTAAAGGCAATTTCACTCAAATTTACATTTGTTTTGCATCAATTACGTTAGGAAATTGGAGCGAATTGGAGTTTCCCAGTTAATACACAAAGACAGATGTCAGTGACTGCACAAATCGTACAATTTTTAAAATCCCAAACCACAGTTTTAATTGTATTAAATATTTAGTCTATGAAACTTTACCCATTAAACTACCGGTAATAAAGGTCCAGGTGTCTGCAACCTGCGGCTCTTGAGTCCCTCTGCAGCTGTTCTTTCAAACTTGGACCAAACCCAACATAAAACTGAATTTTTTTGGTTATACCAACGACAAAGGATTAGATGAAACGTTTCTCTCAAAACGTGTCCAGATGACATGATGTAACCTTTTATGCGTTAGTTAAATTGTTTTCCTGTCGTTTCTTTTGCAAATACTGTATGTGAATACAAGGAGTAAAACATAATCACTTTAACTTGTTGCTTTATTTCTTTATTCATATGAAGAACTAACTTCACTTTTTTTTTTTTTTTTAATTATTTAAAAAAAATTACCCAACCCCCATTGCAATAATCTGGTCAAATTCTTTAATAAATATTAAAAATCATTAGATTTTTTTTTATGTCACCCTTACTGGCCACAAAAGCCCCCTGCAGCAAAGTGGCTCACAGGCCACCAGTTGATATCCACAGTTGTAGCAGGATATTGCAGCTCCGGACACATTTAATGGAGTGAACAAAGGCAAAAAATAAAACAAAACGACCCTTTGGATCATAAAGTTTGCAGACCCCTGGTCTAAACTTGGTGCGATACTGAACTGAATGGAATTTAAACTATTTATATGCATAATTCAGTAAACCACATACATAGATCATTCCAACAAAGTTAAGTCAGGTCCTCTGGATGGTACCTGATTTACCTTTGTTGGATTTTTCTACCTGTATTATTGAGCATGAACTGATCATTGGGTCTTAAACTTTTCAACATATGACCTACAAAATAGTCTTGGTAGAGTCATAGTCCAAAACATTTGGTTGAAGTACAGTAGTCAACAGCCAGTGCGATTCTATCCACAAATATTAATGCACTTTTTCTTACTTGGAACCATTCGATCATGTCTAGACTCCAAAGGTGATGCTTCATGACCCAACCTCCAACTTTAGGAACCACTGGTTTAGATACCAAAAGAACAACTGAATCAGTTCTAAATCCATTTTCAGATTACAAACTGTGTCTTAATGAGCCTGTACAAAGCAAAGGATGATCCAGCCCAGGCCATTGTTACACCAAATTCTGTGACCTATCATATTCTGTGACCACAGGGGGCGACAGCTAAATGCCCCCAGATTATAGTGAGGAAGTGGCAGAACTCCAAAAACATAGTTGTGATGAACTGTGATAATATTTACGGGGAATTACAGTAAGGTTAGGGTATTAAAAGAAGGTATTAGATTATTAGAAGCCGTTTTGAACCCAGTGTCCCTCCCAACAAATCCCTTGGAAACATTTATTAATCATTTACAGTTTATTAAACAGCAGTTTTGGGTTTAAATGTTTAAACAACAGCAAGTTAATGCGCTGTCGCCCCCTGTGGTCACAGAATATGATAGGTCACTGAATTTGGTGTAACACCGTGTTTTAAAACTGGACTTAATTTAAATTGGCCTACAGGACCAAAAAAGCGCCGAAATATCCCTTTACCCAAACCTACAAGCCAGAAGCGAACTTCAGCGTCGTTCAGCTCTTGCTAGCTAACCTCAAACTCTGGCTCTACTAGCTAAATACCGCTATCTAGTTCATTCCTCCATCTACATCTCTAAACTCTTATCGACTTGTATTAAAGAAAGACAACAGTTGTTAAAACCGGTTTATCTGCTTACTTTAATGATTTTGGCGCACAGTCGAAGTTAGCTGCTAACAGCCTGCTTTAGTGTACATCATCGGTCAAAGTTGAACGATTAAACCTCCTCGGCTAAACATGGCCAAGCTGTGAGCTCTCCTGTGTGCCAGTTGTGTTCACGAAATGACCCAGTCCTGACCTGACCAGCAGCCTCATTGTGTGGCTGACAAATTTAGCCCGTTTGTGTTTTTATTTCTGGGTGTCCCCGCCCTGGACTTCAAGGACGAAAAGATGCAACAATGGGGCACCAGAGGTGCAGAACATGGGCCAGGTATCGATCTTGAAGCTTGCACAATGTCTCCTGACTTCACAGATGTGAGCAGGTTGTTCATTTCTGGTTTACCAAAGTCCCACAGCCGACAGTCATGTGGTTTTATTCAAATCTCTAAAGATCTGAACTCTGAACCTGCAGCTCTGGCATTACTTAGTTGATTTTTATTGTTATCATGTGTTGCTTTTATGTGTTATCAGTGTACAGTACTACAACAGTGTTTTTTTATGAAGTTCTATTACATTAACCTTTGAGACACAATAGGTTGATCAATCCTGCAGCCATAACTACTACAGTTTTCTACTTTTAGTCGAGCTAAAACTCCTTTACTGTTTAGGTCAGTAGATTTAGAGACACTTTGTCCACAAATCACGTCAGACGAAAGCCTTACATATGAAAATGCCAACAAGCTGCGGTCATTCTCGTGCAAACTTTCGACTCGAATAATGTGGTGTTTCAGCAAGGCGGTTGAGGATGTGTGACTGTGAGTCAGTACAAGACGTAGGTCAATGGGCGAGACGGAGCTGGTATTGCTTCACCTCTTTATCATAATCTCTTCTTATCGGAGTTCTCTGATGGTTAAACACGTGAAATATTCTCCTTTGCACTGGTGAGTTTGAGTCAACTTCTTGCTGATTTGTCTTTTCCACACACAGGAACAGAAATGTCTGGGAAGGAACGTGAGGCTTAAACTCAAGGACATTAGGATGACGTAAACTAAGGACCCACCTGGAGCTGTCTGCTTGTTGTTTTGTTTTGTTTTCTTTGTTGTTGATTTTATTTTGTCGCAGTTCTCTGATGAAATTTTAATTTATCACACTACTGTCTTTTAGACTTGTCGTCACTCCTTGTGTTTGCGTCTGTATTTATCGCTGAGGTTTAAGATAGCAAAAGGCGTCCCAAGGTCTTAAAAAGCTTCCACCTGTTCTGTCTTTGTGGCTTTCATTCCACTTCAGGCTGCAAATCACGTCCTAGAAATCTGCTGCACTCGCCAAGTTCACGCTTCTCGTCTTATTGATATTTCATTAATATATTTGATTTTGACTAAGCGATTTATTTCTGTGTGATTATTTAAAATTTGTTAATTAGCTGCTCTGCTGCCTTGGATTGTATTACAAAAGGCAGCTTTAAGGTGAACATTTATTTTTATACTTATGCAATTTTTGTGAAGAACGTTTCTGTTTAAGTGACTGAGTTTAGCTGTTGCGTTGGATTTTCATGCTTTAAACCAGTAGGAAACTAGAAGCCAGCTGTTAATTTCAAGCTGCGATGGGAGCTTTCCCATCTTCACTGAATCTAAGAAGTAACTTGTTTGTTTCATGTCAAATGAAGATCTGATCTTAAACATACACACTGGAACAAAAGCTTTTTTTTTTTTTTTTTTTAAGCTGAAGAATGATTTTTAAGTTTTCCAATTTTTGATTTTGCCTGGAAACCTTGAAGATCTACCAAATTCCACTCTCTTGGATTACTGTTGGACAGGTAAACTTTGTCCACTTGAACAGCGGGGATGCGGTCCCCAGACCTGTCCCCACTGTCTCCGGAGGAGGCCCTCCTTCATGGCCAGTTTGCCAGCTGGGGATCAGGCGGCAGTAAAAGCAGCAACAACAACAGCCGCCCAAACAGCCCCGGTGCTCCCGGAGGACTCTCCCCCGCCGCCTCCTCGCCTCTAGCTCCAGCGTCCAACTATGCCTTGACCCTCACGCACACCCACATCCACATTCAGCGCCTGTCGCCGCGGCCGGGAAGCGAAGCTCGTCTCCTGCTGCCTTTATCTGAACTGGTGGGGTGCAGCTGCCCCCGGTCCCCGGCGCCGCCCCTGTTAGTGCTGTACTGGTACCCGCCAGGAAAACGACGGAAGGGGGTGTCGAGACGCAGGCAGATCCGGGCCTACCTGGCAGAGAGCAGGCCCGAAGCTGAGAGGTGGTCGGTTGCTGTGCAGTGTTTACTCAGAGACGTGGTGGTCACCGCGAGCACAGGTGAGTGTCGCCTTCACCTGAAGTCTGTTCGCTGTCCAAGTGTTGACTCGTTGTGAGTCAGAATCCAGATGTTTCAGGTCCCGTAAAGAAAAACTTTAGAGATTGTAAAATTGAGAACACCCCCCAGCAACTAACTAATAAAAAGTTTAAAGTTCAGCTTAATCCTCATAAAACTTGTTTTGACTTATGCATACACGACCATAAAACCTTTTTAGTTAATGCTACATTAAGACAATTTTCTGTATTGGGTATTCTGAAATAGTATATATTAACATAAAATTCAGTTTTCTAATTAGGTGTACAAATACTTCTTTCTCTAGCCTTAGGAACAGGGTAATTAGTAAAATAAAACTCTTGTGTGTGTTCTGGTGTTTTCCTCTATGTTAGTGGGAGAAGATTAAATATAAAAGCAAATTTAAAATTTAAAAAACGAATTCCTTCCTTCCCTTTTTTTTTTTTTTTTTTTTTGAATATATATTGTGAACTCCTGAAACTTAAAAAAAAATGACCAAAGTGTTATTTTGGCATCCAAAACCTCATCAAATGTTTTTTTCACACTTTCAGTCCTGAAGTCAGAAATAAACTGTCAGATACTTTGTGTCGCTTGTTGGGATTTGAGCAAAGTTGTTTTTTTTTTAAGGAGCTGTCAAAACTCAAACTACAAAACATTTAATTTGTTTCTGTTAAAAGCCCCTGGACTTTATAAAGTGTTATGAGAGTGGCCTTTAGCGGTGTGTAACAAAAAAAAGTTTGTAGTTCCAAGTTTTTGTATAAGCTTGCCCCTCCGTTGTAGATTGTTGCTAATTTTAGCTTGATGTCACAGGGATCCGACTTTCCTGTGTTACAGGAACATATTTTGGTATAAAGGGCACAGAGAGGAGCTTTATGCTGCAAAAAGACTGGGCGATGCATGTTTTGTGTAGTCATTTGTTTTATAAAACCACAACTTCCTGTTTTATGGTTTTACTTTTGTAAGCATCCTGCACATACAGTATGATCTGTTCAGTGTTACATGTTTGAACAGACAGGGAGGGGTCGAAGCAGCTTTCCATTCTCTTTTTGGCTATTTAATAAGAATTCCTTTTCAAATTACTATTTTCTTGGCTGGATTTCTCATTTTTTACACATTTATTTACAGGGGTTCTCAAACTTTTTGGGTTCAGGGACCCCTTACAGGGGAGAAAAAGTTTCAGGGACCTCCTCATAACCCTCGTGTTTATTACATAAATTTCTTAAATCTGTCTCTTTAATGCAATGGAAACATTTGTGTAACATAAATACTTAAGACCTGTTCTTTAATGGCGTTAATACAATTTTTATACTTTTAAACATGGGGTATTTTTCATTCAAGACACACTTAATTAATAACATTTTTAATTTCAGCTTCCAATACAGTTTTGAGAAAATTACCAGTATCACAAACCAATTTAAAATTTTACATATTCACTTAATGAACATAAATACATTGCCACTTCTTCAAAAAGTTACAGAAATATTTTTCCATAAAACTGAACAATCATAGCAGTAGTCATATCAAGTATATGACTACTGTACTGTATACCCCCAAGCACCAGCTCACGGACCCCAGTTTGAGAACCATTTATAAATAATAATTTCCATCTATTGTTTCTTCATTTTCTTTAAATAGAATTTTAACCCAAATCTTTTTGTACCCTAAATTGTGAACTTACTCTCTTCTCCCACAGCTTTAAAATATCTTAGTGTTCCTACCTTGTATTCTTCCTGTCCCTGCAGCTGCTTCAGTAGTAATTTATGAAATATTGATGACATTTAACACTTCAAATGATTCAAAGGTTTGATTCAATGAATTTTAATGGAAATGAAGTTCATGTAGTTTGCAGCTTGATGATCAGGTAGAATCACCTGAGCTGCGACTCGTTGGCAAAACAGGATTTGTCTCCAGAATGTCTTGTAATGGTTCTCAACTTCTCATCTTGAGTGGCAGAAGCTTGCTGCCTTGCTTGAATTTTGGACACGTCTAAAAATGTGCACCGCGGATGTGTTGAACCCTTCTCAATTTTGTCATGAGCATCTCCAACCCGTCTCAGGAAGATCTGCATCTTAACACCTGCATGTGTGCTCTCCTCATGGTTGGCTATAAAAACCATGCTGAATATAAATAATTATTGCTTTAAAAATAGTTCAGTTTAGTCTGTTTCATTTCAAAAGTACACTCCCATTAGATAAATCATGAATGGGGGAAATGAATAGTGTGTGTGGATGGAGGTTTAGCATGCTGGGCACTCAAAAATAAGCAGTGACGTTTAAAAATCACTTGTGCAAAGTGCAGCTTTATGGCTTGCTGGTCTCTAGGCAGCAATCACTCAGAATTCAGTAAGGCTGCAATTGAAGATCTGCATGTATTTATTTTGTATTTTTTTGGCAACACTGAGTCAAGTTTGAGTTGCCAACTAGTTTTTGTCAGTCCCGTCCCAATAAGGTACAACCTTTAGTTGTGTCCTGTTGGTGTTTGCACCAAGATTAAGAGCACAGTTGTTTCTTCTCATCCTTGACACCTAATCTCACCATTAAAAACATTTTTGTGTTTTTCCTCACATATTTATTTGTGGATTGTCAAAAAAATATATTGTTAGTTAAAGTAGAATTAAAAATACTTACCCAAAAAGAAAAGCCTAAACATAATTGAAGGTGTTGTGTGCTATGGATGAAAACCAAGTATGAGTTCAGGGAAGGAGAGGAATTTGTTGCACTTTAACTCTTTCAGCAAAATTCAGCTGGAAACTTAACTAAACCCCAGAGCTTTAAGACCAAAAACAAAACTGTGATTAAAAAAAAAAAAGTAAATAAAACTGGTGCTGACCTCCAAGGCAGCCCTCACCCAGATGTCTTCTATCATGAACGTGACAAGTGAGCACAATCCAGACATTTAAGGTCAAACATTGAAGGACTTCTGAACATGATTTAACTTTAAACAAAGCTGCCTGGTGAGGGTGTCCTTTGTCACTATCCAAACTGAAATGATGAAGGACGTGCCAGATTGATGCAACTGTGTGCAGACTAAAGTATTCAGGGTGAGATAAAACAAGCTCTGTTAGTTAAATGAACTCAAAGTTCAGGGTTGGACTACACTAATAAAGGCCAAACAACAAGAGGTTACTTTAGCTTGTGTCTCAGTTGGCAGGCTCTGAAAATGTTGGACTTTTAATGGCTGTCAAGCACTAATTAAAGTTGTGCCTTCTTTGTCATTCAGAGTTTTCAAGATGTCTACTACCTCGTCCCAGGCGACTACTGTTACTGGTCAACCCGTTCAGTGGAAGGGGGCAGGCAATGCAGTGGTGTCAGACCCACATCCTGCCGATGATTAGAGAGGCTAGCATTAGCTACAACCTCATACAGACAGGTGAGACCGCACGGCCATCAACGCTGAGCAGATGTTTTATAACAGGCACTAACTTCGTTCGTCTGTTTTAGAACGCCAGAACCACGCGAGGGAACTTATCAGAGAGATCTCGCTGTCGGAGTGGGACGGCATCGTCATTGTTTCTGGAGATGGCCTGCTGCATGAGGTGAGACGCTCTCATTGCAGAGTTTAGCTCTCTGAAATGTAATTTTCATTTCCAACTTGTATCATTGTGTCTACGTAGGTAATTAATGGGCTGATGGAGCGCCCCGACTGGGAACAAGCAATAAAAATACCTGTTGGCATTTTGCCCTGTGGCTCTGGGAATGCACTGGCTGGCTCCATTAACCACTACGCAGGGTGAGCAGACAGTTAATCAGATTTTCTAACTGGGACATAAACCACAGGACAACACATAAGTGGAGCATTATCAGCTAAACAGGGGCTGCTTAATTAAACCATACAGCTGATGTTGATATTTGCAGCACATAGCAAAGTGTGTGGTACAGATGAAGTTGAGAAGGCTGAAGTTCTTTACTCTGAGACGGGAGTGGCCCCCAAAAGGCCAATTCATCTGGCGGAAGAATAAAAATAATAATAATAATTTAAAAAATAATGATAATAATAAACACCAATTACAAAAGGCCTTCGCAGTTCTCCTACTGGCCCTCCTAAGAAAATATGTTCAAACCTTACCTTGGTGGTGGGGGGTGATAGAAACTTAAGCCATCTGTGTGCTTTAAAAAAAGAAAAATAGCTAATTGTCATAATTTGTTCTTTACTAATTAGATCAAGATTGATTTTATGGATATAGCTTGATCCCAATGAAGAAAAGTTGACCAACTTCTTGAAAATGAGGTGAATAATTCTAGTAACCGCAGACTGCAGTGACTGTTATTTCTGTTTCCTCCATCTCTCTCAGGTATGACATGTGCCTTCGAGAGCCCCTCCTTCTAAACTGCTGCTTTTTGCTCTGTCGAGGTGATGTCCAACCCATGGATCTGATCTCTGTGACGACGAGCCCTGCTCCCTCCAACAACAGCCATGCTGCAGCGCCCAGGAGACTGTTTTCCTTCCTTTCTGTTGCCTGGGGCTTTGTGTCCGATGTGGACATTGAGAGTGAGAGGTGTGTGTTTCGCTGCTTGCACTTTAAAGTTGGCGCACCGTGTGACGTTGCTTGGATATGTTGCAACACATGGCTCCACGCTCATTGGTTTCCTGTTTCAGGTATCGTGGCCTGGGCTCAGCTCGCTTCACGCTGGGCACCTTAGTGAGAATTGCTTCACTTCGATCCTACAAGGGCCGCCTCTCCTACCTGCCTCCATCTGTTGTCACGACGTCATCGAACGGCACGCCTCCTCCTCCAAAGAGACCCCTCTCCCGCAGTATCACAGAAGGTCTGGAGGGCTTCTGCAAGATGCCAATACATCGCACCTGCTCTGACATGGGCATCAGTGAGCAGAGGAGTCTGAGGAAGGGCGACGGGGAGCGAGAAAAGGAGGAGAGGCAGAGACAGAGGGAGAGGAGAAGGGAGAGGGCCAGGGGAGGAGGGACCGGTGTAGTGAGAGCCAGCAGTCTGGCAGAGGACACGGAGAGAGAGATGGAACTGGAGGCAGAAGAGGAGAAGTCGGGGACAAGTTCGGAGAGGTCTGGAACGAGTTCAGAGTCGACTGAAAGGGATGGATGCAATATGGGAAGGGAACGATTGGCAGGGATCAACGATGAAAGGGAAGATGAGGAGACGACAGAGCAAGACTCCTGCGAGATGGAGGAGGATGACAGGGGGAAAGATGGGGAAGGCAGTGGTGGTTCTGTGGAGGGAGATGGAGTGTTGCATGCGAGGGAGCTGGGAGAGCGTGATGGAGTCGATATGGGACAAGAGGCGGATGAAGAGTCGGGGGGTCGCATCGCCTGCCAGGACAGGCTTCAAGAAACCAGAGAGGCAGTAAGAAAGAACTCGGCCCCTTCGAGTCAGATCGCCGACGCTCTGATCAGCCGGCCTCTCAGTCAAAAGGTGGACACAGATTCTGGCTCCTCATACGGGCTGGAGGAGATGGATCTGAATGAAACCTACTTCCACAAAGATTCGTACCCTCTGGATGTGGCTCGTGAAAGAGCGCTCACCATCTCCTCTCCGTTTCGTCATTCTCCTTTCAATTACAAGCAGAAGGCTCTGGACCAAAACCAAAACGCCTCCCGTCCGAGGCCCCTCTCACTCCTCCACCACTCCAACTCCAACTCCCTCCCCCCTAAACTCCCTTCTCTCTCTTTGTCTCCCACACCGCCCTCTTCTCCTTCCTGTGCATCCCCACGCTCAGCCTTCTACCTCGCCCCCCGCCCAAACACCCCAAATTCCAGCTCCCCCTCTCCCTCTTTACGCACACCGTCCTCATCTTTTAACTTTGACCTCACAGAACCAGCAGGACTGCTTAAGACCCGTCCGTTCATCTCGCTGCCTTTTGATGCACCAAGGGATGACTTGCTACCCCCTCTCGACCAACCCATTCCCAACAGAGACTGGGTCACCATCGAAGGAGACTTTGTCCTGGTCTTGGCCCTTTATCAGACTCATCTCGGCGCCGACCTCCACGCCGCACCCCAGGCCAGGTTTGACGATGGCTTAATCCACCTGACCTTTGTGCGGGCGGGCATCTCCAGAGCCACCTTGCTGAGACTGTTCTTTGCCATGGAGCGAGGAACCCACCACTCCGTCAACTCGCCGTACGTCAGCCATGTCACCTGCAAGGCCTTCCGGCTACAGCCGCTGTCTTCAAAGGGAACACTCACTGTGGATGGAGAACTCGTGCCCTACGGGCCTCTTCAAGCACAGGTCAGATAAAACGACAGTATTTAGTTCTGAATTTACTGGTTACCATTAGTTGTTACTTTAGGTGATTTAATATATTATGATTTTTCCTCAAATCGATGCTGTAATGTTAGTTAAGAACTGATCTCTGATTATTTCACAGGTTCATCCATCCCTGGCCCGTCTCATTGTTGGAGACTCTGGAGTGAAGCTGACCAGACTTTAATCAGAAGCTGGTTGAGTTGACTGACATATCTAAACTCTGCTGAATTATTTTGTCTCTTTTGCAAAGTATACTTTTATCAGAGAGCCAGGGAAGTGTCTGAGACACTTAAATTAGCCTGGATTGCAGGAAGCCGCTTTTTTAAAGGGAATAATGAAACCGAGCCACGCACCATTGGAAAACGACTGCAGGGATTAATAGTAAATCTGAAAATGAATGAAAAATGCGCTTCATTGCACAGCCGTTGGAGCATGCTCTGCTTACTCTGAGAAGCATGAAAAAAATGCACAGCCTTGGATAATAAGAGGGAAAAATAATTGAATGTTTTGGTTTTTTGTGCAGATTGTGCATGCATTGGATGTATAGAAGGTAGTATGCATGCAGAGAAGCACTGATCTTTGCCTTACATTGATGATAAGATGATTAAATTCCAAGAAAGCTATTGGTGAAAGTTATCCTCCGTCCCTTATCTGAAGCCTCACCTCCTCCACTGTTCTAATTGAGGATAAAATCTTCAGTCCTTCAGAGGAATGCCTTATCTGACACTGCTACAGGTACAGCTGTACCTTTGCCCGTTCTTTCTTAATCTCCGTCCAACGATAAGATTACATCAGACACGTAAAGCGAAGCTGTTCTTGTAATTTTACACTTTTTTTTAGCACTTGTTCACTGTTCACCAGTGGAGGAAATACTGTATGAAAATCGGTGTAGGGAAGCAAAAACAAACGTTTTCAGGACTGAATGTTAATTATTACTGACACATTTGCATTCTGCCTGCTTGTTTATAGCCAGTGGATGCACGCTGCTGCTGATGTCAGTGATACACTGGTTTTTTTTGCAACATACTGAACATAAAAATGCTCTGAACAATGCAAGCTTCTTTGTCACAGCCGGGGAGAGAGATAATCAACTTCACTGCCTTAGCCGTCAGCTTTATGTCCAAAAACAAATAAGCCACATTTATGTAGAAGGATGTGCACGAAAACTGAACTTAAACACAGAACATCACAAATTACCAACTAATCTCAGAATAACAGCTTGGTTTTGTGTCACAGTGGATGCACTAGCTACTATGCTAGCTAGTTCTTGATGAATTAATAAACAAATCACATTGCTTTTATTTATTGTTACGTTTTGAACACTTGTGCTTGTTGAAAGGCAGGACTGACAGTTTACAAACACATTTAGACGAAACTACGAGACAACACTAAAATAAAATAATGCTCTTCTGTCTCATCTGACTGATGATCAATCATTTAATATGATGGAGTAAAACAAAACAACTTGTGCACTGTGAGAGAGAAACCAGCTGCAAAGCCTGTCTGTTAAACTGGCAGGTTTATTTTACTTTAGTGAGATTAACAGTACAGTACTTCCAAAAGATGAATAAAATCAAAACAGCAGAATTATACACCTTGCTAAAACACTCTGGACTAAGTCATCAGCATGTGCAATAAATTGCAGAGTAAATTTATGTGCCAACTGCTTGGATCATCATCAGCATACTGTGTTTTTCAAATCAATGCCTTTGTATAATGAGCCTGTAAATTCTGGCTGTTTATCGTGAACTGTTTAAACCCGATTGCAGAAAATGGAGTAAAACTACCGTTTAGTTATTTTTTTCTGCTTTTGCCTTGTTGTTTTCTCTTAAAAGCGTACAATGCTAGTTTATCACTATGACACAGCTACAAAATGTGATTACATGTTGAGTCTGAGCTTGTAATATTACTACCGTAAATAGAAAACCATATATACTCATTTAGAATGGGACTTTTTCCCCCCCAGATGCTTACTCTTGATGTTGAAGAGCCTCATTATGACAGTTTACCTTCCTAGACCAGCGTTGTCAGTGGTCTTAGCTGGGACCATGGTGTTGTAGACCAATTTGCTATGAACAGTGTCGGGGTAGTACTCCTGCCATGAAACCTGCCTGTAGTGAACTGCCTGTAATGAAATGATAATTATGACTAAATCATTGAAAATGTGTACATACACAGTGTACCAATAATAGTTATATCTGGTTTCAAATAAATGTATCTTAAGTTTGTCCTGGAGTGAAAGAATTCTTCATAACTGTGTGTAAATGACTTGCTTTACAAAATCTTGTTTCTAAATATGTTTATCTTCGTTTACTACAACGACCATCCAGTGTCTCGATCCATCCACTATCTTCCACTTGTTCCAGAGTTTGATCGTGGGGCAGCAGCTTGAGCAGGGAGGCCCACACATCTCTTTTTTTCAGCCAGCTCTTCTGGAAGGACTCCATGGCATTCCCAGGCCAGCCCGTAGTTTCCCCAGCGTCTCCTTCCAGTTGGACAACCCCAAAACACCTTCCCAGAGAGGCGTCCAGGGAGCATCCTTACCAGATGTCCGAACCACCTCAACGAGCGGCTTTACTCTGAGTCTCTGCCGAGTAGATGATCATCTCATCCTGTCTCTAAGGGCAAATCCAGAAAACTACCATAATTTAGACCGCCTGCTTGTATGTTGTTTTGGTCACTACC
The DNA here is from genome assembly GCA_032273985.1 of Hypsolebias coamazonicus. NCBI lineage: Eukaryota > Metazoa > Chordata > Actinopteri > Cyprinodontiformes > Rivulidae > Hypsolebias > Hypsolebias coamazonicus. The sequence continues at coordinate 11,797,923 of JAVCKU010000047.1, read as the reverse complement.
AGAGTTGGCCGCTTCAACTGTTAAGATATAATTCAGGCAGTAAAATTGACTAAAACAAATTTTAAATTCCTCAGACTTTATTCTGAACAATAATTGTAAGCTATAAACTAGTTTTGGTCCAGTACATGGTGCTTAAAAGTTTATGAACCCTTTAGAATTTTCCATATTTCTGAATAAACATGACTTAAAACATCATCAGACATTTGCACAAGTCACAAAAGTAGATAAATAGAACTCATTTAAACAAATAAGACAATATTTTATACTTGGTCATTTATTTATTGAGGAAAATGATCCAGAATTACATATTTGTGAGTGGCAAAAGTATGTAAACCTTTCCTGGTGCATGCTCAATAATCCAGGTAGAAAAATAAAAAAAAGTTAAGTCTGGTCCTCTGGACAGTCAAAATATATTTTTCA
>JAVCKU010000047.1:11755804-11768396 GCA_032273985.1 Hypsolebias coamazonicus | reverse complement strand
ATCAGTTTTAAACTGGTTGTCCTTTCCCAGGTGGTCTTGATTTTAGGTTGTCAAGATCTGTGTGATCTTGTAGTTCTTGTATTTAGATTTCTGTGATTTTGATTCTATTTGTGTTTCCAGCTTCCTCAGTGTTTTCCTCTCACGTAGCTCAGCTCCTGTCCCTAATCCTCATCTGTCCTCCCCAGGTGTTTGTCTTTGCCTATCCTTACAGTCCCTTTAAAACCTGTGTCATTTTGTCACTTTCGTGTCTGTGCACTGTGCTCCTGAGCCAAGAGGATAAAACAGTCTGGCTGAGGGGGTCCAGTGGGTGGCCGTGGCCACCACTTTCTTAGCTGTGGTCATATTGCCCCTCTTGCCCCCTCCCCCCCACACACACACACACACACACCCCACCACCTCCTGGTAGTGCCCCTGCAGCCAAATTAAAGTTATCTATCCCAACAGAAATCTCAGGATTTCAGGTGGTTTGTTTAAATGAAATAAAATACTTTTAACAATCTGTTTTTGTGTGTTGAACTATGAATTGGTCAAACATATTTGCCAATTTAGTACAAATGTAGAAAAGTTTTGTTCAGTTTTAAAATCCACTACAGCTCAGGTGAGAGATCAACAGTTTCAGACTGTCGGCCGTCGTGAGAGGATGACTCGTGTTTTGGTTTAGTGGGTCAGTTCGTGCTGCAGTTCCCCGTCTGTCAATCTCCTTAACGTGTGTGAATTAGGTCTCGAGGAAGTGAGTGCAAACACAAACAGCTTTTACAGCTCAGATCCAAAGGACATAAAACTACAGAAGCTCCAGTTTTTCCCTTTTAACCCTGAAACGAGTGACCCAAAACCACACTAAACACCTAGTCTGCAGGACCTGGAAACCAGGAGGCCTCACTCGGGTTCTTCTGCAAAGTTATCAGTTCTTGAAGACTAGTAGTCACTGGTTTGTTTGCAAACATTGATAATTGAATTAAAGAAGGTCACAATGGCAACACAAACCACTTAATTTACAATTGCATTACTTTTAAAGCCACTGTTTTCATGAAACTGTCAGCAATCATTTAAATTTTGGAAACCACTGTTTCAGATAGCAGAAAGCTCGAGTTTTTATTTAGTCCTTTGAGGTCTGTTTTTCCCTAACTAGTAAAAAAAAATAAGTAAGAACAAATTTAGAAATCAGTTCTTCTCTTGTTTGTAGCCGCTTGTTTTTTGATCCTGGTGAAAATCTGGACTTGCAGCACCTCAATGCACCATGTTAAAGGGCAACGACAGCAGGAAGTGACGTCACAACATCGCCATCTCCCGGAGAAAAGCTGAAACTGCACGAGTACTCAAATTCACCTGTTACTGTGATACGAACTAAGGTTTGTGTAAATGTTACACTAAGGGGATTTTAATGTGTATCTAGATGTTGGTTTTCTCCTACAGTCTTAGAAGAAGGTATTACATTTTGTACCACATTACATTTATTTTAAAGCTCAATTTACTGGAAGTTTTTCCTTCTAAAAACATGATTTTTGTGTTCTTGTAACTCATTTCTGTGACTGTTATGATTCATTTTTGTATCTTTGTGATTCTTTTTTATGTCCTTGTAAAATCTTTTGTGTTCTCTCTCCTTTTCTGAAACCGTAGATCATTCTTGCGTCTGTGTGACGTTGCGTCCATGTGACTCGTTCTTGCATCCTTGTGACTCATTCTTGCGTCCATGTGACTCGTTCTTGCATCCTTGTGATTCGTTCTTACCTCTGTGTGACTCGTTCTTGCATCCGTGTGACTCATTCTTGCGTCCACATGACTCGTTCTTGCGTCCCTTGTGATTCATTCTTGCATCTCTTGTGACTCGTTCTTGCGTTCATGTGACTCGTTCTCGCTTCCCGTGTGACTCGTTCCTGTGTCGTGTGATTCCTTTTAGCGTCCGCGACTCGTTCCTGCGTCCGTGTGATTCCTTTTCACGTCTGTGACTCATTCTTGCGTCCGTGTGATTTCTTTTCGCGTTCGTGTGACTTGTTCTTGCATCCGTGTGATTCCTTTTCGTGCCCGTGTGACTCGTTCTTGCGTCCATGTGACTCGTTCTCGCTTCCCGTGTGACTCGTTCCTGTGTCCGTGTGATTCCTTTTCGCGTCCGCGACTCGTTCTTTCCTCCGTGTGATTCCTTTTCGCGCCCGTGTAACTCGTTCTTGCGTCTGTGTAACTCGTTCTTGCGTCTCTTGTGACTCGTTCTTGCGTCCATGTGACTCGTTCTCGCTTCCCGTGTGATTCGTTCCTGTGTCTGTGTGATTCATTTTCGCGTCTGCGACTCGTTCTTGCGTCCGTGTGATTCCTTTTCGTGTCCGTGTGACTCGTTCTTGCATTTGTGTGATTCCTTTTCACGTCTGTATGATTTCTTTTCACGTCCGTGTGAATCCTTTCCGTGTCCGTGTGATTCCTTTTTGCGTCCGTGTGATTCCTTTTTGCGTCCGTGTGTCTCGTTCTTGCGTTTGTGTGATTCCTTTTCACGTCCATGTGATTCTTTTTTGAGTTCGTGTGATTCCTTTTCGCATCCGTGTGACTCGTTCTTGTGTCCGTGTGACTCGTTCTTGTGTCCGTGTGACTCGTGCTTGCGTCACGTGTGAGTCCTTTTTGCGTCTGTATGACTCGTATTTGCATCCTTGTGATTAATTCTGAGTTATGAAAGGTTTTTTTTCTGCCATGTCAGCCATTTTGTTTTCTTGAATAAGTTCATTTTATTTGAGCTCCTCATGTCAGTCTACATTCCTGGGTTCGAAACCTTGAGAGACAACGTCTTTACAAAAATTTATGTCTGGACTGTGTGTATTTGATCAAATCTTGCTGCTGAATTTTTTTGATCACATTAACAAACTAAAAACAGTTGTTTCCAATCAATTTTCCAGAAATACAATTCAATTCAGTTTTTTTTTTTTTTTTTTTTTACTTTTTAGGAGCAAAAAGCTTTTTTCACCTTTTGAAGCAACAACTTTACATATTTCTCTCTCTCTCTTTTTTTTAAGTTGTGATCAGGATGTCGGGGACATTTCGTACTTGCGTTTTAAACAGTTTTTCTTTGTTTTACGACCTGGTTTTATTCATTTTCTGTTCATGTTTTTACAAAGTACTCCTGAAAGTAAAATGTGAGTAAAGGAACTGCACTGTGCAAAAACCCTGAATATTTTATTTATTTTTTGCTTCCGAGGAATGAAAAAAAGAAAAGTCTACCAAAGTCTAAGTACAACCTTGGAAAGTCCTTCAGAAAACCTGAAGTGTCCAATAAATCTGCTGTCTTGGCAGCAAAGGAGACGAGGAGTTAAACTGTTTGCTCAGGACTGTATCTGAGACAGATCTTTGTGCCTGTGGTGATGGATTAATTGTTAATTTTTTAGCCCAATATTTCCTTAAACCCCAGCTTTATTATTGGCAGAGCACAGCATAAAGTGACTCAGGTCTATAAACTGTAAACTCAATGCACCGCCATCATTTCTTCCATCGCTCTGTAATCTGCTCAGTTCATGGCAGTAAATGAAAGGCCAGGCTGTGTCCATGGTGGGGCCCCCACCTCCACCACCTCCTCCTCTGAGAATGGGGAGCAGGAATGTGTGATGGGCTGGCTGTATGTAGGCCAGTGATGGGCCAGCCTGTGCTGCTCCGTCTTTGGCTTAAAAAGTTCAAGTCATTATTCTCCTCCTGCTGCTATTCAGATGAAGTCCTGTTGGCTCATTGTTATTCTGCCCGAGTGACAGAGGGACTGGGAGAGTGGGAGCTTGACCGTGGCTCCCCAACTGCAGGGAGCTGCTTGTTCTGCTCGAGGTGGAGCTGGTGGGCTTTCTGACCGGTGGACTTCTTTTTTTTAATTTTCCATGTTGGTAATCGACTCAGCAATGAAGAAAGGTACTGAATGGCACTGAATATCTGACCCTGATTCCCAGAAGGAAAAAGGAGGCTGAGGAAGGAGGGGGAAGAAAGAAAAAGAGAGAGAGGCCATGTGAAAAAGGAGGTGGAGGGGAGGTGAGATTTAGTGCTCTGCTGGATGAAGCAACCCCCCACTAACTAACCAAGAGGGAAAGTAGCCTAATAGGAAGAAAAGAGGGGGTGTTTTACTGTTCATTAACTGGAAGACGTGCAGCAAGCCTTTATCATTTCCCACAATGAGCCCAGAAAAGGTATGTAACTTCTTCTTCTTCTTTATGTTGCTGATCTTTTTTATTACTGTTCCACAAACTGAGCTGAGAGCTGAAGGTTACTGAACTGAACTGTGAGGACAAATCTGAGATGTGTCTCTATTCCTTAAGAGGATCATTCACTATCATGCTTTGACTTAAACACAACTGACACTGCACTCGAGTCCAAAAGAAAGGTTCATTTAGATATAAACTGGGGATTTTGCATTAATGTAAATGAGAGCATGTCACCTTTTAAAACAGGATAAAATGCCTTCAAAACCTTAAAAATGCAGAATTGTTCACAAATCTGAGACAAATTCTGTATACTAGATTTTGTTTATAAGCAGTGGCTCCTGACTTTGTCCCTGCCATCAAATAAATGCACAATAAAATTCCTTAAAGTATAATTAATCCACAGTTTTTGTTTTAATTTCACATGTTTTGCAAACTAAAAGATAAAAGTACGCAGTTTGGAGGAAATTTAAAGTGACTAAATGCCATGAATGCACCATCTGTATCAGTTCCCAACCACCTGCAGACTTTTCCTGTGTTGGATCCTGAAACAAATGGCACTTTATTTCTCAGAATTAACCCTAACGAAGCTCAGATTTGCCCACTTTAATTCTTGAAACTGTTTCAGATGTTTTGGGACAAAGTCCCCTCTGACAAATTATAGACTTGATCATTGTGGCCCTAATGAGCAAGAGTCTGGAAATGTTTTTTTTGTGTGTGTGTGTGTGTGTGTCGTATAGCATTACCGTAGTTGATGTGGGTCAACATTTTCTCTGTAATCGCTCTGTGATTACAAAAGGGAGGGTTGCGCAGAAAGAAAGAAAAAAAAATCGAGTGAGTCTTTGGCTATTTAATCCAGACTGGAAATCCTGTGACCCTGCATTGGTTCCCGTCCTCATGGTCCCCTCTGCTGAGGGGAAAAGTAAACGTGTCGTGTTGGTTCAGAGCTCTGACACCTGTGACTCAGGCTTGGAGGAGCTCTTATCTGAGACGGCACACAAATCCTGGAGAAATATTTGGTTTGGTGTACAGCTGTGAAGCGAAAAGTGTGGAAACCGGGAAAATACCTCCGCCAAGATGGTCTGTGTCACTTGTGATGGCCCTCCCATTTAAATCCAGCCAACTCTGAACATTCATGGACAGAAAGGAGATTTTAAGACTTTTCCTGGGAAATCGTCTTAGTAGTGAACACTATTAACCCCACCATTGTGGTTAAAATTCTTCACGATGCCTTTCTTTTCCTATTTTTTTAGACAGTTGTTGACTTCTGTAAAGCTTAGACAGCAGAGGGGAAAGGACACAAGCATCAATCTAGTGGCTGCAGATCTGCAAGAGAAGAAAATGTCTCGCACGGAGGAGGTCAACAAGATGACGGAGAACGTCTACAAGGTGAAAACAGCACTTTTTTAATCTTGATGGCTCCATTTATTTAAAGCTGTTTATGAGTTAGATTTCTGTGTATTAAACAGGGCATTCTGGACCAGTTCAACCCCAGTCTGAAGAACTTTGTGACCATGGGGAAACACTATGAGAGAGCTCTGACAGGTTAGTCAGCTGGACCGGAGCTTTACCGCTCTGTGTTGGCAAAATATCCTCTAAAGCACTGGCTGGACTTCAATAAAACTCCCTGAAAGTGATCTGTGGATGCACATCAGACTCAGAATAAGCTTTATCATCATTGCACCGAGATACGAGAACATCTACATTAGATTCACTCTGGAGTCAACCCATTTCAAGACGCTGGTCGCAGCTGATCAGAAAGTCAAACATGGCTGCACCTCAACAAGTTTTAAAGCTATTGAGCTAACATTTGGTGTGGTAGTAGCCGAGACTGATCCCCAACACATACGCCAAGTGCTTACAGATCGTGCGAGATCTTTGTTTAAAACTTTTGCATAACCTGTTGGAGTCAACGCTGCTTGTCTGTTAGAAAAAATCTTATGAATCACCTAATTAATTTTAATTTGACTTGCAAAAAATTTTTTATTTTTACATCTGCATCTGATTACCTCTTGAAGTTAACCCAATTCAAGATGGCTGCCACAGCTAACCGACCTGTAAATGCCAAAATGTTTATACCCTGAACAATTTTATAGATGCTGTGCAATGATTTGGTGTGGTGGTAGCTGAGAGTCCTCCTTAATAGATATTTAAAGTCCTTCACATAATCTTTGCTGAAAACTTTAACTGTTGGATGCAACCCTCTGTCTGTTAGCCAAATATCTTATGAACCATTTGATGGATTTTGATGAAACTCACATTTTTGCGACTGAGGTCAACACCATTCAAGATGGCTGCCACAGTCCTTTGACTTTGGCAAATCTAAAAATGGCTAAAGGTCGGTCAAATTTGCAGAAAGTGACTTAAAATTTGGTGTGGTAGTAGCTGAGAGTCATCTCAAACACGCACTGTGAGCAATTAAGGATTGTTTTTTAAAAATTTAACAAAACTACATAAAATAATGTCAGTTTTAAAACTGTTGCGTGAAAAAGTTGGCAATAATTATTTTGGGAGAAAATTAGAAATTTTCACAGATGTTTGCTCTCTTCTACAGGAGTGACCGTGGCAGCTAAAGGCTACTTTGACGCTCTGGTGAAACTGGGAGAGCTGGCGAGCGACAGCCAAGGTTCCAAAGAGCTGGGTGAGAGGAGAAAACCCCCACAAAGTGCTTTTAATGTGAACACGACAGCTGATGAAGAGTGGACGTTAGCGTGTGTGAGGAGATGAGGAGAGGATGGGGAAACGTCGAGGCGGAGAACAGAGGGAAACATGGAGAGAGTAGGGCCATTGTTGGGAGATTAACAACACCACATGATCTCATTGTAATGCTGAAAACGGCGGGGGAGGCAGGCAGGAGTGTCGGAGGGCGAGATGCCAGCCACCACAAACTACAAGGGCCGTGTGACCGAGGGAGGGGCCTGTAGCTGACCGCCACTTTGTTGATCCAGAACCGTGTCAAAGACACATTTAATATATTTCATTTGGCTTGTTTTACGATTTTAAGGTGCAAATTTATTCATAGTTACACGTGTGGCCTTTTCCCCACAGCATTTATTTATTATCATCAACTTTTGAGTCCTTTAAACTTTAATATTTTCACAGAAGCAAGCTTAACTTGCAGTGCATTTACGAGCAGCTTTCTGCTTATAAATTAAATGAAAACCAAATACCGCTAGTTTTTAAAGCACAGTTATCTACAATTGTTTATACTTTGTGATAAACGTAACGAAATGAGTCAGAATGAGCAGACTGCAGAGAAAATAAGTGAAAATTTTGATTTTGATACAACTGTGATTTGTGTCAAACTGAGTCTGTGTAGAGATCCTAACTAAAATAACATAATGGATCTTTAAATCAAAATTTTATAACGGGCATGTCTTCAGAAATTATAATTTGGCAAAAGCCTTATGTTTTCATTTGAAACTGACAATTTTTCTCAGCTGGCTGTACCACTGGGAAATCCCTTTTATATGATGTTTACCTTTTCAATATAGGCTGAAATTCTAGACAAAAAACAAACAAAAAAAAGAGTTCTTAAATCTGCACTCTCACAAATAAAACAAGCTTGTAATTACCAAATTTCAACAAAATACAGATCATTTTGAAGCTTTTGAGATGGAGAATTAGAAAATAACTCATTAATGTAAAAATTCCTCATTTTAACAGTGTAGCTCACAAGCAGGTTTATTCAAGTCAGATTAGGCTAATTATGCATTTTTAGGACTGATGCCACAAGAACAAGACACATGAGGTGTGGCTTCAACATGTAAACAAAAAAATTGAGTATTTACTTTGTAAGATGACAACCACACAACTTGCTCCTCATTCAACCTTTATTTATACAGGTTAATCCATTGAGCCTCAGGGACTCATTTACAAGAGAGACTTGATTCTAACAAAAAGTGATGACAACAGTAGACAACCATAAAAGGAAGCATACAAATTTAGAAGAACAAGTGAAAGAAAATGGCATTAAAATGAAACAAAAAAAAAAACAGCTAGGTTGTAAGGTGATGTAGAAAACTAAAAACTGGAACATGTCCGCATTTGTTTGAAGCCACTTAGAGAGGTCAAGGTCGAGAGCTTCAGATCTTTTTGCAAGATATTCCAGGAAACAGGAGCGGAGTATAGGAGAAGGCCCTTTTGCCTAGTTCACTCCTCACTGAGGGAACACTGCATGTAATAATGTCCTGAGAGTGCACGCTGAAGCTGCACTCACACAGTGACATGTAGGAAGAGATGTATGAAGGCAGCAGACCAAGAAGGGATTTGAAGATGAAAATATACCAATGAGAGAGTTAGCATGAAGTTAATGACCACTTAACAAGTGAATACAGGGTGCAATGGTGGGTACAGTAATTACAGCCAGTTATGAATCTTAGCGCACCATGATAGACAACATCCAACATTTGTATGGTAATTCACATTATATAAGCAAGTAGTATACTGGTACTAGTCACCAGATGAACAGTCCAGTCTACATCATCCTCCATGCCCTCCAGAGGACATTGTGGATGTCAACTGGAATACTTTTATTATTTCTGTTTTCCCTTTTTGTGGATATATCCTTTGGACTTTGTGGAATATCCTCAACTTTACTGTTTCGTTCTTGGAATTATCAACCATGACGCTTTGTAATACATCTAAGACAAGGACACTGTTAGTTGTGATTCACCAACGAGGGAACCATGTTGTAAATCGCAAGTGGGGGAATGTAGTGTCTTATGTCCCTCGGAGGGTTCACATCCTGACCTCAGGGACATGATAGTATGGTAATTAAACCCCCAGTTGCTAATCTACTTCCCTTCCTGAGAAGTCAGACAAGATGACTCCTCACAGGATCTACCTTCTGTAAAGCTAAGTTTTGCCTGGGTCTTGTGCACAAAATGAGTTCTCCAAGCTCACACAAGAACAAAATGACACAATTTCTGTCACGCAACTATGTCGAAGAGAGACGATTTCTTCACTTCTCATTAATCCAGCTTAACAACCACAAAAGTCACAGCAGCTTTCAGTATCGGTCCCACAACTACACTACCAGAAACTGAAATGTGCATAAATTGTATTATTGTTGTAACAAACAACTCAAAAAAGAGATTCTGACAAGACACAGAAAAAAACACCACAAGCTAAAAGTAGGATCTGGAAAAACGAGAGTTAAAAATAATTAAACATTTTTTGCCTGTGTTTTCCTTCAGGCCTCTAAAGACTAAATCTGCCTCTGTCCCCACAGGAGACACCCTGTTCCAGATGGCCGAGGTTCACAGACAGATTCAGGTTCAGCTGGAAGACGTGGTGAGAACAGATACTGAATAAAAACACTAATAATCTTTTGTTTTCCCCAAGTAAATAACCTCTTGTGTTAGAAACATGTGTTTATAATTTTAACACAAGTCTGAAAAAGTTGCTGTAAACTTCAGGAAGTTAACGAGTTTGTTCTAAACAACTTCACCATCAGCTGAAGCTGTTTCACTCTGAGATGCTGGCCCAGTTGGAACAGAAGCTGGAGCTGGACATCAAGTACCTCACAGTAAGTTCACGTTGGTAGCTTTCATTTAGTTTCATGGTGTGTATAAAGAGTACAAACACAGGAAAGAGTAGAAGAGAGGGGGAAAAAAGAGGGACGTTCGTTAGAACTTTGAGCAGAAAGGCAAAGTGTTGGTGTTCATTTTTACATTTTCATATTTAAGTATAATATAAATGGTATATTAATGAAATTATGTAAGACAAATTAAGGAAAAAGAACAATTTTGGAAAGTTATTGTTGGAAAAACAGTTTTGCTAAACCGTTAAAACCAATAACTCCTTCAACAAATAAAAACAAGGCTTCTACTTTTTAATTAAGTTTTGTTCTGAAGTTGTAGAACCAGTAAGTTCTGGTAAAAATGTTCAACTATGTGGAGTAATGTACAGATATTTATTAGGGATATTTATTTTACTGCACCGTGAGATCCTTAAAAGGAGGGGGTCTGGTTTGGGAACCTCAGTGTCTCTCTTTATGCAGATGATGTCGTTCTGATGGTGTTTTTGGGCCATGACCTCCAGCATCCTCTGGGGATGTTCAGAGCTGAGTGTGAAGCAGCTGGGATGAGAGTTGGCTACTCCAAGTTAGAGGCCGTACTTCTCAACCAGAAATGGGTGTAATACTCCCTCCAGGTCAGGGGGTCCTCAGCTGGTGGAGTTGAAGTATCTGGACGTCTTGTTCAAAGGTGATGAACTGATGGATTGGGGATTGTCGGAGTTGCTTCAGTTGGTTGTTCTCCGTCATCCTTGGAGTAGAGCTGCTGCTCCTTTGTATGGAAAAGAATCAGTTGAGGTTGCTCGAGCATCTGATTAGGATGTCTCGCTTTGGAGGTTCCTGGGCATGTCCCACAAGTAGAAGACCTAGCGGAAGATCCAGAACTCTCTGGAGGGATTGATTATGTCCTCTTTGGCCTGGGAACGCCTCGGGGTATCCCAGGAAGATCTGGAGAATGTCACTGGGGAGTGAAATGTCTGGGTTCTGGGTTTCTCTCCTGGACCTGTTCCTCCGCAATCTGAAAACGGATCAAAGATGGATGTTTATTTATTTATTTATTTTTTATTATTATGTGGTTCTTCAAGTTGTTTTTTGAAGGCAGTGTAAACCCATATATCTTTGTCTACTGAATATGCAGGTTTGAGGTGAAGTTTGTGAGTCACAGGGGATCTTAAATATACAGTCATTACTGAAGAGTTGCAGAAACTACCAGAATATCCGAATAGATGATATACAGTATTTGAAGAGTGCCAATATTTGTTGTTGCTTTCATGTAAGATGGTTTGGTTTTATGACCCAGGTGTAATTTCTGAAGATTTTCCTCAAAGATGCACTTTAACTTTATGGATGTCAGTAACTCCAACTAGGACTCAATCCTAACTATTGGTTCGTTCGTTGTTGTTTGTTCCTCTCAGTCGACTCTAAAGAAGTACCAGAGTGAGCGAAGGTCTAAATCTGAATCGATCGAGCGCTGCCAGTCCCAGCTGAAGAAGCTCCGCAGGAAGAGCCAGGGCAGCCGCCACCCGAACAAGTACGGAGACAGGGAGATGCAGGTGGGTGAAGTTTCAGAGTGGATTCTGAGGCCGTGAAACAAAGACGTTAATGTGACCTCGTTCATTTGCCTAAAATGTCTCAGTATTATAAAGCAAAGTTATGCAAGTGTTTGGGTGAGATTTAGCAGCAGAAGAAATAAGATTAGAGAAAAACCTGATTTAACTGAAACTTAGATTTGTTCTGAAGCCTGAAGAAAAAAATAAGCCAAAGGACAGCTTTTACATTTGTTCTTTTGTCCCAGGGTCACATACCCTGCCAGGGGGTTTACAGGCAGATCCGTGGAAGAATGTGCTGAGGTTTGAGACAATAATTAGGGGTGTCTTCCTTTCAGTTTGTGGAGCTGATGAGTCGTCGCCAAGGCGAGCTGGACGCACTGGTGGCCACGGGTTACAAGTCGGCTCTGACGGAGGAGAGGAGACGATACTGCTTCCTGGTGGACAGACAGTGCTGCGTCACCAAACTGCTCATAAACTACCACTCCAAGGTGATTTATATACAGTAATTGGTTTCTTTTCTGTCATTGCGTACAGTGTATTTAAATAATTTGAACATAAAAGCATCTAATCCGATGGGCTATTTTTTTTTTTTTTTGTTAGTTTTTTTGGTTTTTGGTACCATCATTTTTGTGCTTAAAAATTTTGAATTTTAATGCGCAATCACTAGACTAAAGTGCACTGTGCTTATAATACCTGAAATCAGAATCAGAATAAGCTTTATTATCATTGTTCATTATTTTTGCGATAGACGAAGCCTTTCCTTAGTTTAGTCGGACTCAGATAAATTGTTGATTTTTTTTTTCAAGCAAACTATTTTTCTCGTCAGCCTTGAGTTTTATTGTCACTTTCAAGATCCAACATGGCCAAAGTAGGGTGCATTCTACTTGTCCGTGCTTAAGAGCCCCTCCAAGGTTGTTTCCAGCTGACGAGTCCCAAAGCTGCAGGTGGCCTGTGATTCTCACAAATCACTTCCATCTTATGGTTTAGCTCATAAATCAGCCAATTTTGAGTCCTCAAAGCATGAACCAAACCTTCACAAGCAGCCTGAAGAGCAAGTAAGTATACCTCGCTGCAGCAAACTGAAAGGGGCGGGGACGGGCCCGTGCCAAGGGGCCGTCCCCGCCCCGCCGCCCCTTATTTGGAAATGGTAGTTGGTCCCACTGGTAGTCCGTCCTGTCGGGATTCATTTAAAACGTTAAACAACCTGGACACACTCAGAGAGAAAGTACGGTTAGGGTTAGGGTTAGGGTTAGGGTTAGGGTCAGGGTTATTAAGGTATTTAGACGACTGATTATGAAAATAGCGCCCCCGTCCTTTCCGGAGTGCAATAGTACCACTTCCACATAAGGGTATGGGACTGACAGTGGTCCGTC
>JAVCKU010000047.1:11718329-11739168 GCA_032273985.1 Hypsolebias coamazonicus | reverse complement strand
CAAATTCCGATCACAAGCTCACCTTCTTAACCTCTGCGCCACCACTCCCACTATTTCTGTTTATAATTAAACATTTTAATTTTGTTTTGAATGAAGAGGACTCAGATTTTCATACCTTTGCTTTTATTTGTGGAATTGGTTTAAAATGCAAATTGCTCATTGATTGGTTTATTTAAGGCTGTCGCTCTTATTGGTGTCCAGTTCTCATGTTAAGCATAGATTTCATTCATATGTCTTTCAGCATACATAAATGCTGTTTGAACATTCATCAGTTCGGTCCAGCATGCACAACCTCAACCATTCATGCTAAGAGTCATTGGCTTTAAAAATATTTCCTGACGTTTGTTTCAGGATGAGTCTGGAGCCCACTTAGATTCTTCTGCTGGGGTTGAGGATGAAAAACCAAATTGTGTGTCAAGTTCCTCTGCAGCTCTGCAGCCTCCAGCTGGACCAAAGAAGAAGAGGCACCGAATTCCTCGGCAAGACAAGGACAAAGACCAACAAGTTAGTGACTAATTCAGTCTGTTGTTGTCCACAAGGCTGTGTGTTCAACAGAACAGAATGATTAAACGTTTAAACAATTAACAGTGTAGAGTGATTCCTTTCAGGTATACAAAATTGCCTCTTTTTCTCAGGTTGAACCAGATGTTTCTGTTCTGCCAGAGACACAGTTTGGAGAAATGTCGAGTCCAACATCTCTGTCGCACTGATCAGCATCCTGAATATAATGGAGATGACGATGGAGTCAGGCTTTACATTATTTTTGTTTCACTTTAAGACTACAAATTGATCTAATCTGTGTAAATGCATCTGCTTTGTACTCTTGTATATGCTTTTTTTTTATTTTCACTTTTTGTAGTTTATACTGATAAATGCATAATTATGTGTACAGTTTTGAGTACAGTTACAATATGGAACAGAATGTCATAAATATTACAAATTATGATCAGACAAAGCATCACTATATAACACGTTTGTTTTTTCAGTATTTGTTGTTTTTGTTAGATTGGTTATAGCTCAGCTTCACATACAATGTTTTAGTTTCAGGCAAAATAAAACAAGCTTCTCTATACAGTATGTGGTTTGGTCCATTATTATATAATTATTATTAATTATTATGTGATGGTTTGTCACAGCAGAAGACAAAGTTATAATGCAAAAAATGATATAATTTCACAAATTATCTTTCTGTCTAAATGGCACATGTATGAATATTCTCACGTAAAGATATTTTGTGCAGAAAGATGAGACAGAAAATGGAATGGGACCTTTACGCTTCAATCAAAACTCTTAACGACTGCTGAGCCAATAGTCGAGCTTCATGTGAGAGTGATCGATGTATCTCCTGCCCAATCAGGGCTCTTAGAAAAGATGTATGGGCGGGGTTTGATTGCGGAGGTGGGATTTTAGCTACCGTCCATCTTCAGCTACATTACAGTGAACGAGCTTAACGAAAAGAAAACATTTTGGAAGTAAAGAAGACTTTCTGGAAGTAGTTGTGGCTGTATTTGAAATAAGATAAACGAAATCCCATACTCTAGGTAAATGTCGTACACAAGTATCAATGTAGACAGTCGGTTCGACCCAGTTTCCCTTTTTCCTTAATTTGGCTAGCTAAGCGGCTAGTTAGCATGTTAGCCATATTAGCTAGCATACCGTCGATTAGAACGAATTCTGGTTTTATGCGGCTTTCGCAACGTAAAACCATCTCATAAAAACTATGCTAGACCCCAGAGTAATGATGCACGAATGTTAAAAGCATCAATGATTTTTCAGGGTGCTTGACCGGTTGCTAACCGAGCGAAGTGCACGAACAACTGACTAGTGTTAACGTTAGCTTGCTAGTCTGCTAATTTTAGCTGACATCTATATCAGGACCAATTGATGATATTAGCGGGATAATATAAGTTGTTCATATGTAACCACCAGGAGGCTCTCATATACGTGTTTTTGACGAAAATACTTTTGTTCTGCAGCGGATGTGTTAAGTTGTGCTGCTTATGACAAGTGTCCAGCTGGATGGAGTTAACGTCAGTTTCAGTCGCTGCAGCCCGGTGTACGGCTCCTGCTGTTGGTGGGAGATTTGTCTCGCTTGAACGCTGAATTTACACATGTTTATTTTGTTGCATAGCCGACTTCTTGACAGACGGAATGTGGACATTGTCGTAGTCAGAGCCATGGCTGACAAGAGAAAACTACAAGGTAAAACAAGTATGAAACTGTTCATGTTGCCCAGGATAAGTCACTCTATCTAGCTTGTAGTCCTAGATACTTTCCCATTTATAAATCTAATATGAGCAATTCTTCCACATCTTCTACCTCTGCAGGTGAAATTGATAGATGTTTGAAAAAAGTAGCAGAGGGTGTAGAGCAATTTGAAGATATTTGGCAAAAGGTAAGAGACTTTCACATCAGTTTTTTTTATGGGATTTTCTAACTAAAGCATCAGATCCACACGTTTTTGCTTATGCATCTTGCTTTTCAGCTCCACAATGCAGCCAACGCAAACCAGAAGGAAAAATATGAGGCTGACCTCAAGAAAGAGATTAAAAAGCTACAAGTAAGACAAGATGATAGAGCCTTTTTTTAACCAAAATAAGTGCTGGTGTGCAGAATGGACTGTGCTTTAATGTTCATCTTCTGTGTTCTTCCAGCGATTGAGAGATCAAATTAAAACGTGGGTGGCCTCAAACGAAATCAAAGACAAAAGGCAGCTAGTTGAGAACCGCAAACTTATAGAGACGGTATGGTGTTTAGAATATACTTCTTTTATTTATTTATTTTTTTTTTTTTAGCTTTTGTCCTTGCATGCATTCATGGAGCTGGTCTTTTCTTTATTATAGTATGCTCAGCACCACCTCATCACGCTTACTACACAGCTGGTAAAAAAAATGCATGTGGGTGATAAAACTAACCAGAAACGTTTAGTTTTCAAATTATAAATGATCTTTTCTGCCACTGCTCATGTCATTTATATCTAAAACATATCACAAGAATTGTTTGAGATAGGAAAATACAGCGAGAATGGCTTTTCCTGCAATTTCATGGTTGCTAGAATGATATATACAGTATTGCCAACGTACCGGTAATTGATTTTCTGACAATAAGGAACACAAATGACACCAACACATTTCTGAAATGTTAAGAAAGGACTGAATGCTCTTGGGGGAAGGAAGAAAAAAAAAAACACCAGGTGCAGTGCTTTTTTTCATAGGCTGCTGTTACGCTCTCTCCATTTTAATTACCATTATCAAAATAAGACCTTGATTTTTAAGGGGAAAATAATGAGACTTATCTGATTGTTTTTTGTTTTTAGCAAATGGAACGGTTCAAAGTGGTGGAGCGTGAAACAAAAACAAAAGCGTACTCTAAAGAAGGCTTGGGGCTTGCTCAGAAGGTGGATCCAGCTCAGAGGGAAAAGGAAGAGACGGGACAGTGGCTAACAGTAAAATATTCACATCTATTTAAAACATTATGTCATCCTATGTTTATTTTAAATGCTAATGTCATCAGAAGGGAAGGAAACCACAAACATTTTAAGATTTAAAACTCTAAAATCAGTTGTTGTTGTTGTTGTTATTGTTGTTGTTGTTGTTTTTTAATCAATGCTCATGTTTGCATTAGCGCTTTTCTCTTCCTCCTGATTTTCAGAATACAATAGACACACTAAATATGCAGGTGGATCAATTTGAGAGTGAGGTAGAATCTCTTTCAGTCCAGACACGAAAAAAGAAAGGTGATAAGGAGGTAAACCCATCCACCTTTTACAACCACGCAATACTGCTTGTTTCTATTCTAGTGCTAAATTAAATGTTTTTTATGTTGTTGTTGTTTTTTTCTTGTGTAGAAACAAGACCGCATCGAGGAGCTCAAGCGGTTAATTGAGCGGCATAGATTCCACATTCGCATGTTAGAGACCATTTTACGAATGCTGGACAATGATTCTGTGCCGGTGGATGCAATACAAAAGATCAAGGATGATGTTGAGTACTACATTGATTCTTCTCAAGACCCGGATTTTGAGGAGAACGAGTTCCTTTATGACGACTTAGACCTGGAAGACATCCGTGAGAAAAGACTACAAATATATAAAAAATGTGCTTTTCTTTCTTCGGGCTTGCCGATGTCACCTGACAGCCTCTCTTGTTTTTCCTTTTGTAGCTGCAGCGTTAGTTGCAACTTCTCCGTCAGGTCTGGGCAACATGGAAGATGAAATGTACCTCCATTCGAGCAGCACTCCCACGTCCACCACATCATCTTCACCCATCCCTCCATCCCCAGCTACTTGCACCGCTGTAAGTTCCAAATTTTATTAGTGTTTGAACATTTTTCAAAGTTTTATAGGGATGCTCAGTAGAAAAAGTACTTCCTGACATATTGCACATATTTTCCACCTTAATATGAATTCAGTTTACTCTTCTATACCACTAGCTGGTATGCTGAATCAACTTTTCAAAGGTGGATTGTTATATCAAGGTATCTCCTCCTATAGGAGAACTCAGAGGACGATAAGAAAAGGGGACGGTCGACAGACAGTGAAGTTAGTCAGGTGAGAGGCTCACATCTGTGCTGTGTCAGTAGTTAACCAGTGTAGTGCAGCACGCTTCACCCTTGTTCCTGGAGACTCACACTGGCTGGAGTATTTTTTTGTTTTGCTTGTTTGGTTGGCTTCTTTGCACTGAAATGAAACAAGCTTTCTCTGTGGGGCCACGGTTGGAGATTTCTGATTTTACTTTGCTATTTCCTGCACAAATGGGATTCTGTAGATATCTGTAAAACTTTGCTTGCTTTTTTTTCACTGAACTTCTGTAATTGCCTTTTTGGACAGTTATTTGAGATTGTTTTGTGTTTCATTTCCAGTCGCCAGTGAAGAATGGCACCCCATCTTTACAATCTTCCTTTTCTTCTTCCACCACCTCTGGGTCTTCTTCATCCTCTTCCCTTGTGTCCATGGAGAGTGTTGTTGGAGGCATTCTCACGATTCCCACGAGCAGTACTCTGATAGGAAGCTTCAGCAGTGCAGTACAACAACATCAGCATCAGTCTGCACAACAGCAGCAACAGTCTCAGCAATCAAACCAACCACAGCAGCAGCAGCAACAGCAGCCACCTCAGACTAAACCCTCTGTTCCCTCGAACAACACCCCAAGCCCACCCAGCAACCCTCTTCTCCCAACATCCACTGTCCCTTCTTTAACCACACCCAGCACGCCCACTTCATCAGCTCTCAACTCTCAGCCCATCTCCGGACCCACTGCCACATCCAGTTTGGGGCTGGGGCTGGATTTAAGAAAAGGTGGCATAACGGGGACCAGCAGTGCCAATCAAATGTCAAGTTTAGGCTTGACTGGCCACACCACTCCTTTAAACACAATGGCAGGCCTCATTTCAGGGTCCACGTCTGCCCTTTATGCTCATGCAGCAGCATCTGGAGGTTTGGGCCTGAGCTGCACAACACAGTCCAGCATTTTAACAGAGAGCAGCACTTCCATCCCCACCTCAGGGTCAAGTGGAATCACCACCAACGGCACGGGGTCAGGGCTTAGTTTGTTAGGTTCCAACCTGGCACAAAATTCTCTGAGTGGGAGTATTTTGAGTTTGGTCCCTGGGCAAGGTGTGTCCCCTGCTACCTCTCAGATGCCCCCTACTTCTGCCAGCACCGCAACTGGAGTAGTTGGTTTGATGGTTGGCAACGGAGGAAGTGTAGGTGGGGTTGGACCAGTAGGAGTGAATGCTGCTCCTGCTAGACCACCAAGTGGACTGAAGCAAAATGGAAGCACAAGTGAGTCAATGTCTTTTTGTGATTTTTGTGTTTCTTTATTGTGAGTTTTATTTTACATAAATACCCGGTACTCCTAACCTCTGCCCTCAGGTTACAGTGCTGTAGTGGCAGAGAGCTCCACAGAGTTATCTTTAAGCACGCCAAACCAGTCACAAAACAGCCAACCCTCATCCCTCAGCTCCTCAACCAGCCAGCCGTAAGTCAATTTCTTTCCTCTGTTTTAACACCTGGGACTTCACATCTGGTTTCTTTTTGTTTTTGTTTTGTTTTTTTGGTGGTTTCTAATTTTGTCAAGTTAACACTTATCTTGTGCAGGATGGACAACGGTCCCAGTTTAATCAGCTCCATCACCCTGCCCCCCAGTTCTCCATCCCCCTCGTTCTCAGACAGTACACCCAGTGGAGGGAGTCTTCTGAATGGGCCCCACTCTTATCCACAGGCCTCTGAAGGCCTTGAGGTGAGCCAAGCTGGTCATGTGACCCAGTCAGATTAATGCCAGGTGTAGCAGCAGCCTCTTTAATTTAGAGTAGGGAGAGATTTAACATCAGACGGGCTCAAGCTGCTTGAGATGTTGAACAAAATGCTTTGAGAGTAATTATACAGTAATGGGACATCTGCCTTGATGCTCCAAGTTGTTGCCATTAGAGCTGTGGTTGTAAGAAGATCAATCTGTCATTGATTTTGTTCATTTTCTGTCCTAATTATTGTCAGGAGAAACTGATAGCAGACTTTTCTACACCAGACATTTCAACTTGTCTCAGCAGGATAATCACAGCTGAGGCTAATTTTGCTAACGACTGATCAGTCCCATTAAAGCCACAGCAGTGAGCAGGACAGCAAAGTACAGGAATCCTTCGTTCAGCTCATCTAAATGCAGTAATTTTCAAGATGTCAATTTTACCTGTCTTTTCTGCCATAAAAAGCCAAAATATTTGCAGTGAGAAAAGTATTAACAAACTTGCAGTCATGTTTTATTTATATTTTAATTAGTGACTCATCTGGCATGTGTGGTTTCTAGTACTTTTCTTTGGTACATTACTGAAAGGTATTTATATGTTCAACTTTAAGTATCACTTTAAAGATATATATTTCAAGCTGCCCACAGACTTCTGTTTTTAGCCAAATTTACATCAAATGAAAAAGAGTACAGTTATGCAACAGCACATAGAGCTAGGAAACATGCCAAAATACTTTTCTCTTTATAAACAGTAACTCCTAGTTTGTTTTTTTTCTACAAGCATACATAAGGCAGCAGTCACTTGTGGTGTATAAATTCTAAATAAATTATATTTAACTAGCATGGAATCATTTCTTCTGCAGTGAGCATTTAATTTTTGACAATTTTGAGCTTATTACTGTTTGAAACTGAGATAATTAGAAATTGAGATGGCTTGTGATTGTGACACAATGTATGGAGCTGTTGCTCCGAAAATAAGCTGTAACTGTGACAGATCATGTGTTTTAATGAAGCTTAAGTACTAATTTGTAAATATTTGGTTTTATTGTCATTTGTTGTGAGTTTTATGCTTTAGTATTTCTTCTTTTTGAACACCTGAACGTTTATTTGTCTTAGTATTTTCATACATGCCTTTTATAATGTTCCCATCATGTCCTCCTCAGGCTCCTAAAGGCCTCAGTTCCCTGAAGGTGATGGCTGAGAGAGCAGCACTCGGATCGGGTCTAGATGGAGAGATTCCCAACCTTCATGTGACCGAGAGAGGTCTGAACGGTCAGGCAAAATGTCCACACTTCTAAAACAATTGTCACCCTGTAAACTTTTAATAATTTAAAGTTTCTTAGTGTCCACAGCACAGCATTTCTTAAGTAAACACCAAACATCAGTGTGTCATTGACAGCTGTGGTAGAGTTATTGTATTATGGTGTTTAAGGCATTTCAGTTGATTAGATTTTTACATTTCAATGAAACATGAGGACTAGTTAGTCAGGAATACCTGTGTTGTTTCAGTGTTCAGAGTTTAAAAAATTAAATGGATTGTTGGATTAAAATGGTTAGTGCAGTACATATATTGCCCAACCAGATGTGATCATGTTTATTCCACCCTGAAGCGGGCCTATAAGACTGTCCTCCTCCCTTACCTGAACTTGTCTGACCATCTCTCCCTGCTCTTTGTACCTGCATATACCCCACACTGGAGGATAACTAAGCCATTGGTTAAGACTAAATACCTGGCCTGAGGGAGCACTTAATCACTTGCAGGACTGCTTCCAGATTACAGAGTGGACTATATTTGACAACCTGGAACGACATGAGCGAACAGATGCTGTCATGCATCAGATACTGTAGATGCTGTCACTGTGGACAGAAAGATTCTGGTTTGTCCTAACCAAAATCTTGAGATGACCTTAGTGGTGAAGGCACTCTTGAGGGCCTGGAACTCTGCCTTTAAGTCACGTGACAGAGTTCTGTACAGCACAGCAAGATCTGATCTAAGGAGAGGCGTCACGCAGCGAAGGAGGCGCACAGGAGGAAAGTGGAATCACATCTGGAGGACGACGACTCGCGTTGGGTGTGGCAAGGGATTCACCACCTGGCGAACTACTTTGTCAACTTGCCAGTTGCAGTCAATGCGGATGCATAGCAGAAGAACCTAATCTCTTCTTCTCTTGCTTTGAATCACCAAGACCTGCCACATCGTTGGTGTTTCAATGATTCTCCAGTCCTCTACCTCCCATGCTCCAGGATCACCAGCTGAAGTGTGTTCTGAAGGCTGTGAGCCTTCAAAAAGCTGTTGGGCCAGATGGTGTTCTGGGCAGTTGCTTCACGCATGTGCAGATCAGCTGACAGGAGTCCTAACTGGGATTTTTAATACACCTCAGTCCATAGAATTCATCGTCGCCACTGCTCTCTGCACAGCCCTGCACCATCTGGAGCTCTCGGGGACATGTTGGACGCTGTTCGTTGATTACAGCTCGGCTTTTAACACCATCATGCCCAACATCCTGGTGGAGAAACTCTACGATGTGTAGAATGACCCCTCCCCTCCATCTGTTACTGGATCAAAGATTTTTTTTTTGACCAAACAACCACAGGTTGTCAAAGTGGGTCAGTTCCACTCTGACGATCAGCACTGGCTCTCCCCAGGGCTGTGTGTTGAGCCCTCTTCTGTATACCCTCTACATGCATGATTCTGTTCCCATCCACCGCTCGAACTCTAAGTTCACCGGCGACACCACTGTGATCGGGCTGATCACAGGGATGATGAGTTAGCTTATAGAGAGGAAATACAGGTGTCGGCAGAGAAAAATCTGGAGCTGAATACTTCCAAGACCAAAGAGACGGTCATAGATTTCAGAAAGCAGAGATCATCAATGGGACATGTGTGGAAAGGGTGGCCTTCAAGTTTCTGGGAGTCCTCATTACTGAGGACCTCACTTGGACCACCAATACATCAGCACTGATCAAAAAGGCAAAGCAGAGACTCCACTTTGTACGGGTGTTGTGGAGGAGCCACCTTCGGGGGAAGCCGCTGATGTTTTTCTATTGGGCCACCATAGAATCTGTGGTGATCTACTGTGTCACTGTGTGGTTTGCTGCTTGACAGGAGGAACTGGCAAAGGGTAAACAGGACTGCAGAAAGGATTATCAGCTGCCCTTAGCTCTTGTTGGAGGGCATCGCTTGGTTGCATTGCCTCAGCAGAACTCAGAGAATCTTCTGGCACTTCCTACCCTGAGCAGCAGCTGCTGCCTTCAGGCAGAATGTTCAGGTCTTCAAAATGTAGAACAGACAGGAAAAAAGTAGTTTCTACCATTAGAATCCTAAATGCTGCTAAATCAAATATCAACCCGGGATATCAATTACCCATTTTTAATGTAGTGTCATTTTATTGAACTATGTTAATACCCACTTATGGACAGTAATAGTTTTATTCTACTTTTATTGTGTGAATTGTATGAATATGTGTTTTTATCATAGGCACCTTACAGGAGCTGCACTCATATTTTTGTTGTTTTTATGATACAATGACAATAGAAGGCGTTCTGACTCTGAGCCTGGCTGTGAGGTGCTCTTATGGTTTCCTGTGTGACCGTTGAACCATTTTCCTCGTCCTGCAGATATCTTCTCTGGTTCGTCAGCAGCGCCCGGTACGCCCGCTGCTCCTCAGCCGTCCGTGTCGGAGGTCAGTATCCCTCCTTTACTCGGGGTCTGTCCGCTGGGTCCAACCCCTCTCCCCAAAGAGCAGCTGTACCAGCAGGCGATGCAGGACTCTGTGTGGAACCACATGCCTCACCCGTCTGACTCTGAGAGGATCAGGTGAGCAGCTCGCAGCTTTCAGTTTAGACTTGTCTGACATACTCTTCATGGAAGTCTGAAGTTGAGGTCAAGATCCCACTGCTGACACAAATTCAACTTTAAAATAATTGAAAGCTAATTTTTGTGTGGTTTTATTTATTTTTTTGATAGTTAGACATATTTTGTACGCCAAAATGATTTTTCAGTATAGGAAGGAGAAAATGTTTGGTGATAAAAATTTTCTGATTTTTTTTATTTATTTTATTTTTAAAGGCAATACCTGATGAGGAATCCATGTCCCACTTTGCCCTACCACCATCAAGTACCAACCCACCACTCTGACACCATAGAGTTCTACCAGAGACTGTCCACAGAAACGCTCTTCTTCATCTTCTACTACCTGGAGGTAATAATTAACCTCATTAGCTGATTTTTTTTCCTTCACGTTTGTGAATTTGTTTTGATCCTCTTTCTCTCCTAGGGCACTAAGGCTCAGTATTTGTCTGCCAAGGCTCTAAAGAAACAGTCATGGAGGTTTCATACAAAGTACATGATGTGGTTTCAGAGGCACGAGGAACCCAAGACTATCACGGATGAGTTTGAACAGGTGCAGCTTCTTCACAGTGAAGAACTAAGATTTCATTTTTTTTAAATTATTATGTTTATGTTTCTTTATCACCCTTCTGTCCCCCACAGGGCACTTACATTTACTTTGACTATGAGAAATGGGGCCAGAGGAAGAAGGAGGGGTTCACCTTCGAGTACAGGTACCTCGAAGACAGAGACTTGCAGTGACGCACTGAGGGGACACGAAAGGACAGAGAAAAAGACAAAACCGTGCTGCTGTTGACATTCCGAGACTGAACGCCAAAACTGTGGATAGAGATTGTGATGTGTAGTAGAAATCCTCTCCTGGAGTGGAGACTGGTGTCTGTATAGGCTGCATCTCAATGCGAAGCCCAAGCTCCTCGTGTAGTGCTTTGCTTTTTGATAAAAACGCCCCGTGGGTCTGATCAAACGCACTGCGCTGCACGAGCTGGGAAGGCTCTCGTTGGAGATCTGCGTTTGTGCCTGTCTGTGTGCACACTCAGTATGTGGCATTAGGAAAGCCTACCCCATGCATGTTTTTTTTGTTTTTTCCTTTATTTTTCTGTTTCAACATGATTCTCTACCACACATCCAACATGAGCCTGGAAGCCTTCGACACAAAACAAACTTTGGATTTAAGGTGCCCATCCTGTATTTTCTGTAACGTGGTTTAGGATGGCGATGTCCAGTGGACATTTAGTCATGGTGTGTAGGAGCGGCTTCTTTTAAGACCCTACAATGCCTGTTGAATATGGTCACTATTGAAGATAGTGAGCAGTTATCAATAGTTTTATTGATATTTGTCTTGGTCGAATAACACGTGATTGAGAGTGACCACAGGGCCTCTCCCTGTGACAGGGAAAGAGTCCTTATTGGACATGGATTAAATTGCTATGCAATTGAACTGGTCTCCGAGTCCCTCTCTTTACAAATAAAATGTTTTTAAGTTAAACCTGTCAAATATTATGGCGCCTCCATGTTTGTGACTACTTAATAAACTTGTAAAATAAATTTTATTAGGGTTTGGAGGAATCGATCTACTTGATGTTTGACCATTTACATCGTTGAGAAATTCTTGTTCTCTGCAGAAAGGCCACGCAGTGCAGTGAATGTAGCTCTACATGAATCACCTGTTGCAAAATATGCCCTGTTGGATTAAAAACCTTCCTGAGTCAGTTCCCCCACCTTTAGGTTTATTTCTGTTACAGTCAGAGTCCACCCTGTTCAATTTACCACCTGATATTTAAGTGAAGTCCCTCTAAAGGTGAATGTACGCTGATACAACTGTTTACATGTAGAGTTTAAACAAAAGGCTAAAATTCAGGTGGCAGGTCAAACTCGATGTGTTGAAATTATCTTTTGCATCTCGATTTATTTATTTTTTACGATTCAGTCAAAATAAATCCAGATCTCATTAGTGAGTGGGATCAATTTCAAAGGTTTTGATGTGGATAAAGATGTACAGTCCTGAGAGCTGCATTTTAGAGATTATATTTTTCGGGGTCTTCAGATTTTCAGAAAGGGGACGGTCAGGAGAAAGCAAAAATGTGAATCTCAACCATTTCCCCCCTCGTCACAGTTCTGCATGGGAGATGTTCTTAAAAAAATGGGACTAAAAAAAAAATTGTAAAATTTCAATAAATACTTTTAAGAAATACACATCAGTGTGTGTGGTGTAAACTGTTGTTTGGGATAAAGATTTATTTAAAAAAAAAATTAGGTCTGTTCAAAAATTAATGTTTAAATAGTTCTCTTCTAGAGTGGAGTTTAATTACTTTTAATTCAAATGGAGAAATATAAAATACAAGGTAAAGCACAACGGGACATGAAATATGTTGCAATGCAGGATCTGCATGTTCGATGTTTCACATCTTGGATTCCTTTTTCACTTTGAGGAACTCGGCCATGTTGGAGAAATATTTCTGGTTGGCTTCAGCCACCTTCTTCTCTGCAGCCTGTGGGTTCACGATCTCCAGGCCCTGCAGACGAGAGCAGATAAACGGTGAGATGACGATAAAAACCTAACTGTTAACGCTCTCCTGCTGAACTGGTTCTTGCCTGAAGAGGAGTGAAAGCTACACTGGAGCTGGTTCCTGAGGAGCGATCTCTGACTGTGGACTTTCCTCCGTACGTCATGCTCTGCTTCTGCAACGTTCTCTGTCGTGAATGACAGAAGGGACAGCATTGAAGATCGTGAAGGAAAAAAAAAAAAGACTTGGGAGGTGGAGAGAGAAAAAAGAAGCGCTCTGTCAGCGTCTACCTGCA
This sequence comes from Hypsolebias coamazonicus, assembly GCA_032273985.1. NCBI lineage: Eukaryota > Metazoa > Chordata > Actinopteri > Cyprinodontiformes > Rivulidae > Hypsolebias > Hypsolebias coamazonicus. Next base: position 11,726,280 of record JAVCKU010000047.1, on the reverse strand, counting down.
GTGATTTGGAGATCCTCGCCTTGGTGGCCTCGTTGACCTGAGCCTGCCGGACTCTGCCACTGCCGCTCTTCCCCAGCTGACCCAGACTGAAGCCCAGATCCTCCTGATAGGCGTCATCTTCGATCTGCAACGTCAGTGAGCCTCATTAGTGTCACTACAGCACAAGCTCAAAACCCCACATCTTATGCATCATTATGTGCTAGTGTGCAATTTTTTTTCATTACCACGTTGTTGACTTTCAATCAAAGATTAAGAGCGTGTTAGGAATTTTTTTTGTCTCCAAACCCTATGCATTATTTTTCACCACTTTTTATTGTCTGAACATACAGATCTCACTTGTAAATGAGTCTTCGGGGCTCAATGTGACTTATCTGTTTAAATAAAAGGTTGAATTGAATGAAGAGCTTCAATAATTATTGCATGTCGGGAAAATTCACTAAACGAACCCAAAACAATGCAGTCCATTTAAATAATTTTTAAAGGCACAACAGCTATCAAAATGAGCTATTTTTCTATGCTTTTCATTTGAATTCTGTGTGTATCATCTATGATTAAAAAAGAAAAACTAAATACCATTCACCTCCAAAAGTCTACGGCATAATTTGTAACAAATGACAATCGCCAACAAGTCATTTGTTTACATTTGGTATTGGATTAGATTTTTAGATTGTTAGATTATTAGATTAGTATTAGGTTTGATATTAGATGCTGAAGCCTGATGGGTTACTTTTTATTAGAGAAAGTTAATGATGCCACATTATCCAAGTCTAAACAGACAGCTGAGAAAATCTCCACAAACCTCAGCGAAGGTCATTCTGTTGGCGTGTTTCCGTATCTCAGTCAGGCCGAGACGCTCCTTCATCTTTCGATACCTACAGGGGAAAAAAAAAAAACCAGATGAGCGTTGTGTGATAAGGCTTCATATATTTTTACCTGCTGCTTTTCTAAATGTGTGTGCTGCTCGTCTTTGCTCTAACGCGTCCTGTTCTTGCTGAATATTTTCTTCCATTTTCCTGAAATGACTAGTTTCAAGAACTTATTTAAATGTACTGTATATAAAGATGTGAATAAACACACCTGGTTTTACGGTTTGTTTTTTAAAGAGTACCATGGGTCTGAATAAGGGTAATAGTAAAGAAGCAGATATACCTCCTTCCTCCTCTCTTCTTCCTCTGTCCATCCAGTGGAGCTGGCAGCGGTTTGACCTGCTTCACCGGTGGAGGCTCCTGCCATTTATCAAACTTCCTCTCGATCTCTTCTTTTAGATCATAACCAACCTGTAGAAATGAAAAGTTTTCATCAGCTTTGCTGCAAGCATTATAAATACATTTATAGGAGACTGAACCTGAAATGTTTTTTCACTGCAATAAAGTGCAGCTGCAGATAAATTTAGCTGCACTGATCCTTTAAAATGTCCACCTTTCCATCTGAACTCTCGTGAAAACTGTCCACTCGAGAAGCCAAGGTGCACTTGGCAGCCACCAGACGAGCCGCCTTCCTTCTAAGGTCCTGAAGAAGAAGAATGATTGTCATTAGCCCACCGCCTTCAGTTAATAAACAAACTTATATGCAAATATCTGGCATTTACAGGTGGTAACAGCTGCACAACATCACAGTGGTAGATGAAGCCGGTGTGAGGGAGCAGAGACGTGCTGCTGAAGCCGGACAGGGTTCTCCTCTGAGCCCCCAGCAGCATCAGGTTACAAGCCGGCATCTTGGAAAGGTTAGTGAGGCCGCCGGCGATACCTGCAGCAAGAAAAGAATAAGAAAGATAAATAGTTAATAAAATCTGCCTTTGTAAATGAATGTGCAGCTTTAAAATGTTCTCACCCATAATCTTGGCAGCAGTTGATGCTCCAACAATAATGGACAGGTTCGGGGCTATAAACGACATTCTTGACTCGACGTACTCGTATATCCTGTGTTTGGACTGATTCAGCTCCAGGGCCATGTCACAAGCCTCCTCAAGCTGCTTCAGTTCATCTTCACTTAGCAATGACCTGGAAAAAAAAATAAAAATTCATTTTCACTTTGTAAGTCTTAAAACTGGAAGAAAGTAAAGGAAATTCAAAGTGAGATATCTTGCCATCCAGTGATGCCATGTATTAATATCAGGATGGGATTGTGTTGTTTGAAGGACAAACTCACCCCTGTGTGGTCGATGCAGTCACGCTGACAACCATGATAGTGGCATTGGTCAAGATTTGCTGCAGTGTTTCGTTGTTTTTACATTTCTCCAGATTGTTGCCCAGTTCCTTTGCAAGAACAAAAATGAGATGTTAAAGCACCACAAGCACAAAAAATAACCTGTTTGTGTAAATAACACTCAGCGTATATACGGTAAGCTTTTATATATTTGCTGTTTCAAAATATCTAGATCAGGGATATTCAACTGGTGGCCCAGGGGCTAAATCAGGCCCACAGATGAGCTCAGTTCGGCCCACCAGTGGGTTCATTTTAAATAAAACTAGATTTTAAAACATAAAATAAAACTTACTTAATGACGATAATTGCTGGATGTCTGGCCCCCGAGCTCTTGGCTTTCAGTAACTGTGGCCCCCTGAGCAATTTAGAGTTGAATAGCCCTGATCTAGATTGTCTCACTTGGACTTTACGCCCAAGGCCCAAATATTGATTTGTTTTTATATTACTTTAATTACTTCAACATTGTTCTCACTAACAAAAGAACATTTTGATGAAACAAATAAACAAAACAAAAACAATCATAATCATTGAGCTGTAAGGGGCCGCAACCATACATTACGAAATGTTTGCTTATAAAACTTGGAAACCTAAAAACAGTGGGTTGTAAATTGGATTTTTATTTATTCATTTTTTTGTATGTGATCATAAAAGAATCAATAAAAATGATTTATTTTATCCAAGACAAAAATATGCAATGTTCTAACAAAACGGCATCACCACTGTGACCTCAACTTTTTATTAATTATATAAGTATATTTAATAATTATATTTATTAATTAATTCATAATGTTCATTATCTCATAGGTTTGGGTTGCAGGGCCAAAGAATACTAGAACCCTCTATAGATTTACAAATATAAGGTGAAAAAATATCCTACAGTATAAAAATATGTTCATGGTAAAATATTGAAAACAGATCTTAAGTTTCTTTACTCTTATGTCAGATTAGGTCAGTTTACTATCTTAGGTCTAAAATGAAGTATGTGTTTTTAAAGTCCCAAAAAGTAGGTAAAGTGTCGTAATGATGAATTAAAGGATGTCTGTTTTAAGTTGTTATTTTTTCTTTCCAGGAAATCTCAGTATCTGACGTGACAAAGCAGGCTGATGATATCATTGAGCACATTCAGGTAGATGCAATGAATTCATAATGTCATTATCTCATAGTTTGGGTTGCAGGACCAAATAATACTAGAAGAAACCTCTAGATTTACAAATGTCGAGTGAAAAAATATCCCACGGTATAAAAATATCTTCATGGTAACTTGTTGAAAACGGATCTTAAATTTCATTACTCTTACATCAGACTAGGTCAGTTTGTCTCTCTTAGGTCTAAAATGAAGTTTGTGTTTGTAAAGTCCCCAAAAGTAGGTAATATTTGTAGATTCTTAATTAAGACACACGGGCACGGCTTCTTTATTCAAACGGGCGCTTTAAAGAATGAATGCCCGTGTGTCGTCATTAAGAAACCACAGTGAAAACTCGTGGCCGCTCGTCATTAAAGAAGTCCTAAGCGAACGTTTCTCGTCTTATGCATTCTTTACAGTTAGTGAACTAACTCATGTTCGTGCTGCTGGTTGGAGTAATGTTATTCTATATTAGTGCTTAGTGTATTTTTAGTTGGTGTTTTTCTTAGTTCACATCTTAGATGTTAGTAATGTTTTCTTTTGCATTTTATTGTTGGATGTAACTGGGACCCTGTGTACATAATCTCGTTTCGTTTCATCACATGTACCACATGTGGTGTGAATGACAATAAAGATTCTCTGACTCTGACCTTTCATTTTATATATTTTTTTCATACTACATATGGTTGCTTTGTTTTGTTTTTTGAATGTCCAGAGGACCAGACTTAGCTTTTTTTTAGATTTTTTCTACCTGGATCATTGAGCATGCATTAGGGTAGATATGTTATTGTTTTTTGTATTTTATTATAAATTGAATAATTTCAATTAAAAAAAACTGTTTCAGCTTCTCCAGCAAAAACATTCAGTACTTTTAGTGTTCACTCCACATGTGTTCAGTCCACATGCTCACAGAAGACGCCATTAGACTTTTTTCAAGTGTTTTTACAGCCCAACAGAAACGTTTTCTCTTGTCTGCGTGTCATAACAACTTTTTGCCACGAGGTGGCGCCAAAGCAACGCAGCTGAAACACCTTAAAACTGATTTAAAGTTAAGAAGAACAAGGCAGTCAATCAGAGATTATAATAAGGAAATGTTGGTGAACAGATGCGGGTTTTGACCTGACTACAGCTGAGGACACCGTCTGATTCTGTCCTTCCTGCACTGCGACAACAGAACCGAGTCCGAGGGGGGAAACTCACCGAGGCTTTACTGGAGGAAACATGTGAGGATATGTCGGACTTCTGACTTGGATCAGAATCTGGTGATCCTGGTAAAACTATGAAACATCCCGAGCACCCAGTCTGACGTGAGCAGGGGTTTTTTAACATCCGTCAAACACATGAACTTGCGAAAGTAAAGGTGACGGAATCAGAGTAAACAGTAGTTACACCTGCTGACCGCCAGAGGGCGCGCATGACACATGAAAGAGTTTAAATGGCTTATTAAAAACTTTATCCTGTTGATTTCATGTATCTCCTGCTCTCATGAAAGGCAGTTAGCAAAATATGTCACGATTTATCGGACATATTTTAATGAAAAACTCATAAAGTAATAATTGAACTTGCTACTACAACAGATTAACTTTTGGAGTTTATCCCATTCAAGATGACTGCCACAGCTAAGTGAGAGTACAAAATGCAAACATGGCCACAGCTCAGTGAATTTTACAGATGTTCAACTAAAACCTGGTTTAGTAGTGACTGAGCATCATCCCAAATACATATTTGAGCATAACACAATAGTTTTGCTTAAAACTTGGGCATTCACTGTCAAACCTATTGTCTGTTAGCAAAATATCTCACGAGTCATAGATTGAAACTCTCAGAATTCAACAACTGGATGTACTTCTACAGCTGATTATCATTTGGTGCCAACTCGATTCAAGATGGCTGCCTCAGTTAATCAAATTTATCAACCACAAAAATGGCAATAACTCTGTCAGTTTTGTAGATAATGAGATCATTTTTGGTGTGGTAGTAGCGGAGAGTCATTCCCAACTCAAAGTTTAACTAAGAACAGATTGCACAAGACCTTTATTTTAAACTTTGGATTTAACTGTGAGGTTACCTCCGTCTCTCTGTTAGCAAAATATCTCATGAGCCAGTGGACACATTTAGTAATCGCTGGTACGTACGTCGTACGTCTACAACTGATTACTTTTTGGAGTCGTCTCGAGTCAAGATGGCCGCCACAGCTAATTCATTTTAGCAAACGCGGAAAGGGCTAAAACATGAACAACTTTGTAGATATTTAAGTGAATTCCAGTGTGGCAGTAGCTGAGAGTGATCCCTAACACGTAGCCAGAATCCTAACAGATCACGATCTCTGAAATGGTGGAATGTGAGGCGGCGGGCGACGTGCATTCCTTCCTTCGGTACTCTGATTACTCCGAGTGCTGCGCTCCCTCGCACAGTTTTTGCATTGTGTCCAGATGTCGTCAAATCATAACCACATGCTGCTTTTCTCAGATTTCCAAGTGGGCAACACTCACTCAAACATCACACACGCACGGGCCCAAACCTAAACGGGCCTTCGGCGCACATTTCCACGAAAACACAAACACGCTCGTTCACGGGGTCAGCGCTGAACGTGAGCGCTCATGTTTTTACAGCATAAACAACCGTTTGTGTGGATTGTCGCCCTGACGCCGGCTGCCTGGAGATTTTTTATTTTTATTTTTTTGGCAGGAGGTTGGGGAGCACAGGGGGACACATAGGGAGGAGGACGGGGCTTTAATCTTTTCGTCTTGCTGTGTGGGGGACAGGCATTTATACAACTTTTCATTAAAGTCCAACATATTTCATCGGCACGGCGCGGCCCACATGCGCTGAGGTTTAGCTGAATGTTGGGCCTTCGCTGCTCACTCGGGTTATAATTACAACCTAAAAAAAGAGGGAGACATCTTGTTAAGATAAACTGCAATGACCACAACACACGGGGGGAAAAACGGTACTTTACTGTAATCACACAAAAACACAGAGAACGGACGAAACAGGCATTTTTTTTAACAAAAACAAATCTTTGACGAGGAGGTTTCTCCGAATTCCTCAAAGTTCAGCAAACTGAAGCCTCCTAAAAGCCTGACGGTCAGCACGAGAAGGACGTTTCTCAGCAAGCTTGAGATTTTTGTTTTGGTGGACACACTTTATTATGTTTTTTTCCAGTTAAAGATTTATTCCTGCAGGGCTCAGCGGTGTGGAGGAGTCAGGACAGAAAAGGTGAAGCCCGACACCGAGAGGAGTGAACTCATCAATCTCAGCTCGCCGCCGCAGGTTCACGCAGGCGATTCATCAGTACTCATCCTCTGATGGCAGCCTCTTGGTGAACTTCCACCCCACGTCAAAAGCCCGGTCCAGTCGTTTTTACTGGGATGTTCTGTTGAATAGAAATGAATAGTTAGCACCGTATCAGCAGAGTCATCAAAGAGCACGGTGTGTGGAGAAAGAGGCTAACAGCTAACGGCTAATGGTGGAGAAAAGAGCCACAAACTATAAAATGTCGTGCAAAAAATTTGCAGGTTTAATATTTTCCAAAGTAGCTTTCTTTAGACAATTCTAGAGAAAATAGTTGCTAGTCAGTTACGTGATCATCTGCAAAGAAATAATCTGTTTGAAGAGTTTCAGTCAGGGTTCAGAGCTCACCACAGCACTGAATCTGCACTGGTGAAAGTTACCAATGATGTTCTCATGGCCTCTGACAATGGACAGGTGTCTACACTGATCCTGTTAGACCTCAGTGCTGCATTTGATACAGTTGAGCCCAATATTCTACTACAGAGACTTGAATATGATGTTGGAATTACAGGAACGGCTCTAAAATGGTTTAACTCATATTTATTTATCTGATAGATTCCACATTGTAAATGTAAATAATGAATCTTATTCATGCACCAAAGTTAGTCATGGAGTTCCTCAAGGTTCAGTGCTTGGACCAATACTGTTTACCTTGTATTGTATATGCTTGCATTAGGTGAAGTTATTAAACAGTATGGGATACATTTTCATTGTTATGCTGATGACACACAATTCAAGACTGAGGTTTTAGTTTTTGGACCTGAGCATCTTAGAAAGGATTTTTTTCAGCCTTTCGCCCTCTTTGGATGACATTAATCTGGCCGGCTTCCAGTTCTAATGTTTAATATCTTGGTGTTGTTTTTGATCAGGACATGTCTTTTATCCCCCACATTAAAAACGTTACTGGAACCACCTTCTTCCACCTGCATAATATCACTAAAATTAGAAACATCTTATCTAAAATGATGCAGAAAAACTGGTTCTTGCATTTGTCATGTCTAGACTGGACTATTGCGATGTTTGTTATCTGGATGTCCAAATACTTCTTTAAAAAGTCTCCAGTTGATCCAAAATGCTGCTGCCAGAGTTTTAACTGGAGTTAGTGGGAGAGATCATATGTCTCCAGTTTTAGCTTCTCTCCAGTGGCTCCCTGTCAAGTCCAGAATTTTATTCAAAATCTTGCTTCTAACCTACAAAGCTCCCAACAACCTAGCTCCATCTTAAATTACTGATCTTATTCTTCCATATTTTCCTAACAGAGCACTTCTCTCTCAGACTGCAGGTTTACTTGTGGTTCCTAGAGTTTCCAGAAGCAGGATGGGAGGAAGA
>JAVCKU010000047.1:11697232-11710900 GCA_032273985.1 Hypsolebias coamazonicus | reverse complement strand
CCTGTGTACATAATTTAGTTTCATCACATGTACCACATGTGGTGCAAATGACAATAAAGACTCTCTGACTCTGATCTGTTTCATGTTGCTGTGTTCATTCGTGCTCATCTGCTCACAGAGACTCATGTTCATGCCGCTGTCTGCTGGTGCGTTGAGGCGGGGATGGAAGTCTGACCAGAGGAGAGCCATGACTGCAGAGTGAGAAGATTTTGTTTATTGTTTTGCGGAGATCTTGGATCTAAAAGAAGTTCATGAAACTTCATTGGATAGTTGGGGACTGTCAGGAAAAAATGTTTAGGGAACTTTGTGATATTGTGTTTAAATGTGTCTATAGTTGGGGATTATCAGAAAAATTTGGGGAATTTCAATAAAGGTACCAAGATGTGAAGTACTTAGTCAACTGACATGGAGGAGGGAGACCATTGCCCAGTGTGGGACATGGACATATGCCTCCCTTGGTTAATGGATCTTGAACTTCTGGTGTTTATTTCTACATTTGGGACTAGAGATTGCGATCAAGGATAAGATGTGCCCCAGAACTACGAGTCAATATCTCACTCGTATGGATGGAGCTTACCACACCTTGAGAAAAAAAAAAAAGGATCCTGAGATGTATGAACGTGTTGCTTTTGTTGTCTGTCTGGGATTGGTATAGAACAGCTGTTTATGTCTGTGAGAATGTGTTTAGGAGGTGAAAAGTGTGTGCCACAATCATAAGCTGTTCACAAGCTCACCATGATGGTCCAACTTACTTTTCACAGACACTGCTGAGGGACTCGTAGGAGCTGACGAGCTCAACTCGTTGGTTGGAGTTTCCTGTTGTAAACAGTCCAGCAGTTTTATGTCATTTTTAATGTAAACACACTTTTTAATATGTCAGTTATTAAGCCAGCTGGGAAATAAATACCTGATCAAAAAGGTAGACCGTGACATCATCAAAGAAGGACACGTTCCTCCCTCTGTCCCGTTCTCTGTCCAGCGGCTCTTTGGGTGATTTCAGTAGACTCCTCAGCCCGATGCGTTTGTCCACGTCGGTCTCCGTGATGACAATCACCCTCTGGGAGCTTTCATCCTCCAGCTCATCCTCCTCCTCCTCGTCTGGGTCGTTTCCAGATGACAGAACTCTTCGTCTTCCGATGCGGTTCCCGATGGCCCCATCCCCAAATACCCCTTTGCCACTCGGGGTGAGGGGGAGATTCAAAGCAAGAGGAGGGAGGGCGAGAGACAGACGAGCCAGTTTTGCTGTAAAAAAAAAAAAAAGTGAGAAGCTGTGTGAATAATAGTAATAATAATAATAATAATAATAATAATAATAAAGGGCATAACAGGAAGTTTTGATTTTGTTTGCGTATTATTGTTTCTGTTGCTCCAGATTATATCTATATCTATCAACTATTTTTAGCTACTTCACAGACCGACTAACACATTCGCTTCACCATTTGACTTTTAAAACTAATTTTAAAATGTTGTAAGTATAGATGTAATCTCTTGAACCATACACCAATAAGTGTCCTATTTTTCAGCTACTCTCAAAATTAAACTTTGAATTTATTTTAAAGACAATTTGCACTCTAACAGATTAGCTCCAGTTGAACCACAGCAGTTCTGCTTGTTGTCAGTAGGTGGCGATGTTACTCAGTAACAACAAAAAACACAAGATACGTAGTTGTAGAAGAAAAACTCGAAACTGCTTTATAATGTACTTCTTGTCCTTTTTAAACACTTTTAAAGCAAAGATTAGACTTTTAACATTTAAAACTTAATTGCAAGTCATACAAAATTTTTAATTATTAAAATCTAGCTCCACTAATCCACCTTAGCATGTAAATACCATCAAACTTTATGAGAATATGTTTTGGGGGGAAATGCACTTTAAATTTCTTTTGTAGACTATAAAAGATACAAAGTCAACAACATTTAATAACAGTGTATGGGTCGCTTGGAAAATTCTTATGTGTTGGGGATAAATACTGAATTATTGGGCAGGACTTCAGAATATAGCACCAGAAGTTATTGGTGTCTTGTTTTTGTATTGTTTAGTGTATTCTTAGATCATATCTTAGATCTTATTGCTGTTTTTCTTTGACAATTTATACTTTTGTTGGAATGTAATTGGGACCCAGCCAGTGTACACAATATGGTTCCACCTCATGTACCACATGCGATGCAAATGACAATAAAGAACCTTGACCTTGAGAAGTTACGACTGTTCGTTAGAATGGTGTAAAATTTAAAAAAATTCTGTCACTTTTTGTTAAAGCAGATCAAGATGAACAAGGACTTCCTTATGGAAACTTGAGGATTCATGCAAACAAATGTGGAGAAGTTAATCCCATGAGATGTTTGACTGTGACCTTTACGTTTGGGTTTAAAAAGAAATTACCGGTAGTTTTAAAAATACTCATTGTAAGAAAGCCAGGGTTAAAAGACGAGCTGTGTGTGATTTCAGGTTAGCTAACTGTAGAATACCAAGATCAGTGTGTGACAGAAGGATGGAGAGAAAAGGCAAATACGTATAGTCATTTGTGTGAGGACGCAGCTTATTAGAAGTTCTTGCAGAGTTTGAATGACACGTTCTGCTAAGAGATTGTTGGGTTTGAGAATGTCATTTTGGTTTTAATTGTAAGATGTGAATCAAATAGAAGAAGAAAATAAAGCAAAGTCAAAAAGCTTCATGGAAAGAAATTGACTGAAGGAAAATGGTTGTGATTTATGATCTTCAGCATGACGATACCTTTCATCGCCTGGTTAGCTGCAGGCTGAGATGCCGTGACCTCAGGTTGTTCCATCACAGTGAGCGGCTCAGATTTAGTTTGATCAAACTCTGTGAGTGGCTGATAGCTGGGGACAGCGTCCTGCTCCTCTTGGCTGAAACATAGATAAACATAGTGACACATAAATGTTAAAGAATCAAGTTTATGATAAGCTCACTTAACATGTTCCTTGTTGCTTCACGAACTTCTTGCAGGTAGCTCTGGTTGTATTTGGCTTTGTCCACCAAAATGAGCAGCTCATGTCTGCAATGACGTCTGGTGGTTATCCCACTCCAAAGGGATAGTTGGTATTTGGTAAAGTGGGGATCTTTAGAGTTAACAGTTGTTATCTTACCTGCTGTAGACAGCCGTTTGAGTTGTCTCAGTTTGGAGAATTCAGGCATAAGTTTTAAGAGAGAAGACAAACTGGTCCAATTCTGAAGCAGATTTTTTATGGATTGAAAATGACTCAAATCTTTAAAATCTCATAGCGTTCATAAGAATGCTTTTTTTTTTTTTTTAACTCTTATAACGCCTTACATGGCTACCTGCACATACAGCTATGATTATTAGCACTGAAGACCAGATTGTAAACAATCCATGTGAAATATGTTGTAACATGAAACGTGGTAAATGGTGGAGTGACCATCGGAAGCAGAAGTGTCGTTGTAAAAACCAGCATTAAACAAACTGCTGCAACAATCAAACATTGAGAAAAAAAATTGAATTGAGAAAGCTCCTCGGATGAAGAGCGAAACGTCTTTTGTTCCAAATAAAGTCCAGTTGTTTCTGTATTGAACGTTTTTTTATTTATTTTATCATGTCCTGGATGACTGAGAATCTTCACCAACAAACTGGAGCAACATTTACGTTACAATGGAGTTTGGGATCCGATCTCATTCTGACTAGCCATTAGCTCGTCTTCTCTGAAACGTCTACCTGCTAATAATGCCATGAGCCGTTTCTGATGCAGGTAAGATACCAACTGCTGTTAAAAATGCAAATGCAAATATGCAAATATTGCAAATATTTCTATGATAACAGACTACTTGACAATTAAATAGGACTTTTACAATACAGTATTAGCATTTTCAGAAACATGGCTAAATGATGAAAATATAAATAATGCCCATATTGAAGGGTATGAATTATATATGAACAGAAATAACAGGAGAGGTGGTGGTGTGGCTCTATTTGTAAATAATGCAGTAAAATGTAAATTAATTGATGAAATGTCAATTATTGATGATAATATAATTGAAATGATAACAACAGAAATAAATAATAAAAATGATAAAAACATTATAATTAGTTGTGTATATCGACCTCCTGATTCTAATAAAGAATCATTCACAGATAGAATCATAGAACTACTAGAAAAGAATCGTTGTGGAATGAATTGGAAACTGATGTTAAAGAAGCTAAATCAATGTCTATATTTAAAAGAATGTCAAGGTTAAATTGTTAAAAAAATATATCTGAAATTAGTTTAAATAGTAACTCTATGTGATTAAGGAAGTTAATAAGTTGTTCATTTCTTTTTTTTTTTTTTCTTTTTTTTTGGTATTTAAAGGAAGTTGTTCGTTTAAATTGTTTATCAGAGAATAAGGGGCAGATATGATAAGATTTTTTTTCTTCATCTGCTACCTTTCATTTTATATTTTTTTCTCTCTTGTCATCTGTATGTTAATTGTTTTGTGTTTTTTTATTATAAAATGAATTAATAAATAAATAATAATAAAAAAATAAAAAAATAAAAACTCCACATAATCCTTCACAAACACAGTAGTAAACAAACTGATTAACTAGTTTTTCTATTAACAAGTTCTGATGGTGAAAATGACCAGGCTGTATTTCAGTTGGATTAAAAAAGGCCTAAAAAATAAATGTGAACATTTACATCCTTATCAAAACTTGCAATTTACACTGTGAGGAATTCAGCTACTTTCCATAGAGAGAGAAATAATAAAACACAGCTTCAGCACCTAATTGTCAGGTTTACTTGTTCACGTCTGGTGATTCAGACTGAGGTGTGAAAGTGTCACAGTGGAAAAACACGACGACGTCTCTGCTAACGTGACGTTCGGCGTCAGTGTGAGCATTTCTGCTGTGACTCCTTTCTAGAAAAAGAGAGAAATTCTTCAAAATATCTGCCAGGAGTTCCAAGAAGAACATCCTCGGCGCATGCCTTCACCTCACATGGAGTTTCTCATTCTAACGTGTGAATGAAAACGCTGAAACTAAAGTTTGAACTCAATACATGCCACCAAAGAAATGTTCTTTAAATGAAGGGTTGAAATGGAACTTTACTACATATGTCTAAGAAGATAAAGTCATGATTCAATTCAAACGTTTGGTGCTGCAACATCTACAAGTTCAAACCTCCTGGGCCTACGTTATATGAAGATTTGCGGCTGATCATTCAGTACCTCTCATCTTCTGCTTGCTCTTTCAGCTCACAGCTGCTTTCCATGACTTGGTCCCCCCAGGGCCGGAGCGTAACAGTCTCCTTCACGTCGCCCCCCCAAAGAATGTTTGTTTTCACGTTTTCACTGAGGGAGAACTGCAGCCTCTCCTCGCACACCTGAAGCACCAAAGTGAAACCAGTTAATCTACAGGTCACACGGGAAGCGGTTCTACGCTTGCAGCGAGTCACGAGCGCTCACCTGCATCATGAGGCCATTTTTGGTCGTCATCTTGGAAAGACACCCCTGATCTTTAACGTCAGGTGACCTCTGCTCATCATTCCTCTCTGTTGGTGATGACAGATTGTCTTGGGAATCCATGATTGTTGTTTTATTAGATTCTCCCAGCTCATTTGATTTGTTACGGATCTCTTCTGTTTTTAAGTCCACCCCGCTTCCCTCAGGCGGCGAGGAGCTGCGCATCTCATCACCTGCTTCGTTTTCGCTTGTGCAGCTCCCCTTCTGATCAGGCGCTTTCTTCAGAGACTCCAGGAGCTCAAGGTTCCCCAAGAAAAGCTCCCCCAAAGTTTCCCCCTCGTCCCCAGAGATGCAGCAGAGCTGTTCCAGTTTCTCAAAATCCTCCAGCGGCTCCTCATCCAGATCCTTCCACTCTGAAATCAACAACTCAGGTATGTTTTTCTGTGCGTTTTGGGGCATGGAAGGAACTGCTGGGGAAGTTTTCTCTGAAAAGTCATCCTGGTGATGTTCACCTTCGATGTATGATGTGAAGTTGTTGTCATCGGTGAGCGTTATGTGCACAGAGGTGAGGTTCAGATTGGCTGAGATCCCTTTATTCTGAGTTGCGGCGGGCGGTAACTCTTGCTCTGAGACGTCTGTGTTGTGAGGTGGTGAATTATACGACTCTGTCTCGGTGCTGGTGTTAAAGTCTTCTAGATTAATGTGAGTAATAAAGTCTTCTGCCTCTATAACAGAGGGGGGTGGACTGGGAAAAGAGTCGTCTAAACTTTCCAGTTTATCGTCTTGTACATCCAGGTCTATGCTCCGTGGAGGACTTGGAAAGTCTACAGAGCTGAAATTGTCCATCTCTGGATATGACGGCTCCGAGTCCTTCAGTGCTTCGAAGGTACTGGGACTGAACGGCATTTCTCTGTATTCCTCCTCCACTCTTTGCACTCCTTCTTCGTCTGTGCACTGCTGAGCCAACTGTCTGACTTCAGCTTCTGATGTGAAGCCCGATTCATCGTTCACCTGGTCTGAGCAGTTCACGCGAGAAGCTTCAGTGACGCTGGTGGGTGCGACTGAGCTTTTGTTCGGTGAAGCGTGGCTGAAGTCGTGTAAAGCTGATGTCTGGTCCGCTCTGCGGGTGCTGCAGACATGATTCTCAGGCCATCTGTTAAAGTTTTGATTCTCCTCCATGTCTCCCTCCATGCATGACAAAACCTGATCCTCTCCTTTCACCAAGGACTCGTCTTCTGGGGTTTCCACATTCTCTACTTCAATATCTGAGAGCAACTGTTTTTCAGTCCTCTTGAAATTCTCAACCTCTTCAAGATTCTCAATGTTTTCCTCCTGCTGTATGTCTGCTGCTGTCTGATGGCTAGCTGAACCGTTGGAGCTCCATGGTTCCCTCACAGTAAGATTGTCACTTAGGGTCTCGTTGGTCCAGGTCTTCTCCAGCACTGCAGGGTGAGGCTCACTTCCTGCCAGCTCATCGTTTTCTTTTGTCTCCCAATTCTCTTCGCCTACAACCAGCCTCTCCTTCGTCTGCCACTCTTTATTTATTGAATAAAACTCGGATCTCGGTTCGACTTCTTGGCACCGCTTCTCGGGAGAAGCCCACTGGTTATTTTGGTCGGGCCATGAGTGCAAGTTTCCCGGTTGAGCCAAGCAGACAAGTTCCCCCCCAACAACCCCAGATCCTGGTGTTTCCTCATCCTCCTCCAGAGCGTTCCACCAGTCCTCAGACATCACATCCAGCTGCTCACAAGAGTTGTCACTCGTGTTTTTATTAGGGTCGTTCGTACTTGTTTCTCTGCTCGCAGGAGGTTTTTCATTCAGGCCTTTTTGATTTGTCTCCATCCCTCCCAGGACCTCTGTATCCTCCTTCTCTGAGCAGAGAAGGTTTCTTAGGCCCAGCTCGTTTTGGTCCAAACTAACCCTCTCTTCAACGCCCAGGCAGACTTTATTGTCTAAAAGCTCCACTCCACCTTTTGAATGAGTTTCACCTCTCAATCTGCCCTCACTGCTTTGTACATCCCAGAGTTCAGATAATCTGGACTCTGGTTCGTTTCCAGATTTCAGGGACTTTGGCGCAGTTAGATCATTTTCCGTCACTGGAACACTCGTTTCAGTTTTTGAAATGGTTAAATCACTCGTCTCTGCGGGGCTCTTCAAACACAGGGTTAAGTTGCTCTCATCTGGGTATTTGTAGTCTGTTATTTTAGAAACGATGCCCGCCGTGTAGTGGCCATCTATCACAAACCCCCCGCTTTGTGAAAGAGCTTTCAAAGGTTCGTCGTCTAATTTGGAAAACAACTTATCGATAAAGTCAACGCAGTCCTCGACGTCAAGATCATCACACGGCGGTGCTGATTTATTGCTCTCATTGTGAAAAATGCCAGAATCGTCTCTCTGTGTGGACGTCAGCCCTTTGTTCAGCATATCTTTCTCATCGCCTGACAGAGATCTGTCATTTGTGTCCACGTTTTCACAAACCTCAATAGTTTCTTCTCCATTTCTCGTTTCAATACATGAAGTGTGTAAACTAGTCCGTAACGGGCTCTTTTCACTCGGCTCGCCCTCCTCTTCGGTGTTCTCCTCTATCTCTGTCAATATCGCTCGCTCGCCGGCTCGGCCGCTGCTAGGCCTGGAGGCGAGTCCGTCGCCGCTGCTCCTCTTGCTCGTCCCGTCGCCCTCCCAGTCGCTGTCTGAGAAATAGGCAGAGTCTCGATGAGGCGTTTCATTTCCCAGAGCCCGCCACCCACTACCTCCCCCTCCTGTCCACGAGTCACTGGGGGTGAGGCCGTCTGCTGAGCTGGAAGTCAGAGGCGACAGGACAGAGTCCGTGGGGGTGACAAGCGAGACATCTGAGGACGGATTCCACTCGGGAGTGCTTGGACTGACCGAAGGAACGGGTTCCTTTTGGGTGATATGATTATATATTATTTGATTAGCATCATTTTCTCTATCTGTATCTGCAAAGTTTTGATTATTACAAAAGTCCATATTCTCCAAATCAGCTGTTTTATCAGAGGTGTTGTCCTGCACGCCATCAGACTTTCCCTCAGTTTGAGCTCCTGCCTCAGGTCCACACACCTGCAGGTTATCTTTTATTGTTCCACCATTCTCTATCACAGCAGCAGTTTCTGTCTGATTCATAATGATAGGCTTGTTCTCGTGCGGTATCACAGTGTTGGACTTTACGCCACTCTTGGTGGATTCAGAAGGAGACAGATCTGTTAGCGCTCCTCTGGCAGGTAAGGCAGGTCCGTCTGAACACTCCTCCTCCTCCTCTTCTTTCTTGCACTTGAGTGTTTGATTGTGTAATAAACCATTTTTGGGCATGATTTCTGAAAACACAAACTCATCGGACTGGCAGTGATCAGTTTTGTTTTCTTGGCTGTCCAGTATCAGAGGCTGGTTATTCGATCCTATGTGGAGTTTGGGGATCTTGGGTCTGATGGAAACTTTTATCTCACTCTTTTTAGCTCGTTTGGTCACTTGGGCGTAAATGGCCTCAGTTTGTGTATCGTCTTTGCCTTTGCTAGATGCTCGTATGGAGCTCTCCGTCTGAAACCTGATGGTCTGAGAGGAGTCTGGGTCAAAGCACAGGGACTCGTACTCAGGGGACAGGGGAGTTGGGGAGTTGGACGGATCTGGTTCCATCCTGTTTGTGGTGGCGGTTTGTCTCGATATGATTTCCGTCAAAAAGGTTTCCGCTGATTGGATCTCTTTTAGGAACTCTTCCCTGGTCATTTCAGGTCTAGGTGGCTTCTGTATTTCAGATTCCTGCTTCTCGACAGTGACTTCCGTCAGGAGAGATCGGGATCTCCGTATACCTTTTGTGCTGGTTTCCTCAGGCTCTCTGCCTGGAACGCAGACGTAGGGTCGCAACCTGGATCCTGCCGGGTAGAGGTATTTTACCGAATCGCTTTCTGATCCTTCGTTTATGTCTATGTCTATTCTTTCCGTGTCAACCTCTGTGAGGAAAAGATCCTTCTGGAATGATTCATCTGTTACTACACCGTCCTCCTCAGCTCCTGTCCTGTTGACATGCACCTCTTGTCCCCACGACTGTCCGGCCGAGCTGAGCTCAGTGATTAGCGACTGCGAGCGGCGCATCCCTTTGCTGGGTAGCGTAACATTCCCCCATCTCTCTCCATCTTTTTTCTCCTCCTCCTCCTCTGGTTTGGCCTCATTGGACTCTGTCACACTTGATATCTCTGTCAGGAACAGATGCATCGGAGACTTCTTGGCTGCAACAACATGCTCTGTGTGAAGCTCAGCGTCTTCTCTCCAAATGGTCGGTAGAATAGTGTCGAGGCGGGACTGGGTCCTTTTCATTCCCCTGGAGAAGAGTTCTGCGGTGCCTGGGTCTGCGTCTTCAGATAGGCTGGAGTGAGTGACAGTCGTACCGCTGCAGGGTCTTTCAGGGGACATGAAAGGGGAGTCGTCCTCGTCTGAGTATGTGGGACTTGAAGAAGACTGCCTGTCGATCTGGGTGTTCGATGGCTGTGGGCGAGGTGGGTTTTGATAAATAGGGCGCAAAGGGTTTTGTCTACGAATGGGAGAGTCAAAGTCTTTTGCCCGAGAGTATGAGGCCTCCTTGGAGGGGTGCAATGGCACTGCATGCCTGCTGTCGTTCTCAGACATGTCACAGGATAGTGGGTCTCTGCTGAATCTTTGCATCTGTGGCTTACTGTATCTCGAGTCTGTGTTGTAGCTTGGTACACATCGCTGAGGTTTGGAGTGAGGGGGGAGAGGAGGAGGGCACATTTGAGGGTAAATCGGATGGTTTGATGGGGGAATGGAGGGGGAGAGGGAGGGGGAGGGCGGCAGAGCCTGTCGAGAGCGATGGAAACCGAGATGATCAAGGGTAGACGGTGGGCAGGAGCCCGTGTGATGGGGGTCTGTCTCAATTTTTCCTCCAACAGTGTAGTGAGGCAGCCCTCTGTAGCCGAGCGGAGGGACGGGGAGAGGACGGGAGTGAAGGTGGTTGGACGAAGACATGGACATGGAGCGAGGCTTGGGAGGGAGCAGTGGGGCTTGAAATGTTGCGGGGCGTTTTTTATCTGCTCCGCTGCTCGTTTTATTCTCTGCTTCGTCGTCGTCCCCTAAATCCACCACGGAGAAGTCCGTCACTCGACTCGAAGTGTCTCTGAATTCTGCCACGCCTGTCTTTGGCACCTGGCGCTGCACCTCGCTGGAGCGGACCTTGTAGAGTGTCTTTTCACTCTTCTCGGAAGAACAATAAGGGACTCGCTCTTTTCCCAGCATTCCACTGCGAATCTCCACGAGCTCCACGTCTCCTGAGCAAACGGAATCAGACCGTAACGACTACTGTACCTTTCCTTTAAGTGTCGGCGACTTGTCTTGGGGCGTGTGCTCCTCTAGTCTGATGTAGTACTCGCTGGCAAGCGATGGGCTGCGGGCACTGATCACTGGCACCACAGTGGGGGTGTCTAAATTCTGTCTGTGGTTATTGTTCACTGTTGGGATTTGCTGAGGAGGAGGAAGAGGTTTGTAGCCTCGTCTGGCGTGAGCCTTCTCCCAGAAGTACTCAAAGTTCAAGCCTTTGCTCGTTTCCGTAACGGTCAGGATGTCGTCCAGTTCAGATGAGGACAGGGTGGTGCAGTTCCCCACAGGGTCCAACAGGGGGTAGGGGTTGTCTCTGCCTTCCCTGCCAAGCTCTCTGTTCCGGTGCCGCTCGTTCGCTGCAACCTGAAAGGCAGGGGGACGGAGCAGATTCCAGCGTCTTTCAAACGATTCCTCGCTCTCCCCTCTTCGTCCTCTGCCCTCTACATGCTCCTCGTCTTCTTCGTCCTCTTCCCCAACACTCCTTCTTGCCAGTCCCCACTCAGCAGCCAGGAGGGAGGACAGGAGGAGAAATATTTCAGGTACGGAGGGTCGCTGTGATGGGGGAAGCCAGCAGGACTGCATGATCTCATACCTGATAAAATAAAACACATGTAAGTCAGATATAACAGATTTATATTAATTTATGTTAAATGATGCAACAAGTGAAAAGGTACAGACCAATAATCTGCATGAGAGAGTTTAAGTCTGGGCTGGGCTAGCGTGATCTGTCGCTCCCTGATGACGAAGGTTAGCACTTCTTCATCACTCAGGTGTTTGTGGGGCTGAGCACCAAACTCAAACAGCTCCCATATCACCACCCCCAATGACCTGTAGACCCAAACAAGAAATAATAGAACAATATCAACAAAGCGTTTCAAACTATGTAACACGTTTGACAAAAATCACAAAGCCTGTTGTACAAATGAGACATAATTAGAAGGAAAAAAAACGGTTTTATCACAAACATTTGTCCAAAAACATGAGATTCCTTACACATTATTTTTAAATAGACTACAAATTTGTAACTCATTATAACTAATAACATAAATTGACATATGAAAAGAGATATTCTCTTAGCATAATCCATACATACATACATACATAATCCATACATACATACATACATAAAGCTGAGGTCTAGACTAACTGCATGCAGGCACAAGTCAGCCATAAATTTAATTTTGATAGGTATGAGCCTTTTAAGTTTAAAACAAGAGAAAAGGAGTATATTTTATTTAAAATTTTTAACAAAGCATTTTTTGAAGTAATACAGTCTGCACATAACATGTCAAAGTTGTAAACCAAAATCCTGCGTGGACAGTGAGCCCTCGGAGTACATGTTTGGGATGACTCTCAGCTGCTTTCACACCAAATTTGAGCTCATTTTCCATACAACTGACAAAGTTGTAGCCATTTTTGTGTTTGCCAAAGTAGGCTAGCCGTGGTGGCCATCTTGAACCAGACTGACTCCAAAATTTAAGCTTGTTGTGGATGTCTGTCAAACGGTTGCTTTCTGAGATTTTCAATTAACTTTGTTTAGCAGTTTACGAGATATTTTGCTAACAGACAGACGAAGACACAGACAATTTCATGATTGCAAACAGCAGATGACAACCTGCCCTCAAGGGGAAAAGTTTTGACTATATTCTGCATCAAACAGTTAAAGGTCTTCCTAAAAGGTTTCCAGTTTACTGCAACAAATCTAAAAAAAAAAAAGATCATGTAGTCGTGCTCGGTTCAAGTTGCTCAGTGAAAGCATTAAAGTCGATCACTGTTGAAGTCATTTGAGCAAGAGCACACCGGAAACCAACCAAAAAAAAAAAAAAAAACAGTTCACTAAATTAATGTTTTCTTCATGAATTTGACACCTTATGCTTGGATTAGTGTTTCTGCAGCGTTGAAACCTACCAGACGTTGCTGGTCTTCGTTTGGTCGGTAACGATGAGAGAGCCTCTGTACTCCTCCAGGAGCTCAGGAGCAATCCATCGCAGAGGGATCCACAACTTGTCAGAAGTCAGGTAATAATCCTCCTGCAGAGAAACATAAAATAAATGTAAAGGACAACAAGCAGACGTTCTGTTTAGGTTGATATTTGGAGGCGTACGAGCTCAGGCACCTTGTAGTGATTGTGTGAGAGACCGTAGTCACCTATCCTGACAGTGAGGTCTGACGTCAGGAGGCAGTTTCTTAAAGCCAAGTCACTGTGGGGGGAAAATCCACACATTATTTAGTCTGGTTGAAATGTACGAGTTGTGTTTAATGATCTTACTGAAAACCAATGAAGTGAAACTCATAACCGACCTGTGGATGTAGTTGTTTTCATGAAGGTGCAGCAGACCCGAGGTGATCTCAAAGGCCATTCTCTGAAGAGTCAACAGGTCCCTGGTTGGCAGGTCTGGAGTCATCCCATCTGACTTTCGCTGGGCTCGAAGATACCTCTTCAGGTCACCCTGAGTTTTACATTAAAGCAGTTATTGCTCTCTATGTTTAAATAAAGGTTGACTCAACCCCAGACTGGCCATCAAAATGTGTTTTTTGTGCTTTCGTTGTAAAGCAAAGCTAAATCTTTCTGCACCATTCACAGGCAAAATATACATTTATGACTTCTGCAATAAATGCATCCCGTTTTAGGTATTTTCCACCAAAGAGCATCAAAATATTTGGAGAATTTGTAATTAGCTTTTTATTAGGGATGTACAATAGGCCTATTATAGGCGTGGAATTGTTATCGGCCGATATTAGTCATGAAGTTAAATATCGGACATCGGCCATTCCATCAAAAAAAAAAAACTCAACGATATAAAGGGTGGTGTTTATAGTAATCACTCACTACTTCGTGGTTCGTTTATTGTGGACTCGCTCTATCGCGGTTTTTAAAAATAAGACTAGACACTACACACAATGACTGCTTG
>JAVCKU010000047.1:11612628-11622830 GCA_032273985.1 Hypsolebias coamazonicus | reverse complement strand
TGTTGTGTTTGTTGAAAATCCTTCTGAAGGTCTCTGATAATCCAGCCACATAAGGGATGACAATGTTTTTTCGTCTGGTCTCCTTTTTTTGTTCATTAGTGTGTTATAAAAGTTACACCTTTAGTGCATACAACCATGTGGTGTACAGGATGCTCTCGTAGTGTCCTAATAAAGGTGGTGAGGATGAAGTGGGGAAATCTTACTCAGCCTCCCGAGGAAGCTAAGCCTCTTTTTAGCTTTCTCTTCCCGTGTTTGATGTTGAGTCATGGAGAGCTCCTTAGTAACGTTGACTCCTCCTAAGACTTTGCTGCTGCTGACCTTCTCCACAGTCGAGCTGCCGATGTGTAGGGGGTCTTCCAAAAAGCTAAAAATGGTTCTCAACAGGTTTTAAGAATACTGTATCAGTTAGGAACTGGTTTGTTGTCACCCATCGCAAGGCGAGAAGTAGGAATTGGACATACTCGCTGTCCATCTTTCCATGCATGCTGTGAGCAAGATAACTTGAAAAATTAGTGAAGTACCATCTTCATATTTGGCTTGTGGCTACATCTAGGTGTAAGAAAGTTTCCTTATTAAAATTGGGTTGCCATGTTGACATCCAAGATGGCCACCACCATATATGTATATATGTACACTGGCCTGTCACATTAAATGTCTTTATTTGTAAGTGTTTGATCTTCCCTCAGGTGTATTTTGTGCTTCTGTAGAGAAACACAGTGCAGATAAACAATGAATTGGTCAGCTGTTTCTACGTAACTGACAATACTAACACAAACAAAGGGCGATAAAGAAAAACAACTGGTGTTTTGGTGGTTGAAACGGAAAGAACGGGTGTTAAGCATATACAGTACCGGCTTCAAACAGCAGCACTACAATTGCACTGATGGAAAACCACCAACTGTTCCACCTCTGGAACAGTTTGGTTATTGTTTTTTCATAATTTAACAAAGGCCCCTTTAAGACAGTTTAGGTTAAGCTTTTGTTTAATTTGCTTAGAGATGGTCCTGTGTTTCAGCCAGCAATAATTAGGGTCACAAGTTTCTAGAACGGTGTTTTTGGTCCGCAGCTAAAATGTTTAGAAGACACTGATTTAGAAGATGTATACAGTAGGTATGATTTAGACTAATTTAAATTTAGCGTTTGATTTAGAGTGTTTTTAATTTTAAAACCTGACTTGGTAAGACTCCCTTAATTTCAGACAATAAAGAAGC
Organism: Hypsolebias coamazonicus; assembly: GCA_032273985.1. Lineage (NCBI taxonomy): Eukaryota > Metazoa > Chordata > Actinopteri > Cyprinodontiformes > Rivulidae > Hypsolebias > Hypsolebias coamazonicus. The sequence goes on along the minus strand of JAVCKU010000047.1, from coordinate 11,621,619 downwards.
ATTTTCCCCTCCTTTTTTAGTTTGGGATCCCATCAGGTCCTCAGTGACTGCATACATGTTAAAATATGTCATTCAGCCCCATCCAAGCATGGCTGGCTTTGCCATTATCATGTTTTTTTTTTTAACTTCATAATTAAAAAAAGACTCAATAACTGACATTTAGAGAGAATTTGACAATCTGCTTTGTTATCACACAGCTTGGACAGTCTGGTAATCTGGTTCTCTATGAAGAATGATCTCATTAAGTTTCTCTAATTATCTCTAAAATGCAGGATGCAAAATTACATAAACACTCATTATTGTCATTGAAGTACACCTTATTGCAACAATAATAAATCTTTTCTGGGTCATTGGTGAATTTTCAGTAAACCTTCATGATCTGGTTTGTGCAGAGTAAGTCATTTCAGTCAGGTGTCAGCAAAGAGCAAAGAACTGAGGACACATCCTTGAGGGACTCCTGTGCTAAATTTGATGGACTGTGATGTTTTTCTCTTTTTTAGTTTTTGCTAAGACAGCTTTACCACAAGCTTCTGTAGAATGATTAGATTAAAGACTGATGAGAAGTCTGTTAGCACAATCCTTTGTAAAGCTGTTGTTTTCCTCCAGGTGTTATGAAACGGTGTACAAGGCACGTCTGATTGGATTATCTGTAGTCCAACTGACACAATAAGCATTCCGTAGGAGCTGGAAGTGAGAAAATGGGGGTGGCTTTAATGTGTCACTTGTATTTAATTTATATATTATGACAAAGGTCAGCACGTCATCCTGATGAAGACATCAGCAGTTGTTTTTTGTCATAAAGGTAATTTGGGCAGGTTTAAACTCTAGTTTATCTGTTGTTCTGAAATGTTGGACTTGTCTGTAGAAACTCCTGCTAACTCAGCAGCACAGTCTTGTCAACATGCAACTCAGAATAATACCAGGTCCTGAAGCTTTTTGTGGGCTGGTGTTGCTCATTGGCAAAGTCTCTGCAACTGGTCACCAACTGGAGGATGGTTTTCCTACCTCATGTGTTACTCAGAGGCTCAAACCTGTCAAAGAGTTGGATACTCAACACCAACTCTCAGCTGCATTTTAGTTGCACTCACATTGATTGGTTTGTCCTCAGCTTCAAGAACCTTACGTCAGTATTTCCTGCGCAATCTGAATTCTGGTAAGTCAAGATATCATGTAGCCCCTCACACTGAAAAAGGAGCTGAAGGGAGGAGGGACAGTGGCCAAATTAATTTAACGTCCTGCTAAGAAAACTTTCTGGATTTAGTGAGTCAGGACCATGACCTCCAGAGGAGGATGGGATTAACTGTCTGCTTCTTCTTCCTCGTCTCATTCATTGACCTCAAATCCCCCTCAAAAATTTCAAAGAACAGAAAAAAAAACTGTTTAAACATTTCTTCCAGGATCTTGTAATGTCTGGACACAGTTCAGAGATTGCTCTGAAAGCCGGAGTCATTTCACCAGGAAAGGACGGCATTACAGCAACAGTCCTGGTATTTTATCTGAGTTAAGTTAATCCTTGTTCTGAAGGAGTTAGACTGAATGTGGTTGCTTGAAAAGGAGTGGCAGTCATGTCTGAACCTCTTAACAGATGAGTCATCTGGATTGAGCCAACACCTGTTAAATAGATTATTCCCGGGAAGTGTATTAGAGAGGAAATATATCCAGTTCTTTGTTTCTTTTAAAACTTCAAACAGGGAAGATATAGTAAAATAAAAATTAGAAACTTGATGATCAGGTGAGATATATTTTGATATTTGGGCACTTCCTGTATGTTGGGTTAAGCAAACAATCAAAGGAAGTATTTTTATTATGGATGAAGACTTTGTAATACCAACAGAGCATTAATTCTCTTGTATATTTATTTATTTATTTATTCCATACCTGTATGCATTATGAGTCAGTCTGTACATACAAGAACATAATCACTTTTTTATTTCTTTATCGTTCTGCTGTCTTTGTCTGGTAAAATAAAAGCTGCAGTCCTTTTATTTTATATTTTAAACTGACGTTAATTAAAAATTTACGACACATTTTCAACTGTCCTTTTTTTGTTCTTTCATTTTCAGAGTCAGCTGGACTGAATGAGGATGAGCCAAAAGTGTGCCATTTTTTCCTGATGGGAAAGTGTTATTTTGGCAACAGATGTCGTTTATCGCACAGGTTTGCTCACTTTGTTCTCCACATTTGAAAGAAGACAAAAAAAATAGTTTTTCTATTAAATCCTTTAAGATTTTTACACTTTGAAATGTTTGTGTTACTTTTCAGTATTATGCTTCATGTGAAAAATAAATTATTGGGAGCTCAGTTTTTAAGCTCTATTTATTAGACAGTATTGTAAAACCAACTTTTCTTTTTTAATAGTGTGAAAGTTTATGAAGCATTCACACTGTTGTGAACGATTTTTCTTCCATAAATTTTTCTGCATCTTTCTCGTTCCGCAATTGTTTTGATATTTCAACAAATCATATCAAAACTTTCTGCTCTTTCAGGACAATCCTGCTATGACTTTTGGTATTGGTGGAACTTTAGGTTTTAGAAATATTTAGCCTTTTCTGCCACTTTTTTTCCTCATAGAAAATGAATTGAGCTCATTTTACAGCCTTCAAATCTTTAGATCAGTTCACAACATTTTACTTCTCCTTTCACATTTTGTTCTGGTTCAGCTTCTTTCAGCTTCTATGTGCAATTTTAAACTTGTTTTCAGCTAATAGCTTTTTTTTTTTTTTTTTTTTTTTTTTTTTTTTTTTTTTTTTTAGCTGTTTTTTGCTCCTTTTAGATTCTTCCTACTAACTACAACATTTTTGTGCTTCTTCTAACTTCTTTCTGCTAGTTTCAGCCTGTCATCCTCCTTTCAGGTTATTTCTGCAAGTTTCAGCTTTTTCTGTTATTTCAGCTACTGTTTAGCTGTTTTATGCAAATTTAAGTTTTTTCAGCTATTCAGCTAATTCCACATTTGTTGCACTAATTCAGACTTTTTTCAGCCTAATTCAGCAAAAATGTGCTTTCTCCACTTCCTTCTGGTAATTCCAGCCTCTTTCTGCAATTTTTACCTACCGGTACTTTTCAGCTGGTTTTATTCTAATTTCAGCTTTTTTCAGGTTATTTCCACTTTTTCATGCTCATTTCTGCTTCTTTCAGCCTAAGTGGGCAAACGTGTTCTTTCTACTTTCTTCTGGTAATTTAAGCTTGTCCTACATTTTCAGCTAGTTTTTATTTTATTTTATTTTTTAGATAATTTCAACTGTTTTCAGATACATTCAAGTTTTTCATGGTAATTTCTGCTACTTTCAACCTAATTAAATTATTTCTGCAAATTTCAACTTGTTATGCTCCTTGCAGCTTATTTCTGCTAATTTCAGTTATTTCAGCTACTATTTAGCCGTTTTTATGCTAATATGAGCTTTTTCAGCTAATTCCACATTTTGCGCTCATTTCAGCTTTTGATTGATACACTTGTTCTACATTTTCAGCTACATTTCAACATATTTTTCGTTGCTAATTTCAGCTGTTTTTCAGCAAGTTCTTGTGCAATAAGCATTCACACCTCATTTTCAAAAGACATGGGATTTCTCTAGTTTAATTTTTGTGCTTGTATACAGTTAAGGATGTTATGTGCAGTACAGTATGTGGTGCACTTGTTGCAGCACAGATGGCTTCATGTTGACTAGATTTGATTTATACCCCAGATGAGATCTTTTATTTGTCGTGTTTTCCTTGCATGATTGTACGGTACTTTTTTTTCTTCCCTACTGCCTCTGCACTTGTTTGACAGCGAGCCACCTCTGGATGAGTCAAACGCCATATCTCCAGACACAGACGACAAACTGGATGAAGGAAAGATGGAAAAGCACAAAAAGAAAAAAGGCAACGGGACCAAAGTTGCAAGGCCAAAACACAAGGAAAGAGGTTATTCCTTTTTTTTTTTTTTTTAACTGGTATCTAATAATAAACAAGAAGTGGCTCATCTTTGTTGTTTTTGCTTCTTTGAATAAAACTGTTTAAACTCTTTTCTTCAGCAGAGGTGAACAAAAAACCCCGTATGCGCACGGCTGATGAGGTTATTTCTCGCATCCTTTGGGACTCATCAGTGGACGCGTCGGAGTTTGTGGTGGGCTACGTGGACCGCTTCCTGGGTGTGCTGGAGCGCCCTTTCTGTGACTTCAACTGGGACACGAACCCCTGCGATTGTGACTACACGACTGAGCTGGCCCTACCCCAACACAGGATCCAGTACTTCACCTACAAAGGGCACCGCGTGTGGGACCGCCACACCAGAACCGACAGGGTTTTTGGCTCCACCGGTCAATCTCTGTCTCCCCCCTTTGGAAAAGAGGAGGAAGTAAAGGGTAAACGAAGACCGGATTTCATATACTGTATAAACAGAACATTTCTACAGAATCACATAATGATTATAAATCATTTATTTCAGAGGAACAGAACACAGAAAACCATGAGGCTGAAGCAACAGATGAGCAAGAAATTTCTGTCGGCGAGCAGGACGAGAGTGAAACCCAAACTGAAAACAGACATGTGGAGAAAGACGAGCTGAATGAGATGATTCACACCTTTAACTCAACGCATTGTGGGGAAAACATTTCACAGGAACAGCAGTGTGGATCATGTGTTGCAGAGGAGGCTGCAAATAGGTTTGCAGTTTATTTTTATCTTTTAACTCCAACTCACAGCAGACAAAAAAACCCTCCTGTACAGAAACCAGTATTAGATCCAGAACTGAAATGTCTGCTTCCTACCTCAGATGGTGTAAAATATGAAAATACTTTGTAAAAAAAAAAAAAAGATAAAGTGAATTTTATCTGCCATCAAGGAGGAGTTAAATCAAACCTTTTATTTTGACCAGATTCCTCAGGTGCTTTTCTATCATTTGAGCTTCACCAGTTACCCGAGACTTTGCATAATCTGGATAAATAGATATTCTTAGAGGTTTAGGAGGCCACAATGCAAGAAATAAGCAAACAAAATATGGGACTAAAAATTTATTGGGAATTTTATTTCACTCTGGTGTCTTAGTTGCAAATTACTTTTAACTGGAGAAATTGTATTTCCTGCAAAAATGCAATGTGAATGCTTATTGCAGAATAACTTTCTGAAAAACAGCTGAAATTAGCTAAAAAAAATTCTGAAAAATAGCTGGAATGGAAGAACACGCCTAAATTAGCAGAAGAAAGCAAAAAGACACACATATTTGTTGAATTGGGTTTAAATAAGCAGAAATGAGAACAAAAACTAGAAAATTAGCTAAAAAGCTGAAATTAGCAAAGAAAAAAGAAGCTGAAAAGTAGTTGAAAAGACAGAAAGAAGCCTAAACTACCAGATGGAAGCAGAAAGAATGAGCTAAAAAATGTTAAATTAGCTGAAAAACAAACAAACTAAAATTAGAATCAAAAGAGCTATAGTAGCTGAAAGAGCAGAAAAAAATCTGAAACTAGCAGATGAAAGCTGAAAGGAGCATACCACGCTGAAATTAGCATCAATAAGTTAAGTAGGCTGAAAGTAGCAGAAATTAACACAAAAAACTTGAATTTATCTGAAAACGGCTGAAATTAGCCAAAAAAAAAAAATGCTAAAAAGGTAGCTGAAATGTTAAAACAAGCTGAAACTAGCAGGAAAAAAAGCAGAAAGAACATGTTTTCAAATTAGCCTGAAAGAAAGAAATTAGCACAAAAAAGTTGAAATTATCTGAAAAAAAGCTGAAATGAGCAAAAACAGCTGAAAATGAGCAAAAACATTAAAAAATAAGCTTAAATAGCTAGAAGGAAGTAGAGAGAGCACTTTTTTTGGCTGAATTAGGCTGAAAAAAGTTTATTGCAAAAAAAAAGTTGAATTTGCTGAAAAACAAACAAACTAAAATTAGCATCAGAAGAGCTAAATAGCAGCTGAAAGATCAGAAAAAATCTGAAACTAGCAGACGAAAGCTGAAAGGAGCATAACAAGCTGAAATTAGCATCAAGAAGTTAATTAGGTTGAAAGTAGCAGAAATTAACACGAAAAACTAGAATTTATCTGAAAATGGCTAAAATTAGCTAAAAATGCTAAAAAAAAAAAGGTAGCTGAAAAGTTAAAACAAGCTTAAATTAGCAGAAAAAAGCAGAAAGAACACGTTTGCCAAATTAGGTTGAAAGAAAGAAATTAGCACAAAAATGTGGAAGTTATCTGGAAAAAAGCTGAAATGAGCAAGAAACAGCTGAAAAGTAGCTAAAATATTAAAAAATATGCTTAAATTGCTAGAAGGAAGTGTTGAGAGCACATTTTTGCTGAATTAAGCTGAAAAAATTAAAATTATTGGAAAAATGTTGAATTATCTGAAAAAGCTAAAATTAGCATAAAACAACTAAAAAGTAGCTGAAATAGCAGTAAAAGTTGGAACTTGCATACATAAGCTGAAAGGAGCATAACAAGCTGAAACTAGCAGAAGTTAGAAGAATCACAAAAATGTTGTAGTTGGCATAAAGAATCTGAAAGGAGCACAAAACAGCTAAAAGTAGCTGAAAAAAATTTTTGCACAAGAAGCTGAACTAGAACAAAATGTGAACGGAGCAGTTCAGGTTGTAAACATATCTAAAGATTTGAAGGATGTAAAATGAGCTCAGTCCATTTTCTATGAGACAAAAATGGCAGAAAAGGCTAAATCTTTCAAAAAGCTAAAGTTGCACCAATACCAAAAGTCATAGCAGGATTGTCCTGAAAGAGCTTTTGATATATGATTTGTTGAAATAGCACAACAGCTGTGGAACAAGGAAGATGCTGAAAAACGTATGGAAGAAAAATGGATCACAATAAGTGTGAATTCTTCACAAACATTCACACTGTCAGAATCAGAATAAGCTTTATTATCATTGCACCGAGGTACAGCAAGAACATGTCGTCTGAAAGATGGATGGAGTGTACGAAGCTGCAGCTAAAATGAGCGCGGCCTTTCTTATCCTTTTCAGAATACCGTAGTAATCTTAGATAGGAAAAGGGGGAGAACCATGAGGGTAGATAGTGGTATTACAAAAAAGATCTTTCACATCTTGTCTATCAGGACAAGGAATTAAAAATGCATTACATATGCATTTGAGGTCGAGGTGTTGAGATTTGTCCATGACCGTTTTTTTTTTTCAGATTGGCCACAGTTCTGATGATGTTGTTCAGCCAGCAGTTCTGATGGGTGAAAATTAGAAATGTTTACATCAGCACATAATTGGACAGGTATCACCGATACCGATATGTCCTCAAACGTCAATATCAGCCTGAATTATCGGCCCTACCAATATATTGGCTGGGCTCTAGTCAAAACCAGCCTGTCTGAGCCTTTTTAATGATGTTGGAGTTGTTAGTGGACCATAACATGTCTAGAACGGTGGACACCAAGATCCAAGATATTAGAAAATGTTGACCTTTGCCACAGATGCTCCAGTGATGAACAGGGGTGAAGTAGAGTGGTTTCTCCTGAAATCCACAATCAGCTTCTTTGTCTTTTCCACATTAAAGCAGAGGTTGTTCTCCACATACCAGACCATATCTGTATGCACGTAGTATGTACAACACCGAGGTCAGGACACAGCCCTGCGGGGAACTGGTATCAAAAAGATCAGGACCAAAATACAGAGACCATTTTAGTCCAAGAAGCAGTAATTTGTTGGCCAGAGTCAGGGGATGACTGTATTGATGCAACAAGGTTAAGTCAGTACCTCTGGACAAACCGTTCAGAGGTACTGACTCAACCTTAGATTTTCTTAAGTGGATTACAGAGCATGCATCAAGACTGTATTAATGACTAAACTAAAGTCCAGAAAGAGAATCCTGACGTGAGAATCTTTACTAGGTGAGAGCTGAGTGGATAACCAATGATGGGGCATCAAATGCAAACCAGTTTTGGTAAATGTATTGGTGACGATACACCTTGATGTCAGTGACAATCTATACCAAGAGTAAAACATTTTCAGTATTTCGATTGTAGAATACGTTGAGACAGTTTGGTGTAGTCCAAAGACTATCATTCTTAACCTTCCAACTGCCCTTGGGTTATTTTGACCCAAACAATATTGTTCATTGAGGAATTCAGAAAGTTGATGAATACATGTCTCCTGTCTATATAATAAAAAGCCTTGTCTCAATAAACAAATCATCAAAGTAAAAGGTTCCTATTCAAAAGGCTGTGGAGCCAAAAGTTGAGGTATCTGTTAAGGTATACTGAAAGTCCAGCTGAAGCAGAAATTATTTCTTCTACGTTTTCTATGTCATGGAAATTGTGTTATTCACTGCACACAGCCAAAGATTTTCTGCAATAATGTAAAACTGTCCTTTGCTGTGAAATGCGGGGCTTGAGTTTGATGAGGACGCTGATGAACGGATCTTAGACCAGCTCAAAGGAACTGCTCAATTGGAGCTAATGGCTCTCATCTTGTATGAACTAAAGGAAACTGCTCAGATGTGATCACAGACTCGCTCTGTTCATACTAAATAATTCAGTCACCCTATAGCTGGAAGAAAGTCCTGAACAGAAAATTAATGGAAAACATAACTAGAGCTTCATGAAACGTTTTTTTATTTTTTTTATTTTTAGTTTTAACATTGTTTCTTTGTAATTTGTATTTTATTATAAAAAGAATGAATAAATAAATAAATGAAATGAACATGTCTTAAGCAGCTGTTTTCTCAAACACATCCATTTATTTTTATACGCCCGTTGAAACGTGGACACATTATTATAGTCTTTATCCGTCCATAAGTCTGTAAACTTTCTCTTGTCCCGCCCATGGCTTCTGGTTCGCTCAAGATAATTTAACAAAAATTGATACACATATGCATCACCACTAGATGGAGTATCACGTACATTTTTCACGACTCCAGCTCCAGGATCAACGCCACAAATCAAGATCAAAAGTAATACAAGTTCTGGGCTTGTCCAGGCTGATGCTTTAGACCAGGGGTGCCCAATAATATATACTGTATATATACAGAATATATATATGTGTATATATATATATACAT
>JAVCKU010000047.1:11591103-11604191 GCA_032273985.1 Hypsolebias coamazonicus | reverse complement strand
ATGGGAGTGTGCTGCTTGTGGGACTGAGTTTGTTGTGGCTCCTCGGACTGAAGAAGTCCTTTGGATGAAGGATGAAACGTCTCAACAAAAACAAGAAACAGTCCAGATGACCTGACTTAACTTTGTTAGGTTCCTCTTAAATGCTTATGTTCTCATAGCATAGCAAAACAAGCAAAGTAAAGCCGTGGAAGAGACTCCCAAAAAGCACGAGCATCATACTGGACCAAACGACTGGCTGCGAGCCACAGGCTGTCCATCATCATGTGGTTTCCAGCCGCTGCACAAAGTTGTTATTTTCCTGTTTCCTAACCACATCCAGCAGCAGCGCCGTGTTCCTGGATCTCACCACGTCGGTGCGTCTCTGTGTGAGAGGATGAAGTGAATTCAGCAAGTCATTCAAGCACCAGAGTTCCCCACAGACCTGCTGATCATGAAGTCATCACATTGTGGTCACAGTACATTACGCAGACGCGCCGCTTGACATCTTTCCAACACACTCTTGTTTAATGGAAGTGAAGCCACGATGCTTTACTTCTAAAGCTGCAGCCATCTGTGTGCTTTAAGAAAACTAAAGTGCACTTTAATGCTTTGGCGCAGGCTTATTATCGTCCATTTCCTGCACTTTTATATGCATTGAGACACGGAACATAATGTGCTGCAGATTTGCTCTGAGCTGCCATCATCACATCCTGGTTCACAGGCAGCAGATGGATAACGTGGTTCGTGTCTCCCCCTCATGGGCTTCAGCACGATGTTGACAACAGCCCTCTATGCGCAATATGAAAGCTCGACATAATAAATAAATAAAAATGCAGCAGCTAACCTTCTGAGAACGATTAATTTTGAACCCTCAGGTGTGAAATCAGAGCAGCTCGTTTTAAAACTCGCCTCCCGTTTGAAGCTCACGCAGAAACAGTCCTCATTTTCTCCCTGCACTCTAATCTGGGTCACATACTTTGTGGGGAGATTGGGCCGTACCATTTCTCTTGGGCTTGTGGGGATTGGATGAACATCTGGCCCGCGCCTTAATCTGAATATTTGAACGACGGAGAAGACGTGTAAACATGTGGCGGTGTTTACCATTTCCAAACGTTTCCTCCCCAAAGCTTAACTGATGAGCTGTAAAAGTCTGCTTATTTATTTTTATTTTATTTTATTTTATTTCCTCCCGTCATCTGTTCATTCCTTTCCGTCCAGTCTTGGTAGCGCACGCATCACATCCTCGCTGGCGTCATCTCTTCGCATCACGTTCATTTAAAATGTATACACACTCTGAATTAAACATCACTTTTATTCTTCTGTCTTTGCTTCCAGCCTGCGCACCCTCCCACACTGTTCTCATGCTTTTCTCTCTCCTCTTTGCAGCGTTGCCATAGGCATCGGTTTCTATGGCAACAGCGAGGCTAATGATGGGATGTATCAGTTGACCTCGTCTCTCCTCACAGCCAATTACACGCTAGCTTCCATCGATCTGCTGGTGAGTGCCGAGTCCCTGCAGGTGAAAATGTCACGCGGCGTGCTCGGTGCCGTTTGGCACTGCGTGGCGGTGGGCGGGGACGGACGGCGTGCATGCGGGTCAGGCAGGAGAGGAAGAAAAATGTGATCCAAACCTCTGACTAATTGATTCGTTCGTGGTCAAGAGCAGCGCTTTGTGTGTCATTCTGCCGCTGATGGCGCCGGTTGGGCAAATAAACAACGTGAAACTTGAGCAGGGCGAGCATGTAAATCACAAATCATGTTTTGAAAGAGGGGACAGTCCGAGGTGTCCTACGGTGAACCATGTGGAGTTAATGCAGAAAATGAGAACAGGCCCGAGTCCAAGTTCAGCTGTTTCATCACTCAAATGCAAGACGGGCTTTTAATCTTAATTTGATGAGGTGAATCAGGAAGCTTGTCAGAAGCTGGATCATATTTATTATTAAATGTAGTTTTACACAGAATGTGAATTTTATTTGGATAAAAGAGGAGTTTCTTGTTTAATTCCACTCACACTCACAGTCAAATAACCTTTATTTCCTGCTCACCAAGTGATTAATTATTAAAACACGTGATCACTGCAGTAAATCCTTTTGCCATTAGAGGTTTTTGTTCCTGCAATTAGTGCACACTAAAGAGAGTCATTTACTGAAAATTATCATAAACAAATGTATCTGACAGTTTCTAATCAATATCTATATTACTGAGTGAAACAGAACCCTATCACTCAGTGTTATTCACCTTCATGAAGTATGTACGGTAAATATTTTTAAATTTCACTGGTGAATTTATGTTCTTTTATGCATGTCAGCAAATTTAATTTAGCATTTCATGAGGAGTATTGATGACCTAAGGCTCATCTTTCTGCTTTATTTATGTGTTTTATTCTAAATTCAAAAGGCTAAAAGAACAACAACACAATTTCTGGACTCTATTGTCAAAATAAATTATGAATAAGAATTAAATAATGAGTAGTGTGGTGGGGTGGAAAATGAAGAAATGAAAAAAGATGGATGAACAGCTGACATTTACCAAAACAGGTAAACAAAAAGCACATAAAGCTGAAATTAACTGTAAAGTAGCTCCCAAAAATGCTGATATCAGCAGAAAAGTACATGAAAGGAGCATAAAACTTAAAATTATTATTTAAGAAATGTATAAAGGTGGAAATGAGCAAAAAATAAAAAAGTAAAATGGCTAAATTAACTGAAAAATACTTTAAAAGTAGCTGAAACTAGCAGAGAAAATGCTAAAATTAGCAGAAATATGTTGACTAAAGAACAAAAATGTTGAAATTAGCAGAAAAAAACCTAAAAGGCGCAGAAAGAAGCTGAACCAGAACGAAAGCTGAAATGAGCAGTAGAAGGTTGTGAACAGCACAAAGAGTCTGAAGGATGTGAGGAGCTCCGTTCATTTTCACTGAGGAAAACTTACAATATAACTTTATTTATAAACTTTATAAACAACACGGTTGGCCAAAGTGCTGTACACTAACATAAACAAGTACAAAAACCATAAAATCAAAAAAAAAAAAAAAAAACATGGCTGGAACATCTGTATACTCCAAAAAGTAAACATTGCACTAATAGCAGATGTTATCGGAGGAACGTCCTGAATGAGCCGAAAGTTTTGATACTGTATATGAAAAGCTGAAATGGCACAATAATTGCGGAACGAGTTACGTGCTGAAAAATATAAGTAAGAAAAATTGAATCTCAGTGCAAGAATGATTTATAAACACTCACACTGTTAGCATTCTTTGAAGGAATGCATATCACCTGCAGCTACTGGCTCATCAAATTAGAGCTTAATATCTATAAAACTGACTGAGGTATTGTTGATTTCTATTTTTTTTTATTTTTTATTTTTACCAAGCTTGATCAGCTGCAGCAGCCATCTTGAACTGCTGTACACACGTAAAGCATATTTGTATTAGATGGCTTAACTTAAAGTAGCCAAAAAATGCTGATATCAGCAGAAAAGTACATGAAAGGAGCATTAAACTTAAAATTATCACCAAAAAAAGCACAAAAGGTGGAAACTAACAAAGATAAATGTGGAAAAATGGCTAAAATTAACAGAAAAATCCTTCAAAAGTAGCTGAAACTAGGAGAGAAAATAGTAAAATCAGCAGAAAGAAGCTGAATCAAGAACAAAAATGTTGAAATTTGCAGGAAAAACAAATTAAAAAGAAGCTGAAGAAAGTTGAACCAGAACAAAAGCTGTCGTCGATTAGCTTTTGTCGATTTTCTATTTACATGTATTTATTTTCGCCAAGCTTGACCAGCTGCAGCAGCCATCTTGAACTACTGTACACACGTAAAACATCTCATTGCTGTATAACAAGTTTTTATTTGTGTATTAGTCTACCAGTAATCCGATTTATATAACATTTGCTTTATGTAAATAAAATGGATTTGTAAATGGCAAAAATTAGACCAAAATGTGCAGCGTTTAATATTTTAACACGCTGTACGAGGAGCAGCTGATTTGTAAGAAATTAGACGGCTCTACGTGGCCAAAACTCCTGAAGGAGTCAAGTTACTGACTGGGACAAATGATGAGACAGATGAGATTTAAAGATGAAACTCTCACCACCAGCAATTGTGGCTCCAGAGTTACTTCAGACTTCCACTTCTAGAAGTTTGCTCCACACAGGAAGCGGTCTTTGACCTCTCGGTTGAGTTAAAGACCGGGAGTGCCATGCATTAGCGTGTGAGACACTATCTACCACCACATTAGCAGCTACGAGAGTTAAAGGCTGCATTTTGTCTGTTTTGGTGGTTTTTCTTCTTGGCTCCCCTCACGTTCCTCTTTCCCTCCCCTACAGATTTCAGACACCATCACCGGGCTGCAGCTCGCCGTCTCCGGCCCTCTCGCCTCCATGGAGGAGCTGTTTTCCGGCAGTAAGCCCTTCTTGGTGTCGACGCGGAACTGCCGGAGGCTGTCGGAGAACGTGATCAACCTCCTGTCCTCCATCTCCCTGGCTCGGCCCAGCGCAGAGGCGGGGCTGCTGGGGAACGACAGCAGCGCCAGCGGGGCGTCCATCACGCCGCTGACGCCTGTCCCGCCCTCGGTGGCTCCCACACTGGTGCCTACCAGCAACTTACTGCCCAACCCCTTCTCTCCGGGCTGGGCGGCCAACACACTCATGGTCAACGAGGACTACAGGTGAGAGTTCAGCCCCCACCCATAAAAAAAGAAACATTTTTTATTTCTTTACATTTAAATGCACGTTAGACATATAATTATGCTTTGGAAAAGTTAGGAACTGATGCTCAGATCAGTTCCTATCACCTCATGCAATCTAAACACTCATAAAACTCACTGTGTGTGTTAGCAAAATAACTCATGACCCACTGGATGGATTTTAATGAAACTCTTGCAATGATTGGACGCCGGAAATCGACCTTAACGAACAAAAAGATTGTAAAAATGAAATGTTTGTTTGTATTTACACTAAACTTTTCCATCTCTGGTGCCTGCACTCCTCTGTACCCCACCCACCCCACCCCACACACACACACACACACACACACACACACACCACCACCACTACACTGACATGTATGAGCAACAACATAAACAACACGTAGTGTGAAAAAGCACTAATGAAAAGAAAAAGAAGAGAAGAGGTTAAAAAGATTACTAAAGCTATTCTGTTTAAATGTCTTCTATATAAAATCTAATTATTAAAATATATTTAGCAGACAACATGTTGGATTAGGTAATATCAAGTAGTTATTCAGTTATAGATGTACATCCAATTATTGATATTTTATAAAGTTGAGCTGCGAGTGACTTCCAGCTCCGAACACAACAGTTTTTACCACAATATTAATTAAATTGAATGAATTATAACCTTTTTTTGTGTTTTCTAAACTCAGTTGGCTTTGGCAGCCATCTTGAATCAGATTGGCTACATAAGTCGATCACGTCTTGAGGAACATCCAGTGATTATTTCCTGAAAGTTTTATAAAAATCAGCTCAGTGGTTCATGAGATATTTTGCTAACAGACAGGTGAGAGCTCACTCCGATCTATTAGCGCTCAGATATTTGTTGTGGATCAGTCTCAACTACTACCACATGTAATTTTAGGTCAACATGTGTAACTAGAACTCACTTTTAGTCATTTTTGTGTTTTTTAACGTCGGTGGATGTGGCCACCATCTTGAATCAGAACGACTCCAAACATTAATCAGACGTAGACGTACATAGAATATTTACTTTTTGAGAGTTTAATTAAAATCAGTCAAGTGATTCAGGAGATGTTTTTGCTGACGGACAGGACACACACTCATAAGACATGGGCACAAAAATAATCAAGATAAAAAAATTAATTGTTGTTGGTGAAGTCCAGTCTGTTTATTCATTGATTCAGCCATCAACCATAATTTATTAGAATTAAAAATATTTGCTAATTATTTGAAAATATAATGTTGATCTTCCCCAGGACATCCTTATAAAAGAGATTAATAATCTCAATAGATTTATTCCTGGTAAAATAAAGGTTTAATAATAAAAAATAATGATAAACATTTGATTAAATTCCGATTAATGGAGATGAATTAATTACAATTAACTTGACTAATTATTTTTTATTCCACCCAGCTCTAAGTTTTTTATACAGTATTGTGTAGATAAAATATACAGGTAGTCCTCGACTTACGACGTTGATCCGTTCCTACGCGGTGGCGTAAACCAATTTTCGACGTAAGTTGGAACGTACGTACGTAATTACCGTACCATATGCATGTACGGTACTCGTTTTACCAAGCACTTAGCCTATCCTAACACAGTACCCTATGTAATTATCAAAAAAACACATAAAATACTATTGTACCTACCATACTGGGATGCTAGTGTCGCCGTCCTCCACTGTAAAGTACGTAGTTACCTGTACAGTACGTACTGTATTCCTCCGCCGCTGCACCACGTACAGTACAATACTGTATTCTTCCGCTGCTGCGCTGCTGCATTACGACGTTTAACGACGTAAAACCGACGTAACCGCATAACTCCTAATAAGGGAGATGCGTCGTGACCGCAAAAACGTCGTAACTCGAGACCGTCGTAACCCGAGGACTACCTGTATTCTTACAATCCACAGTTAAATGAAGGATAAGTGTATTTAATGACATAAAAACAACTCTGGCTTTGTGTTTTGCAGGTGGCTGTCGTACGTCTTCCTGCTGCTGCTCGACCTCATCGTGTGTCTGTTCATCCTGCTGGGCCTGGCCAAACAGGCCCACTGGCTGCTCATCCTGTGAGTAGAACCAGTACGGAACCAGTACAACAGTGGTCTGATGGTCAGAGCGTCCTCCGGTCACATTTATCTCCTCTCCCTCACTCGCAGGATGACCGTGCTGGCATGGCTGTCCCTCTTCCTGAGCTGGGGCTCCCTGGGTTTGGAGACGGCCACCGTGGTGGTGAGTAGATCCCAGAACCCCCCAGAGAGAAGACCGGGGACCATCAGAGGGTGGTTGAGCGAGGACAGCTTTAGACCCTCGATGGGAGGCCGGGGTGTGTGTGCTGCACTGTGACAAGAGCTGCCTTGTAGAGGGGACCGCCACAGTCATGGCAGAGCACCAAGAAGGCAGGAAAATGGGTCACAGATTAAAGATTCACGGCGCGCGTGTGCACGCTGCAGTGCATGTGTTTTACAGCGGAGCGTGCTTGCGAGTTTGTCGGCGTTTGGCTCGGAGGAGTGAAGTTAAAAGAAAAGGATGAAAAAAAGTGGGGTGCTTTCAGAAACAAGTGAGGAGGGGAGAGCAGGAACAAAACAATGGGCCTTCTTGAGCTGCGTCTTTGTAGAGTTTCTCCACGTTTGTAGAACATCACGAGCCTGTTCCTGTGAAGGGCTGGGGGTGACGTCGCTCTGATAACTGCGAAGAGGCTTAAAAAAAAGGCTGTTTTTTTTTTGTTCATTTCGGTCTCTGTGTCATGTGGGGTTGGTGGGAGATGTCCCACAGCCTGGGCGTCCACACAGAGCCGCTCTGTCCTCAGTTATTGACAGAGGAACAATGGGCAGGCTGTGAGCTGGTCGCTCTGTCCTGTCCGGGTCGTTGCTCTTCCACTCGGATGCCAGGACTCCCATTTTTGTGCGTGCGTGCGCGTGTGTGTGGCTCTTGCTCCCCCTTCTGGTGGAAATATCTCAAACTGGGTGTAGCATCTCTTCCACAGTGGACCTAGAGCTGATTTAAAGATGAGAACAAAGTTAAAGGAAGGAATGACGTCATGGAAAACAGATGCAACCGTTCGACTTTAGACACCTGCAGTGAAAAAAATGTGTCAACGTGTTGCTAATAGTGTGACTGTTTATGAAGCATTCACACTATTGTGAGCTATTTATCTTTCGTATGTTTTTTGCACAATTCTCGTCCTGCAGTTTTCAGTCTATTTCAACAAGTCATGAATCAGAACCGGTCAGCTCTTTCAGGACGATCCTGCTATGACTTTTGGTCCAACTTAAGCTTTTAGAAATATTTAGCCTTTTCTGCCACTTTTTCTTCTCATAGAAAATGAGCTCATTTTACATCCTTCAAATCTTTTGATCTGTTTACAACCTTTTACTGTTCCTTTCATATTTTGTTCTGCTTCAGCTACTTTCAGCTTCCATATGCAAATTTAAACTTTTTTTCAGCTAATTTAAGCTGTTTTTTTTTCTCCAGCTGTTTTGTGCTCCTTTCATATTCTTTCTGCTAAGTACAACATTTTTGTGCTTCTTCTAACTTATTTCTGCTACTCTCAGCTTGTTATGCTCTTTTCAGCCTATTTCTTCAAGTTTCTGCTAGTTCAGCTACTATTTAGCTGTTTTAATGCTAATTTTAGATTTTTGGGGGGCTAATTCCACATTTTTTGCACTCATTTAAACTTTTTTCAGCCTAATTCAGTAAGTGTGCTCTCTCCACTTCCTTTGTGTAATTGTAGCTTCTTTCTGCCTTTTTAAAAAATATATTTCAGCTGTTTTTGCTAATTTCAACTTTTTTCAGATTATTTCCACTTTTTTTATTTTTTTTATTTGCTCATTTCTGCTTCTTTTAGCATAACTGGGTAAACATGTTCTTTCCGTTTTCTTCTGATAATTTAAGCTTGTTCTACATTTTCAGCTACATTTTTTGCTAATTTCAGCAGTTTTCTGAAAAATTCAAGTTTTTCATGGTAATTTCTGCTACTTTCAGCATAATTGACTTATTTCTGCTAATTTCAGCTTGTTCTGCTCCTTTAAGCTTATTCAGCTAGTTTGTTATTTCAGCTACTATTTAGCTGTTTTATGCTAATTTTAGCCTTTTCATCTCATTCCACATTTTTTAGCTCATTTCAGCTCCTGCCTTCTTCTGGTAGTTTAAGCTGCCTTTTCAGCTACTTTTTAGATGTTTTTGCTCATTTCTGCTTATTTAAACCTAATTCAGCAAACAGTTTTCTTTCTGCTTTCTTCTGGTAATTTAGGATTGTTCTTCCATTGCAGCTACATTTCAGCTGTTTTTCATCAATCACACTGCATTTTTGCAGGAAATGCAATTCTCTAGTTTATTTTTTTTTATTGTTTAGCTCAAGTCATCCTCTCTTTATTTATGTCACTCCTTTTCTTCAGGCTCTCAGTGACTTCTGCTCGGATCCCAACTCCTTCGTCCTGAACTCCACCCAGTTCAACGTGGGCACCAGCTAAGGTACAGCGGCTCGGTCTGGATCTTGTTCCCTCCCTCTCTGGTTTCCCTCCTGAACATGCTTTTGTTAGCAGCACCCAACATAATGAGACGTGCATGCTCGTTTGTGTCGTGCCCGCTGATCTTGCGTGTTCTGCTGTCTCTGCTGAACATTCAGATGTGTTGGATTATTACCTGACCTGCAGCAGGCGCATGAACAGCCCATTCCAGCAGGTAACATGACCGCTTTCACTCCCGTGCTCATGCATTAGCACGTTGGGCTGCGGGCGCTTACTCTGAGGGAGGGGGTGTGTTTAGGGGCAGGAGGACAGGATGCACATACATTTCTTACACGTTGCAGTTCCCAAAATTAGTTCAGATTAATAACAAAACTAGCATTCCTACGCAATCAACCACTTCACGTACCAAAGTTTCAAATGGAGTTGTTGTGTTATTGGAGTTCGTGTTGAGGAGGACTCTTAGCTACAACCACACCAAGGTTTAGCTCAGTGTCTGTAAAAGTGACTGAGCTGTTGCCATTTGTGTGTTTGCTATAGTTAGCTGTGGCAGCCATCTTGAATCTGGATGACTCCAAATGTAATTCAGTTGTAACTGTCAGTGCAAAGATTACCTTCTGAGAATTTTATCAAAATACGTTTTGTGGTTTGTGAGATATTTTGCTAACAGACAGACGAGGTTGACTCCCACAGTTAATGACACATTTTAAACTAAAATAATGTGTGATCTCTAAGAGCTCTCTTAGCTCAGCGTCTGTAAAACTGACGGGAGTTGTAGCTATTTCTGTGTTTGCTGAGTTCAAATACTTGTGGCGACCATCTTACAAAGGGACGACCTTAAAGCCCAACCATTTGTTGACGACTATCCGTTGATCACATTCTGAGCGTGTCATTAAGTTCTGTGTAGCTTTTCATGAGATATTTTGCTAACAGTCAAACGAGCAATTTGCATCATCGCCTGCTTCTCATTACAATGAGCACTAATGATGAATCTGAGTAAAATGCACATCAACAGCTCTAAATGGTATTAACTTGTTTCTTTTTTTGGGTGGGGGTGGGTGTAGCTGCTGACCCAGTCGCAGAGGGCTCTGTCCAACGTTCACTCACACCTCTCCAGTCTGGACAGGAATGCTCTCCCCCAGTTTCCCAAAGCTGAGGTACAGGATCCTCCCTCCCAGGTGCTAACACTTCCTGTTACCTGCGTCAGGAACGTTCTCACGTTGGGCTGCTTGTGTGCAGAAATCCCTCAGGGAGGTTCAGCAGATCCTCAACTCCACGGAGGGAAACTTCCACCAGCTCGTGGCGCTGCTCAACTGCCGCGGCCTCAATAAGGTTCAAGCAAAAAACATGTCATGAAACCGCTCTCATATTTTATCAGTGCGCTCATTTCCGCTGCTGTTTCAGGACTACGTCGACTCCCTGAAAGGCCTGTGTTACGACGGGATGGAGGGGCTGCTCTACCTGTCGCTCTACTCCTTCCTCTCGGCCTTGGCCTTCACCGCCATCCTCTGCGCTCTGCCCGGAGCCTGGAGGAGCTTCCCCAGGTGAGAGCAGCGTTCACGTTCGCTTGTCCTTCGCCGCACACAAACTCAATCTGCTGGGCAGGGGTCACGTTTGGCTTTCTCTTCTGCAACGGGACCTTTAGGAGTTGGTTAGTGTTTGCAGCTTTTTAAGGCTTTAAACGTTACAGTAGTCCCTCGTTTATCGCGGGGGGTATGTTCCAGACGCCCCCCGCAGTAAGTGAAAAACCGTGAAGTAGGAACGCTACATTTATTTTACTATTCATATATATTTTAAAGCTTTAGAAACCCTTCCAACACTCTTGCAATGTTCTAAACTCTTAAACCTGTGTAACAACATACGTATATGTACTGCACAGCTAGCTACTGCAACATTTTATTTGGGTACTCACCAGCCTTGGTCCGGTTCTGGTCCGGTTCTGATCGGCTCTGTGCAGCCATTGAGCACCAAGACGCTTTTAGAGAGAGCCGAACCGTCGGAGAGCCAGCACAAAACCAGACAATGGTCCGGATCGAGTCCAAATCCAGATGAAAAAAGTCCCGGTGAGCTCCAGAGACAAAACCGGACCTCCAATATACGCCTTCCCGCTCGAGAGGCCTCATGGGCTGGCAAGCAGCGTTCAGATTGACCGATGATGCTGGAAGTCCGTTCTGTTCCAATTCCCAGTCGGTTCCGTACGGCTCTGCATCCACTGAGCGCTGAAGTCACTATGAATAAGAAGCAGACTTTTTCAGGCCGGATCAAAACTTTCCCTTCATTTCAGCTGAAACCAACTTTGGCTTCTGGATAGTGCACTGTTGGCTTCTGGGTAACGTAGTCCTTTTGACTGACGCTACGGTATAGCATTATACTTTTTACAGTAACTTTTTACTGCATCCTGTATAGTCCCAATCAGGTGAGTAATATTCAATTTGACAGCCGCGTGTCACCTACAGTCTATTTTTTTCCTTGTGTACATTCTTACTTTGAAAAACCGCAAAAGAACGAGTCCGTGAAAGTTGAACCATGAAGTAGCGAGGGACTACTGTACCAAAAATAGAAAGTTGGGCCCCGTAAACTGGAGGGTTGTTTCAGATGACGTTTGTGTGGAAATTCACCGCAGCGTTTCAGACATTTATTAAAGTGTACTACACTGTGATCAACATTTATGGTTGTATAACTTTTATCTTCTAAATTCTGCTTTTTATTTGCAAATAATCATGAATCTCGAAGGTTTGTTCTAGGTTTTTAAGAGGTCAAGCATCAAAGAGCTGAACTGCTGTAGGCATCCTTAAGATGCAAAGATACCAAAAGGAAACAAAGTCGATGACAAAATGATGAGAAAGTAACCAAAATAAAAATGTATAGCAAGAAATGCAAAGATAAAGCAATAAATTAGCTTTAAAGAGATGGAAAGTATCAAAAATGTGACAAAACAACCCTACAGAAACTCGAGAAATTGAATTTCCTGTGAAAATGCAGTTGACAGCTTATAGCGGAATGATTTTAATCGAAGAAGTTGAAACCAGGCTGAAAAGTTTTCGGTGCTGAAAAGTCCCTGACATCAAGCAGCTGACATTTGCTAAAAGGCAAAATGGCACAAATGTGTAAAAAAAAAAACCTGAATATAGCATAAACTGCTGCGGAAAAGAGCCGACTAAGTTGAGATAGAGAGAGTTTGACTAGATTACAAACATCTGAAATTAATATAAAATAAACTGTAATGAGCAGAAGAAGAAAAAAGGCTGAAATTAGCCAAAAGAAGCTGAAAGGAGCATAACAATTACAAAAGGTGGAAGTTAGAAAAAAAAATAGCAAGAAAAAAATAGCTGAAAAAGCTGAAAGGAGCTGAAGTTAGCACAGAGAAGCTAAGAAAAAGCTGAAGCAGAACAAAAGCTGAAATGAGCAGTAAAAGTTTTCAAACAGTACAAAGGCTGTGAACAGAGCTCCTTTCATTTTTAATGAGAAAAACATGGCTGACAAAGCTAAATATTTCAAAAAGTAAATGTTGCACAGATACCAAAAGTCACAGCAGGAATGTTCTGAACGAGCCGAACATTTTGACATATGAATTGTTGAAATAGCACAAAAACTTAAAAACGGGTTACATGTTGTAGAACATACGGAAGAAGAACGATCGTCAATAACGAGAATGAATTATAAACATTCACACAATTAATAATCAAAGAGACACAAAATGACCCAACTGGACAAAGTGTCTTTAAAATCCAACAATGTCCAGTCCGGTCATCTGGATGGTCTCTTGTTGCTGAGACGTTTCATCCTTCATCCACAGGAGGAGCCATCAAACAAACTGATTCCCACAAATATCATACTCCATAGTGGAAAAAAAAACAGTTTGCTGGTGATAAATTACCTCCGGGGCCCGCCCTCTCCGCTGTCAACTCCTCTGAGACAGTCATGCCAAAGTGGTTCAAAACAGCAAAC
>JAVCKU010000047.1:11565254-11580020 GCA_032273985.1 Hypsolebias coamazonicus | reverse complement strand
ACAGACTAGTGTAATAATATTTAAAATGTTTTCCTAAATGAAAATGTGTAAAAGCCACAAATATATTCAGACGTTGTAAAAATCTAAACATGACTATATGGCTCCTGGGTTATCATATGCCTTACTTTTAAACTTATTCAATTCAAATTCAAAAATACTTTATTAATCCCAGAGGAAACTCATCATCCTGGTTTCATTCAAAGGTTGTTAGATGCTGATATCTGTGGGCAAGAAGGATCTCCTGCAGCAAAGCCGAAGAATCTGGCCACAGATACCGATCCGTCCACCCAGTTCCAGTTTGCTGTCAGATGCGGTGGGCCTCTCGGTCCTCCTGGGCAGCAGGACTGACCGAACGACGGGCAGAATTTCTCCCTGAGCAATGGTCAATCCTCCCAGCAGTCTGCCGAGCTCCTTATCACCATGGACAGATAGCTGAAGGTGCCAGGGGAGCCAAGCTTCCCACCAGTTTCCCACCAGTTCTAGGATCTCGGCGGTATGTGCTCGAGCACTGCCGCCAGGTTGGCGGGAATTCATCCATGGCGCCTCCTTTTCAACTCATGTGGGAATTGGGAATGTATTTGATATACAGTATCTGAGCTTTTGAGATGTTAATCAGCTGCTCCTAATTCTTAAAAAAAAAACACTTTGTTGCCATGGTTATGCATCATAGCAAATGCCCAAAAGTTGAAAGATTTCAGTAAAAATCCTTCCAGCTGCAAAGCAACGGATACCAGAGTAAATAATCACCCGAGAAAAGTGATTTACATCCAGAAAAAGAGGAATTAAAAGTTTTCAAAAGCAATAAATGTGTTTAATAGAGATACTCCAACATGCAGCCACCCTGAGCGGCGCAATTCTAGAACCACAAAGTTTATTTATTTATTTTTTTTATTTTATTTTATGCTTCCAAGTTTAAACTTTCAACACAAAATTTATCACTTTAATTGATTTTTATACCTCAGTTCCTCACTTCTATAACAGCCTAAATAAATGCTCCTGAACACAAACACAAACATGAGCTGAAGCCCCACCAGCTGCACGATTATGGTGCATACAAAGCAGCGTTTCATTTAAATTAAATACGTCCGCAAACACCAGCTCTGCTTTGATTTGCGCAGCAGGTCACAAACAGCCCGAGAGACAACAGGTCAGGTCCTCCAGCCGGTGTTTTGGAACAAAACCGGGGTTAAATACCGAACCGTCCCCGTACCGTTTACAGATGTCGTCGGCTGTCTCCTTGGTAAACACCCGCTCCTGGAGCACGTTGTTGAGAGCATGAATGGCACACAGCTCCAAGCGTTGCTTCTCGTGAAACACCTCTCCTTCGCTCATACTTAAAAAAAAAAACAGAAGAAAAAGAAAAGAAGAAGAAGCGAAAACGTTAATAAAACCAGTCAACTCATAGACATTAATACGTATTAATGGCTATGAGTTAACACACACTCCATCCATTCATGTTAGCTAGCATTAGCTTACTCGTATTTGTGACAACCCGCTGCTTCTCCTCTCTGCGTGGCTGCTGACGGTGAGGAAAACAGCGACAAAGTGAGCTGCTATCAATCAACAACAGCCCAATAAAGCCACTGACCTGCTGATAAAGCGATTTCCTAAAACGATGCTGGAGTCTGACGGCTACATCCAGAAACCGGAAGTGGAGCCCTTGTTTTTGTTGCGCGGCTGTAGCTGTTTACAGGATTTCACTTGCACGCTACTAAAGCGAAAACTGTCCATTTAAGTCAATGTAACTACCAGCAAAAATATAATAATAATAATAACTTAAACAAGCGCACCAAACGACTTATTTTTCGCATTTAATGCGCAGAGCTCAAACGTTTCCAAACGGAGGAAGCGCTGTGGATGTGGCACCCTCTAGTGGCCAAGTTAAAGAACGACGTCAATAAATTTCATCTCTCTGTCATGGACCATGAAAACACACAAACACGATTGTCCCCTGTTCTTCACTAAGTGTCAGCCATTCTAACAGCTGTACAGCAGATCATACTGGTATGAATTCGGCACGGTTCAGGTTTTGTTGCGGTTTTTGTACAGAATCAGCTGTGATGAAGCAATACTTCACTTTTATTTTTCTTCTGCTTATGTAAACATAAATGGCACAATTTTCCTCTTGATTAAAAAAAAAAAAAAAAACTGAAGTGCATGGGTCAGATGTAGAAATATGCCCCTCACTCATCCTATTGTGCTACTGTCATAAATTTTACCAACACAGAGACCAGTTACTCATGCTATGCAGTGTTATTCACGTGTTATTAGTACCTCACAGAAACAGTTTCCCTCTTTTTGAAGTGTCAGTTTTCAGTGTGAAACCCCTTTCTAATTTTGAAAGAGTCTAGCCACAACTCGTTTTTGAAAATTTTTTAAATGAGGGATTAAACAGCTTAAAATTTCACTTTTCATTTTGATTGAAGAAATGTTCTCGTGTGAGAAGCAAAACATCTTCAGAAATAATAAACACTTTGCTTTCTCTATGTTGACATTTATTATAATTTTTAAAGTAATCTTGATCAGCATTTATCCTGCAGTGGAAGTAATGAATGTACTTATGCATGATTTTTTTAAATATATTTTCCTAGCAGCAAGAATGCATGGACAGACAGCTTTAATAAACATACTAAAATATTTGGGGCTGAATAGAAAATGACTTTTTAGTTATAAATTGAATGGCTTTCTAACTGTAAATGTAACTACAGTACTGTATAATAAAGATATTTTATAAGATCTAATTCCTGGGTCTGCCCCTTTTCCTCCCCATCATGTACTGTATAGTTGTATGGTATGCCATTGTGACATGTAATTAATCCACATCTGCGCCTAAAATATAGATATACAGTAATAGCATTCATTCAAGTCATTAAGACATTGCTGTTAGAATAAAAAGCAAGTGCCATTTTAACATTAAACAGATAGAAAATGTTTTGCAGATATTCATAAATCACATTTTCTTGGTTTAACAAACAAAAGTAAAACACTTCAGCTATCCAGAAGGGCTTTTATTCATTCAACAATACCTCCCAGATGTGGCAAATGTCCCTTTTATGCTGTTGTTGCTGTTGTTTTAAATTGAGTGTTAAGCTCCCAGTTTAAAAAAAAAATCCTTTATTAAAAAAAGAACATTGTTTGAATCAGAAGTCTTACTAAAGCAAAATATGTTTTAGATATGTTTAATGCAGTTGCTAGAATATCATTTTTATTTAATGGTTTACTTTGTATATAAAACTGGTATCTCCTCAAGTTCCCAATAGATATTCAAAATGTATTAGTGGACGTTTGTGTTTACATATAGCTACTAGTCATATTTCCACTTAGTGGTCTCTAAAATTGCTTTTTAATTTGTCACAATATGATTAGTGGTCCCTCGTGCCTTTTTTTAATTCGTTTTTACCAATTAGGGCATGTCTTTAGATATTTAACAATATACAGCATCAGATACATCTGGTATTGTAGTATCTAGTTGTAGTCAAAGTTTTTTTCTAATAGGATATAGTAAAATATAAGAAGAAAGTAGTTGTGATTATCTGCTTTGGGGGTCGTGGTGCAGAGGTTAGACGAGGTGGACCTGTGATCAAAAGGTTGCTGGTTCTACTCCTGGACCGACAACATCAAAATTTGGGTGGGAAAGGTGAAACAACCACACCTGCCTCCTCATTTCCTCACTCTGGGCCTTTGAGCAAGGCTCTTAACCTCCACCATCTGCTCCCCCCAGCACCTTAGATAGCAGCTCTCTGCTCCACACAGAGGGCTGTGGTAGCTCGGTGGTGGTTGCGTCAGGAAGGACACCTGGCGTTTAAACAATTGCCATGTCTTCATGCGAGAAGGGAACAGCCAAAAGAAGAAAGAAGTTGCGATTCTCTGAAATGATGGGTAGATAGCACATGGCATGCTGTCAGAGCTGTTGTTATGAATATCTGCTTTAAAGGACTCACACATAAATGGAAAATTGCCTTGCCCTAAAAGAATAACTTAAAAGTTATGCAGCATGTGGACAGAGAATCATGGGTTTATTTCTGAGTAGAGAAAATAACATTACTAGATTAATAACACATGTAAACAACCACTTGCTCATTAATAACTCAAGAACTTCAGTCATTCATATAACCACAACATTGTTGCTTGGGAATAAAATGACGTTTCAGCTGGTCATCAAGCCACTGTACCCCGGAGGTTAAGAGCCTATTAAGCGCCGCCAAGGTGTGCTGGTATAGAAATGGTGCGGATCCAGTATCGATCAGTTTTTTTCAAAAGGACCAATAGTTGATAAGTATCAGCCACATTTATGACTCTGTGTGCTGATAGGGCTTCGGACCCTGACGCAACATAAAAAGCTGTGCTGTGATTGGTTGATTTGTCGAAAACGCGCTACGTCATCAAAACGCCGATTGGTCGCTGGTTTTAGCTTAAATTGTAGAACGTATTTTTGTTTCTGTGTAAAGAAAGAAAACAACCAGTGAAATAGAGATAAGTTTTAATCCACGATTTCTGTTTCCCTTTTAGTCGTAAACGGAAAACATTTTTTTTAAATATCTGACAGTGTTCAGACGTTTTGTCGCTTTTTAGATCGCCTTTTCGAAGATGGTAAGACAGAGCTAAATGCTAACAGCTAACGGTTGCTAGTTTGAGCTGACGCTTAGCCGTCGAGAGCTTTTTTCCCCTTTTAATTTGGTTTGTGATTAATATTTTTTCGATATTGTTGTTAACTGAGACATAACCTGCATTTTATTGACGTAATAGCTTCTTCTCCGACGACAAGCGCTGTATATCAACATAATTTTAAAGCAGCAAACATCAGTGTTAATAAGTGAAGCTAGGATTATGATGCTAAGTGCAACATACATTAACTTTAATATCTGCTCTTTAAACGGACATTTTACCTTTTTAAAGGAGTGTAGTAACTTCGTCCGGGTCTTAAATGTAAAGTAAAAGTTTACTTGTGGGGATGCTTGGCGTGTTGGCTTCCATGTAAAACTGCATCAAACCATTTAAAACTTAAACCTAAATTTGGTTTTGATCGAGTCATAAAGTGAAAAGCAAGAACTGGTGCAGCAGCTTTAAGCTACTTGTGTGAAGGAGATGGTAAATCATCAAGAAGAAAAAAAAAGGTTTTTGATAAAACAATGCTGGTTTGATTTTCACCATGATGATCCCTGTATCATAAAATGTTTAAACGTTTAAAAACATCACCCGGACTGTCATGATTAACTTAGCAATATGTCATATTTATATAGAATGTGTGATTAATGCATGCTATTTGACTGAATACTTCATTTATTTTAACCGTTAGGTGGCATAATCTAGAAATTAATAGAAAGGTGTCTCAAAAGAGCCAAACCAGCTTACTTTGTGCTTTTATCCACATAAAAGTGACTGGTTAGTACCTTTTTAAATTACTGGTAATCAGACTTTTGTTCTGTCTGGAACAGGTCCGTCTTGTAAATGAGTCCCTGTAGCTCAATGAGGCTAGCCTGTACAGTATAAATAAAGGTTGATTGAATCAATGAGTAATGTTTTAAGAAGCCTTGTGGTTTCAATAAAACACGGTCAAAATATCTTTCTTTTTGTTGGAAGTTCATCTGAAGTAGACCTGTGTTAGTACATAACCACTTTCTGTGTTAAACTGTTGTCCCTCTTTTATTTATTTATTTATTTATTTATTTTTAGAACTCTAATGTGGAAAATTTGCCCCCTCACGTTCTGCGCTTGGTCTACAAAGAAGTTTCTGCTTTAGCGGCCGACCCGCCCGAGGGCATCAAGATTTATCCCAGTGAGGAAGACATAACTGAACTGCACACGTCCATCGAAGGACCAGGTGAGTGTCCAGCTGACGCCGGCTGAAACGAGGCAGTAATTTCAGTACAGATAAATTCCTAAAAAACACTTACTTCCCTGTTTTCAGGTAGTCTGTTAGCTGCCCAAGCCTAAATGTGGAAATTTACCACTAGCTGCTGCTTGTTTTACTTGTTTTTTAAAAGCTGCTCTTTTCAAATTGAATTATTTCCAATAAAGACTTGAAAAATTATACTAAAGTAGTAAATTGTGTCTTATGAGGCACCTGAACCACACAGTGGTGTAAGTTTGTACGTTAAATTGACCTTTTAACTCTTTTGGCAAAATAAATTGTGTTGAGCTGTGTGTTTGTCATTAATATTAACAGGATTCTTCCTGGATCTTTGTTCTTTGATTGGCTCCGTTGCAGCTCTGTCATGTTCCTCTTATTATTCACCATTTTGTTGCGGATCGAGTTTGGCACAGTTGGAACGAACCGTTTCATGCGATGAATTCTTCATCCTTTTGACAGAGGGAACTCCGTTTGCTGGTGGCATTTTCCGAATGCGCCTGGTCCTCGGGAAGGACTTCCCAGCTGTTCCACCCAAGGGGTATTTCTTGACGAAGATTTTTCACCCCAACGTGGGTCACAAGGGAGAGATCTGTGTCAACGTGCTGAAGAGGGACTGGAAGGCAGAACTCGGCCTCAGACATGTCTTACTTGTAAGAGTGCCTCTCAGTTTTTCTTCCTTGGGAGCTCGGTCTCTTTTGTCGTTGTGATTATATAAGTTTCTGTCTTTTTCTTTCCTTTTCCAAAAGACCATCAAGTGTCTTCTCATCCATCCAAACCCAGAATCGGCTCTGAACGAAGAAGCTGGGCGCTTGCTTTTAGAGGATTATGCAGAATACGAGTCCCGCGCCCGTCTTCTGACAGAAATCCACGCTATGGGTGGGCCGGGTGGCACCTCCGGGGCACCCCAGGACCCTAACGATGGCCCACAGCCGAAGAAGCACGCGGGTGACCCTACGAAGAGAGCGGGCCCCAGCGCAGCAGCCGTCCCAGCAGCTCTGGGTAACGGAGCGAACGGAGCCGGCAGCAGCAGCAGTAGCAGCATTAATAACGTAGCAGGGAAAAAGAAAGCGGATAAAAAGCGTGCGTTGAGGCGACTTTAACACCTCAAGCAAATTAGTGTGTGAGTGCGAGCGTGAGTGTAAATATAAATATTGAATTTTTGTTTCTTTTCTGACTCTCCTCTCAAGAGTCCAGATTGTGCACTTTGTACCTTTTTTGTTTGCTTGACCTCCAGTTTATCTCGTCCTGTTTGCATTACAGGTTTGTTAATTCCATACCTGAAAACATGAAAAGTATCCGCTCCTCTTCAAAGAGGAAATCATGCCATCACTTGTATTTTTCCTGTCGTCCAGTTGTGATTGACTCACGCAGCTTCCACCGTGCAAAACACCGCATCCGATGTCTGCTGACGATGGATGATTTCTGTCGTTTAAAACTTTTTTCAGCAGACGTTCCTGCAGCTGTGATGGTACCGTGTACTGCACAGCCCGCCTTGCTCTTAAGTCTGAACCGGATCAAATCCAAATCAGGTTTTCAAATTGTGCTCCAGACGAGTTCAGGGTTCACCATTCGGAGTCAAACATTGCTGTTGTGCAGAGGTGGCAATCTTTTGTAAACTGTATTTTTTTTATATTAGAATCTAAATGTAGTAAAGGTATGGGGAAAAGTCAACATTGGAGTAACTGAAGTCTGTCTTTATTTATTTATTTTTTCCTAATTTTTTTTTTTTTTTTTGTCGTATTTCTTGTATTCTAACCTGTTCACCTTCAGCCATCCTGAGCTTTATGAGCAGCTGCTGGAAGCGAACAGGGAGGATTGTCAGATCATTTTTTAAAAATGAAAACGCACACACAAAAATCGTGTCTGTTTTTTTTTTTTGTATAACACAATGTGACGTGGCTTGCTTCTGCCACCGTGCTCCTAAAAAAGCACGGGCAGTGGAAAAAGCATCCATGTGTCTCCGACCATCACCAGGGGCAGGGCTTTATTCTAAAAGCATGCAAAGCCTAAATAATAATTGAAAAGGTGCCTCTGAAACTCCTGTGATATTTTCTGTCACTTTTAAATTATTTACATCAATAAAACGTTGAAGCACGAGAGGCAAAGTGAAGACGGAGTCGTAGTTCCTGTTTGATTTGATGCTTTCTTTTAAATTTCTTTTAACTGCATAATCCTGTGGGTGATGCCTTCACTGTCCGGTGATATAAAAACTGTTTTGTTTGGCGCCGTCTCCTCTGATGGAACAATCATTACTCGGAGACGACTAATTGCATCCACCCCAGCAGAGGCAGTGATGGAAAGTGCACCGCAGAGCGTCATGAAGGGGCTGCTCTGGCCTCTGCAGCAGCCCACCCACCTGGGTGGAAATAGCAGCCTGCCATGCAGGTAATTACCAGGGCCTTCTCAGACACCTGGGCCTCCACAGACTCCCCACCATAAACATTCCCTTAAACACAAAGGGTTCACCTGAGACCTTTTCTTCTAGTCATTTTCCCCTTTTAATGCCCTCCCTTTGACTTCATGATTCATCACTGGGTTTGCACAGAATCTATAGAGTCCACGTGGCTGTGAGGCTCGTGATGAAGCAGGTGAATTAACCGCGTTGCATCTTGGGAATTTTTGTGTTAACTCATTTTTTTGTATTTATTTTGAATTTCTTTGTCCTAAATGAGCGAACCGTCAGAGCAGGTCTGGGTCTAATTGACAGTTTCGTTGTCGCTCTAGTGTTGAAGCTTTTTGCCCCCGCCCCCCAAGGGTTTCATCGCTTTCATAATTGCCACCAACATAATGACAGTTGCTGTGGCAACCGTGTCTCTTTTCTTCTCCCCGCTCGCTCGCGCGCGCACAGAGCGAAAACTACCGTAATGTTTGGACTATTCGCGCTTGTCCGCTTGAAATTTCACCCTTTTTTTAAGTAAAGTCGCGCCACTTAAAGGTTTTAATTAAAGTTTAGCTTGTTTTTTCCACTTTAAGGAGGGAGTTAAAGGTTGTGTGTGTGAGGGGGGGAGAAGATGGTCGCCACCAGTTGAACGGGCCCGGGCTGACGGTCAGCAGCCGCGGCGCGGAGGCTCATCTCTGACGGACCAATCACAGCGCTCCTCCCGCTGGCGGACCTCCGCGAGGCCAGACGCAGCGTCTAGTCCTCCAGAAGAACCGAGGCAGCTCCGTCTCAAGAAACTTCTCCCGCCTCGTTCCTCCTAACTTGACGGAATTTTCCGACGCAGAATTTATTTATTTATTTATTTGTTTATTTATATGGTTGACACGAGGATGTCGGCAGCTGCACGCGCGGACTCGCGCAGCCAGTAACATTTCTCTTGCGCCTTCGCTGGAGCGTCTCTCCAGCTCTTGGTTCCTGTCGGAGGCTGTTTGTCCGCAGGTGCCGCGCGCGGTCCAGTCGGTGCGCAGCCTCCAAACCGCTCGGAGCAGCGCGCAGGTAAGACACGACACCACGCACCTCTTCTTGTTTAAAACAACATGTTTATTAACGCAACACCGCTCGATACGTTTAATTGTGCGTTTATGTGCGATAAAAATGTGACTTGGATTTTTTTTTTCCTTTTTTTTTTTGTGGGGGGGTTTACATCAGCCAAAACATTAGGATGAACGCTGCGCAACAGTCTCCACTCTTATTCTAACATGTTTAGGCTGTATTGAAAACAGTTTGCGGCATTTTGAGCGCCTAAGAGAGCCCTGATGCCGCACACACACACACACACACACAAGTACGGATACACCCCCGCACTTTTAGCCTGCAACCCCCCCAGCTGCATGCTGCTCGTTGCAACTTAACGAAAGGATGCTGTCCACATGAGCCTCATGCTGCTGAAGCATATTGCGCAGCGTTTTTATTCCCCGATGAGGCTAAACCCATCCCTCTTGTTCAGTTCTTATTTATTTGTTTATCTTTGTCAGGATGCAATGCAGACCAACAGAGCGTTTTCAAACGTGTGTAAGGAGGAGATAATAATAATAATAATAAATAAAAAAAAATAAAAAAGGTGGGGGGCAGGAACAAAAAAGTAGCCATTTTGTTTCATTCCCAACAAACACCTGTTGAAATGAATGCACGCTCACATCCTGCAGTGGAAGGAGGCAGCGGGCTCCGTTTGCTCTGGGAAATCTGTTGAAAATTGATTACCCCCCCCCCCACCACCACCACCACCCCCATTCCCACCTCACCACCATCACACACACCCTTCCTCCAGTGCATCACAGCTGTGAATGTGGACCCCCATCCTCATGCTGCATCATGGCTCCAACACAAACTGGTCTGGACCTGAAAGTATAATGGAAGGTTTTAAAGCTGATGCAAAAGCACTTTTGGGGAAGGGTTTGTAGTGGTGGTGGTGGTGGTGGGAGGGGGGTCATCAGAGTGCAGACATGACTGAGCATCACCTTGTCGAGCAAACGGATGGACAGATGTTGGATGTGATTGGGCTCATATGGGTGTACGACTGGTAAATTCTGCACCCCCCACCCCAAACCCCTTCCTTTCCTTTTTCTTTCCCTCCTTTCAAAGCCCCCTTTCACTCACACGCACAGACAGAGCTGCATTGCTATTCTGAGAGAGTTAGCTGTCTCAACCCACGCACAGAATCCGAGAAAGAGAGAGAGAAAGGCAAGAACGAGGAAGGAAAAAGAGGAGAAGGAAGGATGGAGGGAGGAATGGAAGACTTCATACATGCAGGTTTACAGCGCTGCATCTCTGTCATGCACAAAAAATAAATTAAAAAAACAGTTTCAAATGAGCCTTTTGGACTGTTGTGCTGATGCACAGCTCTGATGAGCACTGTTGGCGTGCGCTGCAACTGCAGATCTGTTTGTGTGATGTGCCGTGTTGTTCTGGTAAGTGCTGGGAGAAATGTACTTGATTCTGTGCCACCCACACACCGCCCTCCCACTCATGGTCGCCTCTCTGCATCTATACCTCTGGCTCTTCCCGCTTCGACACACAATTTATTATTATTATTATTATTTTTTACTCATTTAAATCCCTACCCTGCATTTATCCCTCTGCGCTCTCATCACTGGCTTTTCAGGGAGAGCGTTCCTCCTGCACGCCAAACAGGCGCATCAATAAGAAAAACAACAACTGCTCACATCTGCACCCTTAATTTACAAAAAATAGTTTTTTTTTAATCTAATGTAACCTTTGTTGTCTGTGCCACAGATTGTCGACGTGTTTCCTGGACACGGTTCTGGAAATCGTGGAGAGACATTTGCTCTGAAAAGCCCTTCAGGAACATTTAGTCAGTGGAGAAAAACTGCTACTTTTTTATTTTTATATTTATTTATTTTTTTTGCTTTCCCACCACTGAACCCTCCTCAGAAGGTTAGAGAAGCACATACTGAAACAAGTGGAGCCTTCTCGTTCTGCACCCCCCTTCCACCCCCCCTTCCCCATCTGTGCCTACATTCCCTGCTACAGATAGGGACGTTTTGATAATTACATGTAATTATAATTTCTGTGGGAGACAGATCTGCCTCTGTCTATTATTGCAGACACCTCCAGCACAATAACTTCACACATTTACATATTTCTCAACAAAAGTGATATTCTTTGAAACCCCCCCCCCCACCACCACCGGCGATAAAACAGGAACAATTTTACTCAGAGAGACATGTCACATGCAAAAGCAATGTGCCATCCAGCTCATATCTAATTAGAGAATTCAGCTGAGTGACACAGGCAACATTTTGTGCCCGAGAGCTGACCCAAAAAAAAAAAAAACATGGCGTTTGCCTCATTTTGTGGAGCGTTTTACAGGCTGGGAGTCATCTTTTTGGTTCAGGCGTTCTGCTAATTTTTCTGTCGTTACAGCTTTGTAGCACACAAGCAGCGCCGTTCTCATTATCACCCACAGCCCAGTCACAGTAACGGCCTGTGCCAGGAGAGTACGGAGCAAACTGATCCTCGCATCGAGATAATGATGTACCACTAGAAGTGACGAGGGCCCGAAGCAAATCAAAAACGGAGACAATGCCCTCCTGGATGGATCAGGATCTCTTTAATTGCCAGTAATGATCAGTGGCGCAGGTCCTCAGTTTAGATATATCGCTTAAAATGCTTAAAAGTGCCAAAACATTAAATAAAATACAGATTTCACGCATGTTTTTTCTGTTAAAATAAGCATGTACAGGATAAATACGTGCCCGTTCCGAATGTAAACCGTGCCAGACTGAACAATCAGCCAGGAATGATGAAACCAAACTGGTCATTGATCCATTTTTCAAGTGCCGCGATCAGCAGAGGAATGTACAGGAACGCCGTTTTGTACTGAACTCATTTGTCTCCGCTATTTATCCCATTTTAACCATTAGATTTGATATTTGTTTGATCAAATAAACTCTGAGGACAACGTACGACTAATTGGACATGGGGTGTTTTGAAATCAAAGCTCATTTCTAGTTCTAGAATTATAATCCTATTATACCATTAAACCCAATATAGGCACATACATAAAGGTTTAGTGTTTGGCCTTTTTACTTTTTAATATCCTTGACCTGTTTTTACAATTTACACCATATAGATATGAAAAAACAATGTTAACGATAAAAGAAAACCTAAAAGCCAGACGTCAGGTTTTGTCGTCCGGCATTGCTGAATGAAGTTAGCGATCCATCGTCCCTGTCTGGAACACGCTCTACGATCACGTCACATGACATCTTAGTGGGTTAAACTGCAAAAGTGGATAAAGCGTTGTAACAGCATTGACTCAACGACACAAAATAGATGTCTTAGTCATGTAAAAATGACGCCCACAACCTATCTCCGAGTCCTTGCCATCTCCCTGCTCTCCCTCTTCACTGCCCCACTTACCACTGCTGTGAAGACCCCTTTGTACCCCCCTCCTCAGCACACAGACCGCTCGGGGCTCGCCGAGCATCCCGAGCCCGACTCCAGTACCCCGCTCCTGCTGCGTGCCATCCAGGCCGATGCCAGGCCAGCTGCTCTCCGAGGCAGACCCAAACCCTCCGAGAAGCTTCCAGAAATCTCAGAGGGAGTTCTCGAGACGCCGCCGAGACCCCTGCCGCAGGTCATGTTCCCCAAGAACACGACCGCAACGGAGTCGGTCACGACGCGTTTCAGCGCGGCCCAGGTGCCGCCCGTTATGGAAGGCTGGCCGGACGTATGTTGGGGTTACTACGACGTGATGGGACAGTTTGACAACGCCTTCAACTGCTCCAAGGACACCTTCATCTACTGCTGTGGAACGTGCCACTACCGCTTCTGCTGCCCCGAGCGAAGCCGCAAGCTGGAGCAGGAGAACTGCAAAAACTACAACTCCCCAGACTGGGCCAAACCGCAGACAGACGCCATGATAATACCAGAGGAGTTGGGCAACGACCCGGACTTTGATCCACTGAAGCAGCAGAGCCACAACACGGGCTTCGTCATCGGTGGGGTCGTCGTGTTCATGGTGGCGGTAGCTGTGGGCATTAAGGTGGTCTTCAACAAGGTGCAACAGGAAGCCAACCAGCGGGACCTGAATATGCCCAGGTGAGATCATTTCTGGTTTGTGGACTTGTTGCCTGATTTGTTTGAATTGTGCATTGAATTTGTGTTGAGGACTCATTTCTGAGCTTAAATTATTAGCTATCACCTGAAACGTGTAGCAGCTGGAGAGCTGGAGGATGATTTCATTCCCTCTTTGATGTTTCTTCTGTGTCCTAAAGTCTTTGCACACTGCAAATAGATTGGCAACGTTTAACCCATTTGTTGTCTGCCTGTCCAGACTGATGAAGTCTTCTGGATTAAATACGAAACGTTTCAACAAGTTTTTTTTTATTTTTTTATTTTTTTTTAATCCATCCAGAGGACCTGACTTAACGTTTTTGGATTTTTCTTCTAGGATTATTGAGCATGCATCACAACACGCTGCACAGTGCATTTGATTTTTTTTTGTTTGTTTGTTTTTTAGAAATTGATTACAAACATTTTTGGAATTGTGCACCAAAGTTCTTGCTCAATAATCCAGGTATAAATTCCAGCACGTTTCAGTTAGGTCATCTGGACACTTTCTTTTTTTTGTGCTGAGACGTTTCACCCTCCATCCGGAAGGCTTCATCAGTCTGAGGAAATACCAACCATAACGGCTTCTCCCCCTCCATCTGGATGGAGGGTGAAAGGTCTCAGCACCAAAAAAGAAACCGTCCAGATGACCTGACTGAAACTTGTTGGATTTTATACCTGGATTATTGCGCATGAACTTTGTTGTTTTGAACCAGTATGAAATGACTGTTGACGAGGGAGAGGGCAGGCACCAGAGGAGAAGGTGTGCCCCAGAGGCCATCTTAGCACCAACATAACAGTTTTTTTTCCACTTTGGAGTAAGCTGTTGGGGTAGAAGCAGTTTTTTTTTTTTTTGGTGTTTCCTCAGACCGATGAAGCCTTCCGGATGGAGGACGAAACGTCTCGGTACACACAAAAATAAACCATCCAGATGACCTGACTGAACATTGTTGGATTTGGAATTGTGGTTCTGAAGTATGGGAACAAATGGGTTAAATGTTGTAGATATATTTTTGTATAAATTCAGTTTGGAGAAATAGTTTAGCTAAGAAGCTAACTGCTAATCTGAGTGGGGCTAAGATCAAAGTGGATTGCAGTCGTCTTAAATCAACTCCCATCTCCAAAATGTCATAACAGCACTTCAAAATGCTATTACTATATATACATTTTCATAATTCACAAATGTATGGTTATTTATGAAAGCAGATAGTGGAAAAAAGGCTAGCCGTAGCACTTCCATTGCATCTTGGGCCACTTCCTGCAGGAATATCAGAGTCAGAGAATCTTTATTGACATTGCACCGAGGTACAACGGGAATATGCACGCACAGTCGTCCGAAAGATGGACTAAGTGTGTGAAGCTGCAGCTAGAATCAGCGCGGCCATCTTATTCCTTATCA
>JAVCKU010000047.1:11536781-11548435 GCA_032273985.1 Hypsolebias coamazonicus | reverse complement strand
TCTATACAGTTTGTATTTTTGTTGGATGTAACTGGGACCCTGTGTACATAGTTTTGTTCCACCTCATGTACCACGTGATTGAATGACAATAAAGACAACTTGACCTTGACTTTACCTTAGCGGCTAACAAGATGACTAAAGCGTCTTGTTCCACAATTGAGACTGGAACCGTGTCTTTAGCGATATAATAAGCTGTTGATTTATTAATGTCGCGGCGCCACCTCTCACTGTTCCTCTCATAAGGCACAGCACGGCTAAATGAGTTTTATACCATGGTTTGTTTCAGGGATGGAGGCTGAAAACACACTCGGAGCTGCAGCTTATAACTTAACTTATAGCGCTGTTTTAAATGGTGAAAAAGATTCATAGTGCCGACCGTTTGTCAGGACTTGTTTTCGGCATTGTCTACAGAAAACATTTTTCTGCTAGTCATCAGATATTTTAAAACCAAACCACTTCCAAATAACAGCCATTGTTTTTCTTTTTTGCTCAGCAGCTAAGCTGCTCTTCATATCTCCCGTATTTACTTGTGCTAAATGTCTCCCGCCCACCTGGAGAAGCAGGAAGTGGGGGGAGCACGCACGGCTGAGGGGCTGGGTTTGTATTCAGTGAGGGAGAAGGAGGGGCCGCGTGGGTGAAAGACAGCAGGTGGAATTTTAAGTAAAGTATAACACTATATCATTTATATCTATATAGTTTCATCTTATATCGCAAATGAAATTATCTCAATATTTTTAAAATATTGAGCTATCGCCCAGCCCTAGCAGTTAGCCTTAATGAAGCAACTCCAGCAGAACCACATAATGGTAAGTTCTTACAAAAATATGAAAGGCTGTTTTCTGTTTTTGCATCTAAAAACTGTAGAGTTGGTGTAAATGATTATTTTTCTTTACTATAAACATGTTAAGGTTTTTGTTGTATTTGGATGTTTATGTCACCATTTGCTAATTTACAAAACAACAAACATAGCGACTAAAGTTTGCTAATGCAAGTACTCTCTTTTGCACCAAATAAGATGTTTAAGAAAATCTAAGTTTCCTGTTTTTTATTAGTTGGATGAAAATCTAGTTTTTAACTTGTGGAGAATTATTTACTGTACTGTAGTAGCTTTTACATGTAGTACCTGAAATGCTAAACTATCAAACTGATCAATGTTTCAAAAATGGATAGATGAAAAAAATAAGAGAGATTTCTGTGTTTATTTTCATGTCAATGTAGAACTTGAGTTTCTCTTTTTACAGATTTGCTTCAGTTGGCGAGACATTTCATCATAGATTAAAGGCCAGTTTTGTTAGTGACTGAAGAATGTGTTGTTTTTCTTTTTATACTAAAGTCTGTAGAAACCTTCTATGACTTCTCCCTTTCTGAATCTTGTGTTTTCAGTTGTAAGAAATTCTTGGCTGAACACGGATGAGGAATCTTAGGTGAAGGGAAAATGCCAACGCAGTAATTCTCACAGGAGACAAGAAGTCGTCATTTGAACTGGTTCACAATTAAGCAGTTTTGAAACTGGGGGGAACTCGTCTACCTGCCAGAAAGACAGTTTTATCCTTTGCTCGTCATATTATCATCTCTGCAACCCCACTCGTTTTGGAAATATAGTGTGAATGATCAACAGAGAGTGGCGGCATCAGAAGTAAACAGTTTGGAAAGATGAACTTTAAGCCATCTTTAAAGTGAGGAAGTCGTAGCATAGCCTTACCCTTGGGGTAAAGATTGTCTTTCACCAGTAAGTGGTGGGATTTTTGTATCCGCTCCTAGTGCTGGAGGTTTGGCATCTGCACCCCCATGCGCCAGTGAGTGGGAAATGTTCCAATTTGGAAAATACAATCTGGACATTATAGAGATGCTAAGTGGGCACCAGGCCCACCAGTTCAAAGGCCTCGGTTTAGATCGACAGCTACAGCATCAGCAGCAAGTGCAACTCCACCAGCATCAACTACAGCAGCAGCAGCAGCAGCAGGCTGAGTCTTCTGGAGCTCTTCTGTCTGGACTTGGCTTGGGCCCCCTGCAGGGGTCTAGAGGTAACGCCTTTTCTGATTCTGCCTCCATTTTTGCCAAGATGAGTGCCCCTCCTCCCCCACCTTTACAACAGCAGCCTTCCTCATCTCAGACCTCTCGTTCAAAGTCAAGCAAGATGAGCAGCAGCAGCTCAAGCCATTCTTCAGGCTACCCACAGTTCCTGCGCTCTTTCCACCCGTCTGACGCAGCACTAGCACAGGAGCAGTTGCACCCAAGTGTAGGCCGCTTTGAGCACTTTACAGGGGCAAGCAGCAGTAGTGGGAGTGCTGGGGGATTAGGAGGATTAGTAACATCGGCACCTCCACCTCCTCTGCATCCCGGCCTCTCTGTCCCCCAGGCCTCACCTGGCCCCTCCTCCTCCTCCCCCTCTCCATCCACTTCTGTAGCCACCTCTAACAACCCTTCTAGCAGCAGTGCAGTCAGCTCACTGGGGCACCAGTTGGTCGGGGCCCAGTCTGATGCACGGAGCCTTCACCAACAGTTTAGTTGCATGCTAGCTGCTAATCAGTATTTTCTTTCTGGGGTGCCTGCTAATGCTAGTTTAGAACAATTCCTTGTTCAACAAGGAACCCATAACCACTTAGGGCTTGGTTTAAGTCAAACAGGTGGGGAGCCAAGTACCAGCCTTGCTCCGCCTCCTGCTTTGCATTCTCACTCGCATGGCCACTCCACTCCACAGCCTCAGCAGGCTCCTCAGCAGCCCCCCCAGCAGCAGCAGCAGCTTCCACCACACTCCCTTTCTCATGCTCACTCCCATTCCCATCCTCACCACCCTCTCCATCCAGGCTCTCAGGCTTCATCACTGGGTGGCTTTGACTTCCAGGGCATTCCTGTACTTTCAACTAATCAGATAGCTTCACTGATGCAGCAGGAAGCAGGTTTACCCCTCCCTCTACCACTTCATTTATCCTTGTCTAAAGAAGATGGTAAAGGTGAAAGCAGTGGAGGTGGAAGCAGCAGCAGTAGTAGCAGTAGTAGTAGAAGGAAAAAAGCCATGGCTGGCTATTTACCACAAAGAAAATCTGATAGCGGTAGTAATAACAGTAGCAATCATGGTCACAGTAGCCACAATAATCCTAGCACTAGTAGTAGTAACGGAGGGCTAAGTCATAGCCAACCCCCAGCTTTAATAGGTAGTGGGGTTGGTATGACAAATATGGGCGGGGACCCATCATCCCTTCTTGCCTCATCATCTTCATCCTCATCAGTAGTGTCTTCTTCCTCCTCCTCTGCTCCCTCTTCCACTGCTGCCTCAGTACTAGTTACTAATGATTCTCAGCTTTCTAAATCTGATAACCAGAGCTCAATGCAACCCAACGCCACAGGGTCTGATACAGAGCCCATTTATAGCTGTGGTGACTGTGGCAAAAGCTTCCCCCACCTTTCAAGTCTTCGCAGGCATATGCGCATGCATGAGCCAACTGCAGCAGGTACTTGCAATACTGCCACCACAGGCCCAAATCCCATTTACATTAAAACACAGTCTGATCCAAGCCTTCCCCATTCGACCCAAGAAATCCCCCAGCCCTCGTCAAATTCTTGTCCTAGCCCAGAGAAAGTATTTCATTGCCCCGATTGTGGCAAAGCCTTTAAGAAAAAAGGGCACCTCCTGCAACATGGTGTGATACACTCTTCAGCCCGCCCGTATGGCTGTTCCACCTGCTCTCGGGCTTTTAATCGTAGAGAGTCACTGACACGCCATGAGAAGATTCATGAGGAAAAGCCGTTCCGATGCCCAGCCTGTGGTCGTGCCTTCCGTGAGAGCACATCTCTACTCAACCACGCTGCCTCAGGCACCTGCGGCAAGCCAGGTAGGGGACCCAAACAACGGGCCAGCAAGACAGAAACTGATGGTGAGGACAGAGTCGGGGGAGGAAGTGGAGGAGGTAATGGAGGAGGGGGAACTTATCAGAGCAGTAGAGGGGTTAATTTTGGGAAAACTGAGGAAGAGGATGGTGTAATCATTGTGGGTGAAGGAGAACCTAAATCAGGTTTAGGATGTGATGGTCTGTTTCAGTCTGGAAGGGGAGGGAATTCAAATGACAGGGACAGAACAGATGGTAAATACCCAACTGACTACTCTCGGAATCGTTACACAGGCTACCACGATGACCACCGTTCTCAAGGTAATCCATCTCCATGCTACTCTGGTGCCTCCCCATGTGGAAGTGGGATGGCGGGCCCAGCTCTGAGAAAGGCACCCTTGGCCCCAACACTGCATCCGCACTCACAGAGCCACAACCAGCACCACCATCCGCAGCAGCAGCCACCCCAGCCCCACCTGCCTCTTTCTTCTCTACTGGATGACTCAGAGGATGATGTCACTAGCTCTGTCAATAATGCAATCTCCGCAATAACGGCAGCTACTAGTGGAAATCGAGGGGATGATAGGGGAGACATCATAGGAGGTCTGCTAGGTGGTCTTGGTTTAGGACCTCTGGGCTCACCTTCATCCACATCTGGCATGGATAAGGGTTTTAGAAATGGTGGGAGTCAGGAGGCTTTGAGCAGCAACCCACAAAATCTGACTACCAAACCAAAACGCCCTCGCAAACCAAGACCTAAAAAAGATCCTGCAGCTGGTGGACAGCCCCCAAAACGTAGGCAATACACCCCCAGATTGGGGCCAAGTGGACTCCCACGCACTCATCTTTGCAGTGTCTGTGGGAAGGGATTTGCTCGCCGCGAAACTCTACGTAGACATGACCGCATCCATACTGGAGAAAAGCCCCATCATTGTGCCACATGTGGCAAATATTTCAGAGAAGCTTTTCACCTCAGCAAGCATCAAACAGTCCACTCGGGGGCAAAAAACTATAAATGCACCATCTGTGGAAAAGAGTTTGGTTACTCCCAGAGTCTCAGGAGGCACAGCAAACTCCACCAGAAAGGGGAGCTCGAAGAGGTGCCCACAACACCAGCTCCAGAGAATCTCAACAGCTTTAACCCAAATACTCAATGTAGCGTTGCGCAAGACAGGAGCCAGAACCAAGCACCAAGCACCTCCTCCTACTACCCCTACTCTCAAGACGTCAAGCCTCAAGACTCCAACCCTCAGCCGCAGCCTCCGCCCCAATCCCAACCGCCGCCCCCACCACCTCCTCGACTCTACACCTGTGCTATATGTTGGAAGTCTTACCGTCATCACTTCCAACTGACTGCTCATCACCAGATGGTTCATGAAGGTGGGGGTGACAAGTTTTTTTCCTGTGAGGTTTGTGGGAAACAGTTTGCGTACTCTAATAGCCTCACTCGACACAGGCAGTCTCAGCATGGAATTACCCGTGGTGAACAGTCTAACCCTCAAGACGGCAGCAGTGGGTCTGGAGAAAATAGAGGTGGGAGTGATGTTAATCAGTCAGCATCTGAGAGCGAGGCTGCCACCAATGCCTTGCTTCAGATGGCTCCATCCACTGAAGGCCACGGGGGGCAGGGTCTTAGTGTTGTCACTCATAGCCACCAGCAGGCGCCTCCACAACCACCAGCTGGTTACTCTCCCCTCTTTTATGATGCTGCAGCAGCCCAGCCCACTGCCTCTAATGCCCCGTCTTACTCTCAACCCCTGCCTCCCAACTCTACAATCATGCCCCCTCAGCATCCCCATTCCCCGGCTGGGGTGAAAGGAGAGCACATTTATCCAGCTGGATCCCGTAGCCGCACGCTTCACACCACAGCGCCATTCCAGCCCCTCACGGAACTGCCTTCCACTGAACATCACCATCTGCATCACCATCACCATTACTCCCACCATCATCCCCATCATCAGTCAGACACCCAGTCCCACCAGTACTTTGACTGCAGCATCCCGTCGTCCCACGATGAAATGAGACGACAAAAGAAGAAAAAAAAAAAGTCCAACAGGAGGGAAAATAAATGGGCTTCCCTTGAATCTACAAGATTTGATGGTGTCAAAAAGAAGAAAAAGATCAGCTGTACAGTAAGAGGGCAGATGAATAAAAAACGAGGCGCTCTACGACTGACAATTAGACGAGGAGGAGGATCGGGTGGTGGTGGGTATAGGCTTGTCAACACTGGCGGAATGAAGGTGCAGATCCTGTCATCTCTCCATGTCCCCGTGAAGCGTTTTGGATGTCCCATATGCCCCAATTCTGTGTTTTCCCGTAAAGCTGGACTGCTGATCCACATGGCGGTTAAACACCCACGGAAAGCCTTGAGCTGTCAGGAGCGACTAAGGTGCAGTGTGTGTGGGAAGCAATCTCACAGGCCTCTGGCGGCCTTCGTCCATCGGGCCTCCCATCGCGCCAGAGGGACTTTCTCCTGCCGTCACTGCGCCGCTCGCTTTTGGAATGCTACACTTCTTCACAGGCACAAAGTGTCCTGCCGCCGCAGGGCTAAAAGACTGCAGCGAGGAGACTCCAAGAGGCTGAAGCTTTCAAAGAGACCCGGAGAAAGACAGACCCATGAGAGTCACGAGGAGATGTCGTTCTTACAGGGACCATACAGATACTGATCCCGGTGTCTGAAGAGAGTGGTACACAAGAGGGATTGCTTTGTTTTTTCAGCTCTAAAATTAGAAAATGAGGTAAAAAGGGACTTGAAAAGGCATGTGTTGCCTGTAGGAAAATTTGCCTCGTGTTTTGTTGCATCTACTCTGCTGACTATTAGAACAAGTGTGTTAACAACTACTGT
This sequence comes from Hypsolebias coamazonicus, assembly GCA_032273985.1. Taxonomy (NCBI): domain Eukaryota; kingdom Metazoa; phylum Chordata; class Actinopteri; order Cyprinodontiformes; family Rivulidae; genus Hypsolebias; species Hypsolebias coamazonicus. The sequence goes on along the minus strand of JAVCKU010000047.1, from coordinate 11,541,763 downwards.
AGAACATTATATTGAACTATCACCTGAGATTCTTCCAGATTATATTGGAAGGTGCTCCAAGGTGTTTTCAAAGACATGACTGTTTTCATAGGATCATTAATTAACCCTTAAGTGCATTGACACTATGCTTGGCTGACACTGTGCAGTTATCTAGGCAAGTTAGATGAATTGATCTGCTAATGTACCTCCCTCTACAACTAAAATCCCTGCTTCACCTCTCACTGTATGATAAATGTCTCTGCTGTGTATTTTGTCTTGTTGTTGTTCAATTAGAGGCTCTGAGGATTTTACTTTTTTCATTTTATGTAAAGTGCATTTATTAGGAGTAGGGACACAGGGACAAAGACCTTTTTGTTGATAGTTTGTCAGTGCATGTTTGTTCTCTGGTCAAGTTTTTTGCTGAGGTTGTGAGATCACTCCTACAGTACCGTATGTGATGGTTTATTCAGTATATCCCCAGAAGTTTGTAGTGTATAATTGATTTGAAAGTTGCTCTGTTATTACCTAGTGATTTAATCACATATAGATAAAATGTCAGTTCCTGGTAATTAGCATCACGAGGATCCCTCTCCTGCCAAAACTGAAGACTTACAAGAAGCCTTGCGTACGATGTTTAGTTACTTTCTTTATCTGAGATGTTCTTAGCTTTTATACCCTGGGATTAAAAACAGGTTCAATCAACTGTAACACGTTGATCTCATGTTATTTGTATGCTCTTTTTAGCGGTAATTATTTCTACTGTACTTCACAGTGTTAAAGACAAGGACCTATCATGATAGAAACAAATGTAATATTTCATGTATTCTAACAGTCTTCTTATACATTTTATGTTTTTGCTGATTTGCAATCATGTTGTTACTGTTGAGCCTTGTTTTTTCCCCCTCTTTTAAAGACTTAAGTTTTAATCATGCCACTTTATTCACATATAAAATGTTCATACCCCTGTCATTGTTTCTTTTCTTCTAAAGAAAAATTATAGTTTTAGTAGATTTCTATTACACTATTTACTGAGAAGTCAGTAGTTGATTATATTTCAGCAATGAATAAACCTTGAGTGTAAAATTTTGTTTTCCTTTCATTTCTGACTCATTAACCTTACAGTATGTTCAGGAATAAAACAGTTAAGGTGTATAGGTTATTTGTTACCAAAGTCGGCATTGAAAGTTAAGATTTCTATTTAGCTAAATGTAAAATGTGAATTTTTTTTATCACTTTGTGGATTAAACGGATATCCCAAATGTAGTTGAATGTACCAATAAATTAACTGCTTGAAGACAGTTGATGGTTTTGGTAATGCCACTTTTTATTGTTTCAACCAAACACAGCTCTCACATTTGGCTCCACAAGATGGCAGTAAGCACCTCATGTAGTGATCTTGGCCTGGTGGGCACGAGAGTCACATGGATTTAACTGTGATGGGAGTGAACTGGAGGGGCTGAGGGCTGGGTGGCCTGCTGCTGTTTACAACATTAACATCACAAAATAAACAGCCCTGACTAGCTGCACTTGTAATGAAGAAAGCTGCATTGAAACATAAAAACTGAAAATGTGTCTAGTTTTTCTTCAAATTGTGCACAGGACTGGGGATGGTTGAAACGTTTTTATTTATTTTTTTACATTTGCATCCATAGCCTGGGGCTCTTTTAAGCCAGCGGTTTCAAAATGTGATACAAACAAGTTACATGTGTTAAAAGGTGTAGCTGTTCTCTCTGCAGAGCCAACAGAGATCACAAGGTTTAATCTCAAACACAAGGAGCAAAATGTTACAACCTCATAGTCTTGAGTTCATTGTAGATGTGACATGTACCGTAAGGATTCAGACAATATTGATACCAAAACCTTTTATTAATACAACCTTTAAATCACTCAATAGTTCATATGTGCGTTTGTGAGACATAAGAAACTTGAACAGACCTAATGATAAAATTGAACGAAATGCAAGAATATTTCAGTGACAAAACTATTTGCTTGTTTTGCACTGAATTAGTGACCGGAGACACGGTTCTCCTGGGTGTAGGCTGAGAACTATCAACTCCAGCCTTTAAGGACTTGTCCCATGACGTTGGATGTTGGTGTCCTCCTCATTTCACTGCAAGCAGATATACAAATTTCCTTAACTGCAATTTTAATCTTTAATTTTGAAAATACTGTAGTCGAAAAAGGGTGGATTGCTTTTCAGGTCGATGGTGAGGTTCTGCCTCAAGTGGAGGAGTTCATCTATCTCGGGGTTTTATTCACGAGAGGGAAAAATGAAGCGTGAGATTGACGAATGGTGCAGTGTCTGTAGTATTGTGAACTGTGCTGGTCCAGTGTGGTGAAGAGGGAGCTGAGCTGTAAGGCAAAGCTCTCTGTTTACCGGTCAGTCTATGTTCCAATCATCTATGGTCAAAAACTGGTAAGGATGACCAATGGGCACCTCCCTAGGGAGGTGCTTCAGGCATGTCTGACTGGGAGGAGACCCCAGGGAAGACCAAGAACTCACTGGAGAGACTATTCTCAGTTGGCCTGAACACCTTGGGCTCCTTCCAGAAGAGCTGAAAGAGGTGGCTGTGGAAAGAAATGTCTGGGCCTCTGCTCAAGGTGCAGCCCCCGAGACCCGACATCAAAATAAGTGGAAGATGATGGATGGATAGAATTTAAAAATTTGTATTTTTTGTATTGCCCCTAATGTAAAATGTTAACATCCTCGCAGTTTTCCTTTATTGGCTCCTATTTGCTTACCTCTTTTGAAAGTTGTTCATAATATTCATCAGAAGCATTTTTAAAATGTGTTCACTAGTAAAGACCTATTTGTGCCCCCTATTACAGAGCAAAAGGGGGGGATTGGAAATACCCTCCACCCGTCCATGAATGTGAGCATAAGTTGAAAATGATAACTTGTGAGGTACTGACTTCCATTTTGGTTGTTTTGTGCATCTAGGCATTTAAAAAAAAAAAACTTTCCTTTTGAAAATTGGGTTGCAGGTAAAAATCCAAGATGGCCACCCACCATCAAATATGCATTTATAGTAATCTTGAAAAAGAAGTAACTTCAATTTTGGTGTGTGGCTGCATCTAGGCACACAAAAAGATCCCTATCAAAAATGTTGCCAAATCAAAATCCAAGATGGCCACTACCAAATATTCATATGTAAACTGGACGCAATCAGTTGAGGAAACTCTGCTTTCTAGATTTGTATTGCTAGTTTTCTCAAAAGCTTGGGGTGGCCCAAGAGTAATCTACGATGACCAAAGCTCTGCCATTGTACCTGATGGCAGAGGAATGTCAAGTCACCTATGAGTCATCCAGTTATGAAATGGTTCCCACACTTAATGGATGAACCTGTTTTGTGTCAACGCTCAACAACTTGGCAAAGAAAAATTTGTTTTAATAGGATCTTTATTTCCTCGCAGAAAACCAAAAATAGCACGTTGGCACCAGCAAATGTGATTCCTAAAGAACTGTTAGCCTAAAAACGTGTCATCCAGCAGCTGTGTGACGTCTAATGAAGTATCAGGTCTTGCTGGAATTTTGTCCCATGTTATTTCTGAAAGATATGGCTCTAGTTAGCAAAAAACAAACAATTTATTCCCTTTTGTCACGGTTGGCTACAAGGATTAGAAGGAAAACGAAGCGTCTAAGTCAAGATTCAAATTTAGTGATATTCAGTACGGTGGCACCTCCAGTTAATTTAATGTGGTGGCTATGTGAGGGCCACTGGAAATCCTGGGGTGGCATATCAAAACCAAAAGCCAGGACTGAATTTCGAAAGTAAAAGAATCACCTGATCTACATAGTTCTAGTTTATTTTTTTTAATTCATATTACTTATTGAGAAACACAATCACTAAACTTATTGAAGCTTGTCCTTTCCTGAATCTATATACTGTACTGTACATAAAAAAGCATTGAACTACGGTAATGCTGGGAACAGTGGTTTTATACCGGTAGACCCTTTTCAGGGGGGCTAGATTTAAAAAATTTATTTTGCGCAGTGGTAAATTTGGTACAGCTATTGCCTCTCATCAAGGTCGCTGGAACAAATCCCGGCTGTGGGGCTTTTCTGGGTGGAGTTTGCGTGTTTTCTCCAGGTACTCCGGTTTCTTTCTACAGACCAGAAACTTGCATGCTGGGCAGATTGGTAACTCTAAATTGTCCCTAGGTGTGAATGAGAGCGTGAATGGTTGTTTGTCTTGTTTGCCTCTGTGATGGACTGGAGACCTGTACAGTGTGTCCGCCGCCTTGCACGGTGACTGCTGGATATGGGCTACAGTGAGCCAGAAAAGAAGAGGCTAAAGATGATGGATGGATAGACACATTTTAAATCCATCCATCCATTATCTTTACCCACTTCTTTTTTGGGGTTGTGGGGGTCCATGTTCGAGAGGCGTGGTACACCCAGGACAGGTCACAGAGACACATAGACAAAAGAGACAACCATTCTCTCACTCACAACCAGGGACACAGCCCAACATCATGTTCTTGGTTTGGGGGAGGAAAGCCGGAGAAAACCTGCGTGCACGAAGAGAACATGCAAACTCCACCAATGGTCCCCAGTTGGGATTTGATCTGGTGACATTTTCGCTGAGAGGCAACAGCCCAACTGCACTGCTTGGATGTTGCATTTTAAATAAAATATATATTTATTTATTTTTTACCTCCTAATGGCTTCAAAACAATGTTTGCTTTATGTTTATGATGTTCTACTAATCCTAAATAGCTAGTGGGAAATAAAAATGCACACTTAGAAAAGCTTGGGTCTCAAGAGAATTTTGGCAGTTTTCCCCAGTTTGGACCTGGGGTCCTTCTATCTGCAGATGTTGTCCTCATGTTTGTGTGGGTTTTATTGTGTGGGGCAGCTGTGGCTGCGTGGTTAGAGCAGTTATCTTCCAATGCAAGTGCTGGGGGTTCAATTCCATTAGCAGCCACATGCCAAAGTGTCCCTGGGCAAGACACTGAACCCCCAATTGCCACTGATGTGTCCCATCGATGTATGAATGTGA
>JAVCKU010000047.1:11286509-11297613 GCA_032273985.1 Hypsolebias coamazonicus | reverse complement strand
TGTTTCCTTATTATACCCACAAGTTTATTTTTATACCTTTTATATCTAATTTCAGCTTCTTGTGTTTTACATTTCATTTTTGACACAACATTCAACATACTTGCTTTTCCTGTTGAATTCCAGTCCTGACAAACACTCATGTCAAAAACTACAAACATTCACTATTTAAACCTCTGATTGACATCGACATACCGCTTGTTAAAAAAAATAAATAAATAAAATTTAAAAAAAAACAGTTAAATGTGTCCAAAAGCCTCAGAAAGCTAAATGAACTGAACAATACTGTGATCCTGTGGGTCCCTTTTTGTTCATATGGATCTTTATAGATCTTTTTTTAAATAAAATTGTTTAATGTGTTTTACAGGCGAATCACACTTGTATTGTTTATTCTTGCTATAATTATTTATTTATGACCTTTTTCTGAAGGCTGGTGAAGATTTTCAGTCATCAAGGACATGATAAATTCAAAAACGTTCAATACTAAACCAAATAAAGACCAGTTCTTTTTGCATTGAACATTTTTGAATTTTGATAAAGGCAGTTGTTAATTTAGTACTAAATTCAAAATGAGCTTCTCTACAGGGAAATTAAAGGAAATCATATTCTATAATATTATATCATATTACATTGTATCAAACTACAACTCTTTATACTGGTGACAACAACTACTTTATTTCAGCAGTTCAGCAGTTTTGTATTTATGCTGACTTGTTTATGCAGTTTGGATTAAAAGATAGACTGCACTCCCTTAGCTTTAATTTCAGTTTTATGCCAGAGCCACAATCCTTTTTCTTCCTTTATCGCTGACAAATAAAAAGAGAAGCAGCTGGTCTTGGCTGGTGTTTGCAAAATTCTAGTAGCGTTGCACCCAAGGCCCACTAATTCATGTGAAGTTAAAAAAAAAAAAAAAAAAAAGCAACAACTAAGGGTTATCATTTATGCTCTCATGGAATATTTTTTATTTTACAGCCTCTGCAGTGGCTTCTTTAAAAATTCAGATGGCAAATGGTATTTTTCATGTTTTAAAAATATAACTTTTTTTCGTTTTCAAAACCTTTTCCCTAAATTACAGTAACATCTGGGTTGAAAATTAAAACCCTTAGCAAACACTTTGCTTGTGGTGTAAGTCAGATTCTTTCACTTAATGTATTTTAAGCTTCACAGATAATATTATGTAGCTACAATGCCTTTAATGAACAACTGAACTGTGAGGCATTAAATGCAATTTCATTTATTCTTCCCTGCAGCATTTTCCATGTATTTGGTTGTATATAATCAAACATCAGCTGGCACATTCTCTGCAGTGAGACACCAATCTGTAGTTTTGTTTAGGCTTTTGTAAATTGTATTATCACTTGGCTCACTGTTCCCTCCAGGGTCTGGTTCCTAATCCTAAACCAAGCTATAACACACATTAAGTAGCTGCAGCTTTTTAATGAGTACACAAGCATAAACTATAATGAGGAAGTGCTGCCTCCAAGCTTCAAACACTTATTTATGTTTTAGCTGTATACAGTAAAATGTCCCCTCTGGCTTTCTGTTCGTAATTAAATACAAAAAAAAAAAAAACGAGTTTAATCGTATGAAAAACTCTGAAAGAATGGATTTAATCGGGTTTTCCACAAATGTTAGCCCTTGCCGTTAAAGTGAAAACATCAAGCTTTATCAGTTTGTGAAGGGAAGTTGAAATGTCAAAGATCATGCTCAGTAATCCAGGTGGAAAATCCAAGAAAGTTCAGTCAGGTCATCTGGACGGTTTCTTTTTGTTGTTGTTGAGACGTTTCATCCAAAGGACTTCATCGGTTCGAGGAGCCAACAACGAACTGAGAGGAGTCGACAGGGGAGAGGGCGAGCCCCAGAAACAATCTTTTCACCAGCAAACAGGTTTTTTTACACTATGCAAGTGTGCTGCTTGTAGGACTCAGTTTGTTTGTGGCTCCTTGGACTGATGAAGTCCTTAGGATGAAGGATGAAACATCTCAACAAAACAAGTTTAAATAGATAAAGAACCCGTTTGGAATTGCGGCAAAGTTCACTCTGTTCCTCGTGTTTTTGTTAGCTCCTGACGAAGCACCCGGGCAAGCGTCTGGGTGGAGGAGAGGACGCCGAGCGGGACATCAAGGATCATCTGTTCTTCCGCTGGATCGACTGGGAACGGCTGGAGAGACTGGAGATCCAGCCGCCGTTCAAACCCAGAACTGTCAGTTCTCGTCTCTTTCCTTCTCTCTTTGCTCTTTCCTCCATCGGTCTTCTCGTTCTCCGACTCCCACGTTGTCACTTTGTTTTCATCTTCTCCTCTCTCGCTCGACTCTTCTCACCTAATCATCACCGCTTTCTGCCTTTCATCACCTGAGCCGCTTCTGATGGGCTCCGAGCCCTCGGCAGCAGAAAGTCCAGCCATAACAGATAGGACCTTTGAACCTGGGCTGTTTCTTACTCCTCCATATGCAAATGCATGTCATCATTAGCCTGCCGCTCGCTAGTTTGCTGCCCCGCTTGCCAGTGATGAAGCATGCCAAGGGAGAGCAGGCTGAGCTCAGGGGTGAGAGGCCAAGCCCATTAGCCAAATGAGATTCATGTCATCCAGCAGAACGACTGTCATGTGGTGTTAAGGAGATGGAGAAAATGTGTGACCGACTTTATTTTAAAACACTGTGCCTCCGTAAAAAGAAAGCGAAGGTGTGAGTAGGCCAACATATCAGCTGTTAGATTCTTTTAATAGTTTTTTTTTTCTTATACGTGTTGGTGGAATGTAATAAAACGTTTTTATGTGGGTGTAATCATATGCTCTAATCTAGATAATGAATGTTTTTGCCTTTTCTCCATCAGGGTGGGAGGAAAGGGGAGAACTTCGACAAGTTCTTCACAGCCGCTCCGTCGGTCCTCACTCCGTCCGATCCAGACGTGCTGGCAGTCATCAACCAGGAGGACTTCCAGGGTTTCTCTTTCCTCAACCCAGAGTTCGCCCCCTCGCCTCTCACAGCCGTCTGAAAACAGCCGTCGTCCTCTGAACGTCTCCTTTGCTTCTAATTCTAGTTTCATAGCAGAGAATTTGAACACAAGAACTGGCAGCGAGTGTTTCACGTCTCTTAACCAATTTCTGACGTTGACATGAAAATGCCCACATCGTTTGATGTCCACACACCTTTTTTGACGTAAATATGTGCTAACTACACACAAGCATCAACAATACAAAGCCTTAGATACAAATTAGTTTTTTTAAGATGTCTCCTAAGATAAGACTATTGTATCAGACTCTTTTTGCATGCAGGTAGTTTTTTTTAGCGCAACATTTTCCAGCACTTTTCCCATCATTGTATTTGAAGCTGATACCAGGGAAACTTTCTTTGAGGTCTTCGCTCTTGCAGTTGCTGCAGAAAAATAATATAGACTTTGAAAGGTTTGTTTCCATCATAACAATCAGCAAACCCATATATAAAATGTGTCTCTCTAAAAAAAAAATTGTTGTGCTAATAGTTCTGCGTGACACTATTCATAATCTTTTCATAACGGCACAGTTAAAACCCTCAGACGGCTTTGGCCAGGCTCGACCTCTCAGTTTAACGTCATTACAGTGATGTCGGCTGACTCACTGAGATGCATAAACGACACAGTGGGCACAGTGTGACTGTGGCAGCAGCACCGCCTCCACCCCCTCCAGCTCACAATCCTTTGTTTCATCCTGTCATCACTGGAGGAGGTCCTCATGTTAAAGGGGTACGTCATATCTTTACAACTGGAGTTGTGTGGAAAGGTTATAAAGACTTATTATCTTACCTGTTGTAGATAGTTCTTTGAACAACCTCGCTTTGAAAAACAAAACTGTTTAATTCTGACCAGATTAGTAACAAGTCACAGCGAGACAAGACTTCAGTGGATTGTTGCCATCTTTAAAGAGTTCAGTCTCAAAAGTTCAGGTAGGGGTGGAAATCTTTAGCCATTAGGATTTGATTTATTAGGATTCGTAAGGCTGGGTTATGAAAATAAAACAATGTATTTCAAATGTCTTGAAAGTTAAATGATTGTGGCTTGTTTTACTTAAATGAACACTGATTTAGCTATTTTAATGTCTAATAAAGAGTGCGCAATAACATTTGTCAAAAAGCCCTTTTGTTTACAGGCTGCTGACCAACGGTTAGCATCAACGCTAATTTAACATTGAAAATGTAATAGAAAAGCTAACATAGTTAGCATCAATGCTAATTTAACATTGAAAACGTACAAGAAATGCTAACGTGTTTAGCATCAATGCTAATTTAACATTTAAAACATACTATAAAGGCCAAAATGATTTGCATCAATGTTAATTAACATTGAAAACATACTATAAAAGCTAAAATTATTAGCATCAATGCTAATTTAACTTTGAAAACGTAAGAGAAAATCTAACACGGTTAGCATCATGTTTACCACTGGACATTTAAACACAAATGAAACATTTCAGTCATTACTAAAGAAAGTCATGATATGGTAAATCCAAATGTTGCAGACATATACAGTATTGTACAGTAGAACAAAAAGATGTGAAAACAAATTTACTGCAACATGTTTAAAATACATAAAACTACGGTAACTCTGCTGGGACAAACAGCATGGTGCAGCAACTATTCTGCTGATGCTTGGAAAGTGGCAGCACAGATTAGCAACAAACAAAATCCAGTATTTGGGATTTGAAAATTAATTCAAAACCTTTTATGTTTTGGTGCATACATCTAAAAATAGATTTTATCCCCTAATCTATTCTATTTTTTAACCATGATATTTTTTAAACCTTTACCACTGTCAGTTTTGCATTACTGTATTTGGGTGTTCTATCAGAAATATTACAATGTTCCTGCTAAAGTTTCCCCAAGCTGCACAGGAAGTGCTACAGATAGCCGCTACTTCTAATTCCAATTGCATATAGCCATATAATTGAATATAAATAACCAGATGGTTTAAAAAAAAAAAACTGTATTTGCATAAACTACAAGGTAATTAACCAAAAATGTTGGCTAATTTAATTATCCCATCATCAGCTCATTAAATAAGTAAGCCGCACAGGAAAAGAGATCTTTCTCATCCCAGGATTTAATCTTGCATGATGGAGCAGCGTTGAAATACAAGCATCAAGATGTTTACATGGCGCTTCATCTTCAAGGACTGACTGCATAAAGAAGTGACTTTTTATAATGGTACAAATGCGAGGTCAAGACAACTCTGCTTTCCAGCTTAGGGATTGAGTTCATCAGGTCAAAGGCTCCATGCTTCCGCAGGCCCCACTTTGCAACAACAGAACAATCTTAACACATGCACACATGGTTTATATAACGTTTGACATTAGTAAGTGAAAAACATTTATGACCTTTATATCCCCTAACATTTCCCCCGTTCGTGGAGTTTTATCACTTATCAATAATCTCTCTTGCAAGTTAGGATGCTCATGCAAGTGGTGGAAAACCCGCACATAGCAAACAGTCCAATCAGGTGGGGAAGCACCAGCATCACCTCACTCCCCATGACAAAGGCCTTAACGGTGCATTCAGCATCCAGGGTGTCGTCCGTTCAAAAGAAATCAACAAACAAACGAAAACAAAAGTTCTCCTCAGACAAAACCCTCTCTCTGTACCTGAAAGCGCTTCTGAGTATTAAGAAAATCACAAAAACGTCAAAAAGCAGACAGAGTGGCATCATTCATCTCCATTTGAACAAACATCAACAAACTTGTTACGTTAGAGATTTACGATGGCATCAGTCCACATGCTTCTTGAGCGAACTAACCGTTTGCTTGTCAGTCTGCTCAGAATTAAACTGGTCCTAAAAACCGAAGTTGTTCAAAGAGCTGTCTACAACAGGTAAGACGATAATTGTTCATAACCTTTCAGCAGGACCACCAACTCTCGCTTTAAGACTCAAATTTATCTTTTTTAGCCGAGTATTATTTTCTTTGCTATTCTGCAGGGGAACAAAGAGACTTTTTAAATTAAAGAACAATAGCCCATCGTTTCCCCCCCACAAATAGACTTGTTAGCATAAAAGTACTGTACAGTGAATACCAGAAGTTTTTTTTTTGTTGTTTTTTTTTACAGTGCAGTATGTGCTCACTGCATTGATTAGGAGTCATTACAAGTTAAACTCAATGGGATTGTTCAATACATGGAAACAAAAAAAATACTATCAGTGCTGTGACTGAAACTTGTCTGAGCAGGTGCTGCAACATCCACCAACTTTATTTACACTCACATTAACTGGGTTTTATTCTTTACATGGGTTTATTTTGAAATGATCACATCTGGAGAGAGGACACATTTCCCTGTTAGTTGTGCTTCCTTTTTTTTGTTTGTTTTGTTTTGTTAACTTAAAGTCGAACACCCCAGCTCACTATCTTCCAGCAGAGTGGAAATCTGTGACAGATCCACAACAAATGATGGATCATTCATGTCTGTTAGTTTAGCTTTTGTTTTTATGAGCTGGCAAAACGGCATCAAAATAAAAAGCAAGTGGTGAAAGTCATGAAAGCAGAACGGTGACGTGTCTCTTTTTTTCTGTGAAGCTGCTCAGAAAGGCCTCCTGCTCCGTCTCCTCCACACGCCTCCTTGTCACTCCCAAACTTTCACACATACGCTTAAAAAAAAAAAAAAAAGAGGCCACTCTCACACGGAGAAGATGCTGACCCTTCTGTATGTTGCGCAACCGGAGCTGTCGATGCAGCAAAAATCATCTCAGCCTCTTCCCTCCTCCTGACTGCCGTCTCCAGCCCCTCCAGCGCCGAGATGAGACTAATATCCCTGTAGAGATGTGAGTTATAACAAGTTGACCTTCACATTAAAATCTCATCAACTTCTCCTCTCCCTCTGTACCTCCTCCTCTCCTTCCTCCGAGCGTCTTCGTTTTACTCCTGGCAGCTCTGCAGTTAAAGCTTTTACCCTTGTTTCATGTTAATACTGTTGTCTTCTTCATCATGATCTGTTTTTATTATAATTTCCAGTCTGGTAATGGTTAGATGAAGTCATCCCAATTTGTTAATCTTAAAAGTTGAATGTATTTTCTTGTGTCCGAGCATTAACTTTGGTTTAAGCAGCCTTTTGTCTCGGTCGGTCTTTTTGATTGTATTTTAAATTTTTTTTTTTTTTACTTTGGCTGCTTCCATCTTCACATTCAGTTCAGTACCTGACTGATGTCAGTGAGAATTCAGGAGTTGTTTTCGTGCTTTATGATTCATAGATCCGAGTTAAGTAAACATGAAAATAAATCTAGTGAAGTGCTGGTGAAGATTCTCAGTCATCCAGGACATGATAATTCAAAATGCGTTCAATACAAAAACAACTGGACTTTATATGTGTGTGTGTGTGTGTCTTATCTCACTCAGCATTTATAATCTGTAACCCCACACTTCACTGCCCTTTGAATTGAGAAAGGATGAAGAGCGAAACGTCTTCCGTTATAAATAAAGTCCAGTTGTTTTTGTATTGAAACTCTTGAAAAATCTGGTAAAGGTTTTGCTGTTGAACTGAAAATGAGTGAAAAGGAACTGTCAGTTCTGTTTCTCTCTTTGTATACGAGTGTTAAGAGGAGAAACATTCATGCACATCCCACTGTGACTTAAACCTGCAATAAAAAGAAAATCCTGCTTTTTTAACCTAATATCAACTCCCAACCTTTTTCTTTAACTTTGTCTTCATCTGCTTCCATGATCCGAACCCTCAGCTCTCAAAGGAGAGTTCTGCACGTCACTATCATTGTGACATGATCTCTTTTCTTCAGCACCTCCTCCTCCTCCTTTGCTTCTATCTTTGCTCGATCTCTCATGCTCATCTTTTTCTCTTGTAACTCTCTCTCGCCCTGAGGTCAGAGTGTGCTGCAGACTATTGATATCGTTACTAAAAATAAAGGATCCCTCCACCAGCCAGCTAAAAATAGAATAAAAGGACACGGACCACAGGGGACAAAGGAGTAGAGGGCAGGAGGAGAAAAGGAGACGGGACGTTCTTAAGTTATGGAAAAAGGAATCCTAATTCAGCCACATTCATAATAAAAATATTTACAGCATTTGATCTGCTGCGTTTCTGCAGATCAAAACAGATCTACAATATTTATAGAGCACATTTAAAACAGCCACATTGACCAAAGTGTCGTACAATAAAACAATTTTAAATAAAAGATGTGGATGGCCAGAAATATAAAATCAACACAGAAAAGAGATGGTGTATTCAAAATAAGGTAAAAGGCCTGGATATGGGCAGCAAGAAGAAAGAGGATGGATGGTAAAAGGCAAAATCCGTTCATCTCTGACTTTAAATTTGTTTCTCCGCCACAGTTTGAATCAAACTTCTTGAACATCTCTCTTTTTGTGGCTCTTTTTGCTGCTTTCACTCTTTTTGTTCTGTTTTGTTCATTTTATGATTTAGATACTTTGTTTTTTTAGTTTCTTCATTGTTATTGAAGCAGGGAAAGTCACCAAGTGTAAAAATGTCTTACAGAAGATAAAAGAACTTCAACCATTATTAAAACACACATTCTCTTGTAACAATTGAACTTTTTTATGTATTTTTCTGCTAAAATGTGTCATAAATGCTGAGCTGAAGGTCTTTGCTGACAACTGCTCAAATAAAGGAATTAGAACACTATAAGCCAAAAGTAGGAAAATGTTGGATAAAAGTAGCAAAACACTAGCGACAAAAAGATAGCTAAAAGGCTACCAAAAAGGTAGCTAAAAGAAGCAAAATGCCAGATAAAAGAAGTAAACTGAAAGTAGCACAAGAAAACAAAAATATATTTTCAAGGTGAGTTTTGTATGAATTAAATAGATGTTGATGCATTGGATGATGTTTCTGATATTAAATATTAAAAAGGCATCGCTGTCATCTTCTGAATGAGCAGAACATTTTGACATATAAGAATCAAAACAGCACAAAGTCTGCAGAAGTAGCTGGAGTGGGGTATCTGTAACACAATAATGCTGACTCAGCATTCGCACAGTTTATTTTTTTTAAATATATGAAGAAATTCTGATTCGGGAACAAAAAGGCTTTTAAGTCATAAGATCATAAATCAAAAAGCTGCGACCTTAACACAAAACTTTTTTTTTTTATGTGAAACAACAACAAAATCTTAAATTTTAAAAAGAGACAAATCTGCTCTATGAGCAAAATGGATGTGATGGGAGCTAGTTGGGTGTGTGTGACCCCACCACACACACACACACTCTCCCTCCCTCCCTCTCTCCTCCTCTCCATCACTTCTCCCTCCACTGTATCTGGATCTCGTTTTGGAGCCAGAGGAGCGGAGTGAACGATCCACCGCAGTGCCTGCCCGGGACACACCGCGTGAAAGAGGGAACGGGGTGGGGGGGGTTGAGAGGATGGGAAGGGGGGCTTAGAGGGAAACACTCAGATCAGAGGAGGAGGAGAAAAGGAAAGACGCACAATCCTCTCTCTTCGTGGTGTGAGGTTTTCCTGGCTCCTGACGCACGACTCTGGTGGCACCGTGAGTACATTCCTCTCCGTTTTTCTCGGCTCCTGATCATCAGGATGACTGAGTCATTTGAATTGGAGGCAGGCGTGCGCGCGCGTGTGTTTGTGTTGGAGAAAGCTGGGAAAAGAGCATCGTTAACGACGCGTCCTCGCCTCTTCGGCGTAAAGACAGCAGCTCGCCTCGGCGCGCGCATGGAGACACAAAAACATCATTTTGGACTTGACAGCCAAGTCGTTGCAACTCCAGTCTTTAAAAACAATAAGTCGGTCGTGTTTCCCACTTTGTGTTTATGCCCCCCCCCCCCTCTCCACAAGTCCGCGTGCTGGGAGAGGATGCTGCAGATCATCATGGAGTCTTTTAATTCTACGACAGTCTCATTCTGAGATGTTGCACTGAAGGCTGGTGAGTTTCGCACACCTTCTAGTTCTGCGCGTACCCGCCGTGCGCGTCCACGTTCCATCCATTTTTTTGGGGTGGGGGGGGCAAGGTCTTTTCTTTCAAACGTCTTTAACACGCGCCCCCTGGTGCTCTCCTGTAATCCATCACTCCATCCTTATCTTTAGCACAGAGCTCCTCAGAGGCTGTCAGGCTCCAGATTGAGACAGATTACAGAGGAGTCAAGCTTTTGTGGCCCTTGTGGCTCCTGTCCAACAGTTCAATAGGCCGAACAGAGGATGCACTGAGGAGACTGACATGGCCTCACTATCACAAATCTCAGATTCAAAGAGAGAGAGAAATAAATAAATAAAGCTCGTCATCCGCCGCTTTTCATGTCAGAGTTTAGATTTAAGGATATTTTCTTGATAATGATTTGGATTAAATCTTGACAGTAATGGACTGCCATGTCCTGCAGGATCTACTCAGCATATGTGTTGACAATGACTCTTAGCTACTTTTCATTGAACCTTTATTTATACCGGTAGTGTCATTGAGTCACAAGAACTTGTTTTCAAGAGAGACCTGTTTGGGAGCAGATGGTGGGGGTTAAAGGCCTTGCTCAGGGGCCCAGGGTGGAGGCAGGTGTGGTTCACCTTTTCTACCCACATTTTGATGTTGACGGTATCGGGGGAGCTGAACCTGCGACTTTCCGATCACAGGCCCACCTTCTCTGACCTCTGCGCCACCACATCAACTTTTAGCTCAATATCTGTAAAGTTGGCACAGTTGTGACCATTTTTTAATTTAATTAAAGCTGATTATCTGTGGCAGTCATCTAAAGCTGCGATAGCTCGGTGGTCAGTAATCCTGAGGTTGCAGGTTCAAGCCCAGGGTGAGTCCGGAAGCATAAAATGATTGCCAAATCACGGGCGCATGGAGACCCCCTGAAGAATGGAGCAGCCAAAAGAAACACCAGCTGTAGCGGTAATCTTGACTCACTCCAAATTTGACCTTCAGTTATTACTTTCTGAGAGTTTCATTCAAATTCCTACAGTGGTTAAAGCGATATTTTGCTAACAGATG
Organism: Hypsolebias coamazonicus; assembly: GCA_032273985.1. Classification (NCBI taxonomy): domain Eukaryota; kingdom Metazoa; phylum Chordata; class Actinopteri; order Cyprinodontiformes; family Rivulidae; genus Hypsolebias; species Hypsolebias coamazonicus. The sequence goes on along the minus strand of JAVCKU010000047.1, from coordinate 11,286,699 downwards.
GACAGGGCTGACCCAACACCTAAATCCAGTTTTGTAAACAAACAGTTTGTAGTGCTCAAAGTTGGAACAGAAGATGAATCTAAGCTACAATCACTCTAAAAGTGTAGCTCAGTAAACCCTGATGCATGCTCAATAATCCAGGTAGAAAAATCTAAAAAAGCTAAGTCTGGTCCTCTGGACATTCAAAAAA
>JAVCKU010000047.1:11272457-11282858 GCA_032273985.1 Hypsolebias coamazonicus | reverse complement strand
TTGTTTCATGGTTTTTGATGCATTATTTTCAATGCTTGGTTACAGAAAGATGTAATAGATTTAATTTGCCTCAATGTACATGTTTGGCATGTAAAGGTGGTGGGCGACATGCGGTTCAATGAATGCTAGGCCTTTAATTGTGTGACTGTTTATGAAGCATTCTCACTACTGTGATCTATTTTTCATCCGTGCGTTTTTTCAGCATCTCTCTCGTTTCTCTTTTTTTTTGTGTTATTTCAACAAATCATATCAAAACGTTCAGCTCATTAAGGAGAAGGGTGCTATATCTTTTGGTATTGGTGCAATTTTAGCTTTTTTAAATATTTAGCATTTTCTGCCACTTTTTGTCTCATAGAAAATGAACTGAGCTCATTTGACCTCTTTCAAATCTTTACAGCTGTTTACAACCTTTTACTGTGCCTTTCACATGTTGTTCTCCATCTTATTTCAGCTTCATTGCACAAATTTAAAAAATTTTCAGCTACTTTCAGCTAATATTAACTGTTTTTCAGTTGTTTTGTGCTAATTTTTTTAATTTTTTTTCTGCTAACTAGAAGATTTTTGTGCTGCTTCTAACTTCTCTCTGCTATTTCAGCTACTATTTAGCTATTGTATGCTAATTTTAGCTTTTCCAGCTAATTCCACTTTTTTTCCACACATTTAAACTTTTTTGAGCTAATGCAGCAAATATTTACTCTTTCAACGTCCTTTTGAATTTAAGTTTCTTTCTGCTATTTTAGTTACCTTTTTTTTTTTGCCTCATTTCAGAATTTTTCAAATAATTTCCACTTTTTTGTGCTCATTTCTGCTTCTTTAAGCCTAATTGGGCAAACGTGTTCTATCTGTTTTTTCTGATCATTTACGCTTGTTCAGCTTCCTTTTTGGCTTTTTAAAATTTATTTATTTTTGTTAATTCAGCTAGTTACAGATCATTAAAAAAAACTGTGGTAATTTCTGCTAATTTCAGCCTAAATAACTCCTTTATGCCAATTTCAGCTTGTCACGCTCCTTTCTGCTTGTTTCAGCTTTTACTGCATTCAGCTAATATTTAGCTGTTTTATGCTAATTTTAGCTTTTACAGCTAATTCCACATTTTTTAGCCCATTCCAGCTCTTTCCACTTCCTTCTATTGGTTTAAGCTTCTTTCTGCCTTTTAAGCTACCTTTCAGCTACTTTTATGCTAATTTCAGCTTTTTAAAACTTAATTCAACAAATTTGTGTTCTTTCTGCTTTCTTCTGCTAATTTATGATTGTTCTTCCATTTCAGCTAGACTCAAGCTTTTTTATTATTATTATTTTTTGCTAATTTTGTCTGTTTTCCAACAAGTTCTTCTACAATTAGCATTCACACATGCATTTTCGCAGGAAATGCAATTTCTCTAGTTAGTTTTTGTCTTCCCTTCCTCAGGTTTGATGTTTCTTTTTGGTTCTCTGCTCTCCAGATGAGTTCGTGCAGCAGCCGTGCTCTGACCATCCTGTCCACGGTGTTTGGAGCCTGTGGGCTACTGCTGGTGGGGGTGGCTGTGTCCACCGACTACTGGCTCATAATGGTTGAAGGAATCATCCTGCAGCAGAACCAGAGCATGGAGGTGAAGATGGCTCTGCACTCTGGCCTGTGGAGAGTTTGCTTTGTGGCTGGTAGGAAGAAACATTCATGCACTCACACACACATTCTTACACACACGCAGGTGAGCTGCAGTGTGTGTGTGTGTGGATATGAAGATGCCAACAAGCATACAGAGAGGGATGGGAAAGATTGGCAAGTGGAGAGGGGAAAGACGGAGAGCCTCACATCTGTCACAAAACATGACTGTTAAGAGTGAGCAAGACCGAGGAGACCTGTGCTTCTTCATGCGTCGCTGACCTTGATCCAAAAAGTAAAACTGACATTCACCACCTTTTTTTGTTTTTATCCCTTTACAGGATCAGAGAACGGGAGATGTGTTGCATCAGAGTATTTTACGGAACCTGAAATAGAGATCACCACTGAAAACACGGCAAACATCCTAAGTGAGTGAAAATGTTCGTCTGCTGCTGATTGGCTGCAGGTTCAGACCGTAGCTGCCAAACCAGCAAGACGGCAAAAACGACTTCATCGAACTGCTGCGTTATTTATAATTGACTTGAAGTGTGAGGTGGAGACGAGGAAAGGAAAGTGTCTAAGGTGTTGACAGAAGATCTTCAGCTGTGGAGCGAGAGGGGGACACAGAGTGCAGGATGGTCTCAGGAGGCCTTGGCTTCACTTTTAGTTTTCGTCATAAAAAATGTAAAAGAAGAGGGAAAAGTGACTCACATGAGAAGATCTGAAGTGATACATGCAAATAGTCACCCACCGCCTGCTTTATTACTTCCAGCAGGGCAGTTTTACCTTTATTTTAAGTGTCAACGTTTAATTTTTAAGGTTTTTAACAGATCCAATGATTACCATCAGTTTATCAGTGACAATGATGAAATTAAGACGTCTGAGTGAAATTTTTGTGCGTTTTGGCTCAAACTGTGAAGTTTCATGTCCTAATTTTTCCACTGTGCAAACTGCAATAAGCTATTTCTCCAAACAACGCTATAAATTTTTGTTTTGGTGGTTCAAGTCACAGCTGAGCTTTCTAGAACTGAGCAAATTTAGCAAACACTTGACTGTCTGGACCTGTTGCTCTGACAACAGTTGATCGTTTCATTGAAGGACACGTTGTCCACAACCAGTAGGCTTTTTTTTTACACACTGTGACCTTTGGCTCCCACAGAGATGGTGCGCACGGCCACGCCCTTCCCCATGGTGTCCCTGCTCTTCGTCTTCACTGCCTTCGTCATCAGCAACATCGGACACATCCAGCCTCAGCGCACCATCCTGGCCTTTGTGTCCGGCATCTTCTTCATCCTGTCAGGTAGGTCCTGCTGTCCCACCGCTGGTTACAGCAGCTCAGCGTGTCTCGTGTCACGCAGGGAGACATTTTGTTACAAATCTATTTTTGGTCGATGATAACAGGAGTGTATGTCGTCATCAGAAAGAGCGATGGGGTTTATTTTCGTGATCTTCAAGCGTTGAACCTTTTTCTGGACTAAAACGGAGACAAGTCTCATGAGAATATATTGGTTCCTTTGAATTTGTCTAATTGGATCAAGCTGTTTTCAAACATGCTGTAATACAGCCATCATTAAAAAAAAAAAAAACAGACTACCTGCGTCCCTCTGTTTTCCAGTTTGAGTAGTTTTCTAAACTTCCGTTTCTAGCAAAACTCCTGATAAAGGTGGTGCTGAACCAACAACAAACAGTCGTGGTCCAACTTTGATTTAAAAGCAATTTGAGAAGAAAAAAAAAATTGCACGGAAACGGCTCTTTTTATACAACAGCAATGTTCATGCTCAATAATCCAGGTTAAAAATCCAACAAAGTTCAATCAGGTCATCTGGACAGTTTCTTTGTGTTGAAACATTTCGTCTTTCATCCAAAGGACTTCATCAGTCCAATGAGCCACAACTAGTCTCATACTAGCATGCTCACGTATGGGCAAACCAGTTTGATGGTGATAAAGATGGTTTCTGGAGTCCACCCTCTCCCCTGTCGACTCCTCTGAGGCAGCCATGGCCAAAGTGGTTCAAAACAAAACAAAGAGACTGGGCTTGAACCTGCAGCCTCTGGATTATGAGACATTCTTTGTTCACGTCTTAGCTCATGTTTTGGTGTAAAAGTTGCAACCTTTAAGAACTTAGATTACCCAAACAAAATGCTTTCAGCTTGTTCTTATTCAGATTTGGGACATTTCTTTCCATCCAGGGTGGAACAGGGTGCAGGAGGTTGGCTTGAAACACAGCAGTAAAGGCTACTTATGGGACAGAGCTGGTTGGCAGGCTGGGATGAGGAAGTCCTCCGGATGGGGGACAAAATGTTTCTCACTTAAAGAAACTGGTCCAGATGTTGTTATCTACCTGGATAATTGAGCTCACAAACTTTTTTTTTATTTATTTCCATCCATGTTTGAACATCTCTGACTGTCCAGTAAGGTTTGAACAGAACGATGGTGGTTTGCTGGTACAAGTTCAAGTTCAATGTTCTTTATTGTCATTCGCATCACGTGGTACATGAGGTGAAACGAAATTGTGTACTCAAGGTCCCAATTAAAATATCAATAATATATAAAATATAAAAAAGAAAAATAAACAGTATACAAGGATCTAAGATACATGATAAACAACAATAATGCAACATAAATAAGGCATATTAAACAGCAGCCTGAACATGAGCCTGTTGTTAGCAGATGTTGTGAATATAGCAGCTTATGGGTAAGAAATCAGCAGCATGGATAATCAGCAGTACTGATAAAGTGTTATATGTCCAAGTGAAGTGTCATTACTTTACTTTATTATCAGATTCTTATTGTCTCCTGTTTATAAAAACTTTAATAAATAGACGAGCTCAGCTGTTGCAACAAGCTTTTTTCCAATTGCTGTTCCTTAAAATACATTTGAGCAGTTTGAGTCAATAAATGATGCCTTTATGACATCTCATTTAATTTATGCATGCTGCTGTTGCTCCTCCTTTACTTTGACATCTGCAAACTATAAAACACAGCAGCTCATCTTCTACTACTATTTCTTTCAAATTGCTGCTTAATCCCCATTTATTTCACTGACTTTAGGTCATGGTTGAGTTAGATATCTTGACTTATTGTGTTGATGTTTCTTTTGCTTTATTGTGTATTTGTGGCTCCTGTAATAATTACTGGTTTTTATACGTTACACTTTATTCCGTGCTCTGCTCCCTGGAGGCTGTTCTGTACATACCGTACATGTTCTCTGTAAATCAGCTTTGCATGGACTTGCAGTGAAGCTTGTTGAGCAGCAGATGACGGTAACGTTCCAGTTTCCTGTGCTCAGGTTGTGGAGTTAAAAAAATAAATAAATAAAAAAGCCAGAGTGCAGCTTGTTCCCTCTGATGGCTGCTTCTCTGGGCACGTTTCAGGAGGATGCAGAGTTGAGAGGAGCATCAAACACAATCTGATATGACAGCTTTGACTCACGGGGACTTGGTGGCAACGGGTGCAGTAGAATGTGAAGTGTTTCATAACAGAAGTTATATAATTTTTACAGCATGGGCTTCAAGTGTTAATGGGGTGTGCTGATACTGGGCTGACAATAATTGTGTAGAATTGCCTTCGTGCACCTCCTCCCCCCATCTCTCAGAGTGTGTTATTTATCATCATGACTGTGTTGGTGTGGATCATTCATTAAACTCCTCTGAGGACAGCGTGCAGCAACATCGTGTTCTGGTTATTGTTTCAAATACAGAGCAGGAGATGAAGACGCTCAGAGCTGCAGAGATGCAAGCTTGCTTAAAGGCTGACATTATTTTTATTTATCTTTTGCTTATTCTTACAGTTCTTTTGCACATCTTGCATTTGCACGTAAAACTTTTTTTTTTCACTCTATGAGCTCCTGCAGGACTTGTACAGTATGTGCCTGTGCGCCTCTGTTTTTCTTCTTTCGCATGAAAAAAGATGTACTTCGCCTTTACGGTCGACAGCAACATGGTTTCTGCATTTTCCAAAGCTTTCAGATTTTAAGTTTGACGACAAAACCTCTTGAAGCAGCCGTTTGATGCGTAACGCCTGGCCGCTCTGTGGTACATTTAAATGTTGCAGCCAGATTATTGGAATGAGCTGCTCAGGGCATGCTGCTGTCGCTGAATATCGATTCAAGTTTGATGGCCATATGTTGCATCTCATGAATCGAACATGATAATTCTCCCATAAAGAAGCATGTCAGTGTCTCTTGAAGCAGATGGGCCTCTTTATGTCAGGGTGAAACGTCTCTTGCTTCTCTGTGGTTGAACTTTAAGCTTATTGTGGTGAAAATGTGCTCAAAGTCTTTGACAGCTGTCTGGATGAGTTGTGATAAAATTACCTGAAAAGACCACAGAGGGAGTTATTCCTGAGTCTTGTGTCATCACGACGAAACATTCGTCTACTCCAAGGGGGTCCAAAGTGCGGCCCGAGGGCCATTTGCGGCCCTTGAAGTGATTTTGTGGTCCACAACTGCAGCTTAAGGGTGGTATCATTTTGGCCAGCAGGCTTAAGAGGTTGATGCAGACTTTCTGCAAATTCATTGGTACAGTTGTCCCTCGTTTATCGCAGTGGAACCGTACCCTGAAGATCTGCGATAAGTGAAAAACTGCAAAGTAGGAATAGTAGTACAAGCAGTGAGTACCGGTAGTAGTTTATTTATTATTTATACAGAAATATATTAAGACATTTAAAACCCTTCCCACACTCTTGCAGTATTCTAAACAATGTTTCTAAACTCTAAACCCTCTAAAAGAGCACAGAATGTCATGATTTCAGCTCCCTGCCTCCTCTACTCTTTGCCACCTGCAAGCGCTCTTGGCCACGCCCACTTCTCTTCTCTGTAGCTAAACAGCTGATCAGTTGTTTAACTGCAGCAGGAAGTTTATCCTGCAGCAGTAAGGGCTGCACAAAGGTGCAAGAGGTGTTAAATAATTTTAAATAATTTATTTTAGATAAAAATTCCATGCCAATCATGCGGCTCATCCATCCATCAGCCAATTGTGTGTCATGTCCAATCTTATTTTGAAAAACCACAATAGAGCAAATCCACGATAATTTACCCGTAAAGTAGCGAGGGCCACTGTAATCCTTTTTTATATAATGTTTATGTTTAACAGCAAAACAGGCGATAAACAATCTTCTCAAAATGAGCAATATTAAACAAAATACAAATCTTGTGCTATAATCTTTAAATTTTCACATCATGGTACAAAGCACCAAAATCCTTCACTGATTTCTACCAGAAAGGAGAATTTTGGGTAAGGATTCATAAAACTTGGCTAAATATTGGTTGATAAAATAATCAAGAGGGAAACTGGACATTTTAAATTACCGGTAATATAACATGGTATCATCTGCATATGAGTTGATCAACTTTATCAAACCTTCTATGAATCTGTTGTAGTGACTGACAGCTAGAAGATTTTTCAGAACTTTGATCAGCCTTTTGAGCCGTCCATGGTACAAAAGGCCGATCAACTCCCTTTTAAAAGGACGTTTAGTCAAATTGCACTTTTGCTGCTGAGAACCGACTAAAATTGACTTTCAGACACAAGTAAACAACAAAAATAGACGCAACAAATCAAATAAATGGAATCCTTTTAAATAAAACAATATAAGCTCAGTGTTTATGAGGCTTTTAATGTTTTGGATCCACAACAATTTAAAACTCTTTCTCCACCAAAATTAATAAACTTTTGTTCTTTCTCCAAAATATTATTCACATTGACTTAAATTCACATTTTTGTGGCCCACAAATCTTTTAATCTTAATAGTTTTAGCCCGCATATGAAGAAGTTTGGGCACCCCTGGTCTTCTCTGAAACCACCATAAAGAGCTTTGGAGACAATGGCTCTGTGGATCACTGATGGAGAATTTAGAAGTTTTTTATTTTTTATTTTTTTATTTTTTACTTTTTTAAAGTTTTCTTGAAAGTTTTGAATATTTTTTTTAGCTGCCTGATTAAAGTTAAATCATGTACCTGATTAAAAGTTTTGGGGGGTTAATGTGAGCCATGGCTCTGTTGACCTGCTGTACATTTTGTTGGAAAAAATAATTGACTCAATTTTTCTTGCATCTGAGTGTGTGTCCTTTTTTTTAGGTTTCAGGTTCAGGTTTGATTTATTTGTCATATGCAAAATGAACACAAGGTCAACAATACAACAAATTGTTTAGGACAAGTAGAACTTGTCTCCACTCTCCCAAAAAAAAAAAAAACAACCAACAATTAACAACAACAAGAAATACCAAAGCATGCAGCAAAAATACTTAAACATAGTAAAATACTACTAAAATACTAAAAACAAGGCATCAAAGTTGAAAAAGAACTACATCTACAGCAGGGCTATTCAACTAAATTGCTCAGGGGGGCACAGTCTCTGAAAGCCAACAGCTCGGAGCCGGACAACAGCAACTAAAATCATTATGTAAATAAACCAACGTTTACAATGATCTATGACCTTTTAAATTTGTTTATTTTATTGCATTGAATCATACATGTAATAAACCGAACCCAAGTGGGCCGGATTGAAGTAACCCGCGGGCCATTTCCGGCCCACGGTCCGCCAGTTGAATAGCCCTGATCCACAGTGTGGTTCAATTAGCAGTGAGGTTCTTTCAGCAGGATGGTTCTGTTCTGTTAGCAGCGTGGTCTTCTCAGCAGATTGATAATTTGTGAAGTTTCATTGCCCCTTTTGGAGCAAGAAAAGATTTCTAGCAACGCCCACCTCCAATTCAAAACCGCAAAATCTACAAGCTGTGTTTGCACTCATCACCTTGCATAGTAAAAATAATAATAATAATTGTGTGATCTTTTAGTGCGCAAGTGTGTGTTGTGAAGGCCTCTCAGCTACTACCACACCAGACTTGAGCTCAGCATCTGTAAATTTGACTAAACATTTGGTGTTGGTTAAAGTGGTAGCCATCTTGAGACAAGCATCGATCGAGAGTGTCACTGAAATTTCTCCTGTGGTTCATAAAATATTTTGCTAACGGAAAAAGCTGAGTTAAACAGTTAGTAGGTTTTAAGCAAAGATCACAAAATTTATAGTGTTTAAACATGTGAATTATTTTCAGCCACCACTACTCAACGTTTACTGCAATATGTGTAAAATAGGCTGAGTTATACATTTATGTTTCTTAAGGTCAGGGTCGTCTTGAATTGAGGTGACTCCAAAAGTTCATCAGTCGTAGATGTCAACCTGGTGGTTCATTTTTATTTTTCCAAGGGGTTTGTGAGATATTTTGCTAAAAAATGGATCAAAATCTGCATGCACTTTCACACATGGGCAAAAACACCATCACCATTGTGCCTTTGGCAGCAGGTGATAACCTCTGTCTTTATTAAATGATAAAATAATGATGTGTTTGTTTTTACAGAGATTGTTTTGTTGTAAATGTGTTTTCTCATTTAAACACAAGAGGATCAAAAATTTAAGGCTAAACAGAATATAGAGGCCAAGCCAGTGCTTTAAGCCACTGAGGTGGAACACCTGAACTCACAAAGGTTCCTACTACATAGACTGCTGATTACCCATGTGACCTAATACCCATTCACAAATATATTCATTTATCACCTGCTCCTACACAGAAGTTAAGTTCAGGAAGAACTTAATAAAGAGGTTTTGCTGCTGACTGTCACACAGACACATTTTCATCTCCATTTTATCTTTTTGCTTGAGGAATTTTCTTTTTTTTTTTGTTTTTGTTTTGTTTTTGTTCAGCTGTTCCTTAGTGAGCGAACTCGCACGAAAACTTGGCATTTGATCAAAGTTATTGCTCAATAATCCAGGTACCAAAATCCAACAAATTTTAGTCAGGTCATCTGGATGGTTTCTTTTTATTTTGTTGAGACGTTTCGTCTTTCATCCAAAGGACTTCATCAGTCTGAGGCGCCACAACAAACTGAGTCCCACAAACAGCACACTCCCATAGTAGACCAGCCAGTTCTCTGGTGATAAGATGGTTTCTGGGCTGCTTCAGAGGAGTGGAATGGGGAGAGGGCGGCCCCAGAAACTATCTTATCACCAGAGAACTGGCTGGTCTGCTACGGGAATGTGCTGCTTGTGGGGCTCCGTTTGTTGTGGCTCCTCAGACTGATGAAGTCCTTTGGATGAAGTAAAGTCTTAAAAAAAAAAGAAAGAAAGAAAACATCCAGATGACTTGGCAGTTGATATTTTATGCCTATCAGAGGGCTGTCATCTAGGGTGTCTGGGGAAGCTGATGGACAAGTTAAGGCCCCACCTCAAGGAGCCAGACTGGGACAAATGAGGGTGGAGGCAGGGATCCTTTCTTACCCATACTTTGTTGAAATGGTTAGGGGATTCAAACCAGCAACTTCCAAACAGTCTTGCCTTCTCCAACCTCTGCACCACCACTCCCCAGCTTGAAGAAATGTTTGAGCTATAAACGATGTTACATCATTTAAATCATTTATTGTCACATTTTAGTCAAGTTTTCTTCAAATCCTGCAAACCTCTGTTTGTGCAGTGGTATAATATTCTAATAGAGAACTGTTTCACCACATTTGTACTATGACTCGTCCTCGTTGGTTTCGTTTCACGGTCACCTCCCTCCTCTGTGGTCCTGCAGCCACACAACTGCGTCTGTCCGAGCCCTGGCTTGTGTTTCTGACTCTGTCCTTGTTCCTGTGCTGCATGCAGGCCTCAGCCTGGTGGTGGGACTGGTGCTCTACATCTCCAGTATTAATGATGAGGTGATGAACCGGCCCAGGGAGCCTGAGCAGTTCTTCAATTACCATTATGGCTGGTCCTTCGCCTTTGCTGCCTCGTCCTTCTTACTCAAAGAGGTCAGTGTTTGTGTGTGTGTGTGTGGGGGGGGGGGG
>JAVCKU010000047.1:11165511-11176010 GCA_032273985.1 Hypsolebias coamazonicus | reverse complement strand
TACTTTTCAGCTGGTTTTTGCTAATTTAAGCTTTTTTTTTTTTTTTCCCAGATAATTTCCATTTGTTTGTGCTCATTTCTGCTTCTTTCAGCCTAATTGGGCAAACGTTCTTTCTGCTTTGTTCTGCTAATTTAAGCTTGTTCGCTCTTTTCAGATACCTTTTTAGAGTATTTTTGTAGCTAATTTCAGCTATTTTCAGATAAATTCAAGTTTTTCAATTTAATTTCTGCTACTTTCAGCCTAATTAACTTCTTTATGCTAATTTCAGCTTGTTATGCTCTTTTCAGCTTATTTTTGCTAGCTTCAGTTATTTCAGCTACTATTTCACTGTTTTATACTATTTTAGCTTTTTTCAGCTAATTCCAGATTTTTGATCTCATTTCAGCACTTTGCACTTCCTTCTGGTTTAAGCTTCTTTCTGCTTTTACAGCTACTTTTCAGTGAGTTTTGTGCTATTTCATCTTTTTTAGCTAATTTAATAATTTTTGTGCTAATTTCTGATTATTTAAACCTAATTCAGCAAATATGTGTTATTTCTGCTTTATTCTACTAATTTAGACTTGCTCTTCCTTTTCAGCTAAAATTCAGCATGTTTTTAGCTAATTTCAGCTGTTCTTCAGCAATAAGCGTTCACACTGTATTTTCGCAGGAAATGCAATTTCTCTAGTTTCATCTGGAACGTTTCAGCTCTTTCAGAGAAGATGGCAGCAGAACGTGATTCCTTATTGGCTGCTCCTAACTACAGAAGACCGTTTAAGATCTGGTGATTGTAGAGAATACAAATGTTTAACAGTACTGTTCTGCTCTTGAGGTCAGTCGAAACCAGTAAATTGGTACATTACTGTCCTGCTGCCAGGTTATTTGGATCACACCAGTTAGGGTTTGTTTGGTACTGTCATAAAAACTTTAACATAAATATCCTGAGGTCTGTATAATATGAAATAAATCTCCAATTTATTTTTCAGTTTTACTCAACATTGCAGAATTCGACCTTGGGATGAGTTTGCTGAAACATTCACTTTGTGTGAACAGACAGTAAATTTTTCTAATAAATAATCTTTCTCGCTGACAAATGATCTGAAAATATCTTTTTTAATCTTTACAGAACGTTGCTGCATAAAACAACAGAATTGAAATTAGGTTTGTCTTTTTACTACGACTGAAAATAACATTCATGTACCACTTGGTTCAAATGCTGCTTCACTTCTTTAGTTTTGTCAGTTCAACCGATGAATTTGTATTTTTATTGAAGTGAAAAAAAAAAAAAAAACGTCAGGATAAACCCCATTCATAGAAGAAATTGCGCAAGAAACCGAATGTGAAACTCACTGAATGATTTTTAGATCCTCGTACTGAGAAAGAACCTCCTCAAACTGGTCGACACCATCTGAACAGAAAAAACAGAGACTCAGAAAACAAGCTCAAACACTAGAAGCAATAAAGTGCATGTTAGAGACTTTAATCTGTGTATTTATATTTAACAGGAAATATAATAAAATGGTGAAAGAAATACAAGATTAAGCTATTTTCATAGCAAACTAAGAGCTTTGCTGGATTATTTTTTTTACAAACCCTCATCTTTAATCTCCAACAGTGTCATTATTTTGTCTTCTCATTAAACAACATGATGCAACACAAGAGCTGCTGTTGCAAAATTAATGTCTGCAGTCATTTTAATTCATGAATCCAGATGTGGGTGATGTAAAGTTTGTGAAAAGGGCCCGTACCTCGAACACTCGCCCCGTGGTCCACACTCTCCACGCAGTCCCGACTCAACTCGGACAGTTCGGAGAAAACGGAGTCGGTGTTGCGCAGATCCCACTCCATGCCGTCATCTTCCTCCACCTCCTTGTTGTCCTCGTGGTCTGCTTTTCCAGTTTCTCCTCCTCTCTGCTCTTCCATTGACTCATCCTTGGACTCGCTCTCCAGCTCATCTTTTTGCGGCACTTCGGTTTCAACCGGGGTGCTGAAAATAATTGTAAATAAAATATTGTCACGCCCTCGCTGCCTCTCAAACCAGTTTAAGACTTTTGAGATTTAGGAATTTTAAGATGGTCTTCTGTTGAGAGAAGATGGAGTTGTAGACGTTTTGGTCAAACCTGGGAAATAATGTTACAGTTTCAAACTGTAAGGCGTCTCGCTCAGAGTAGGTGTCGGATATGACTCTCAGCTACTACCACGTCAAATTTTAGCTCAATATCTGTCAACCCGAGTGATTTAGACTCCGTTTTATGTTTTCTATTATTGACTGGCTGTGGTGGCCAAGCTCACTAGCACTGACTCCAAAAGTTAATCAGTTGTAGACGTACATCCATTGATTACTTTCACAGGGTTTCATTAAAACTCATCCAGTGGTTCATGGGATATTTTGCTAACAGACAGAGTTGACAATTAGTTACTGGGGAGAAAAAATAATCAGGCCACATCAATGCTGAAGAATGTACATTGGAAATTAGTCTCAGTTTGTAAAAGTTCAGGTAAAATATTCGTAAAACTGATGAGGTCAGGCAGTTATGGCAGCCATATTGAATCAAACAGGTGCAAGTTTTATTAAAATTGTCCTGTGATTTATGAGATATTATGCTAACAGACAGACAAACACATATCCACAGACACAGGCAAAAACAACCATTTTACATGTTTAATTTTAACCCTCTCCCCCGCCTCAAACGAGTAGGTGGGGGTGACGGCAGACTCCAGAGACCATCTGAGCACCATCAAAGTGGTTGATCACTATGTGAAGATGCTGTTTATAAGACTGAGTTTGTTGCGGCTCCTCGGACTGATAAAGTCTTTTGGATGAAAGACGAAACGTCTCAACAAAAAGAAACCGTCCAGAGGACCTGACTTAACTTTGTTGGATTTTTCCTTTTGCCATTTGGTGGCGGGCGATAATTACATCATCCACGGGTTTTATATGATCCCCTCACAATGACGCCCGACTAGTTTTAAGTTTAGGATTACCTCGCCTTTACACCGTCATGAAACTGCGTGAGCTCAGGTGTGGAGCAAATGATGTCTGTGACGAACTGATCTGAAGACGTCTTTGGCTCAACATCGTTCACGTGTCCTTTTTGGGCAACGAGATCATCCAAACACGGGGGGCCGGAGTTTGAATGAGGTCTTTGAACCATCTGAAAAAAAGCACAGATTTAGTTTGTCAAGTTAAAAACTTCAATAAAAGCTTTTAAGAAATGTGTTGAATGCAGCTCGAGTCACCTTTTCACTAAAAGTGGAATCTGACAGCGGCTGGTGAGATGGAAAGTCTGCGATCCTGGGACGCACATGATTCCTAAATCAACAAGGAGCGTAAAAGAAACACGTTGGAAGGCTTCAAGGACAGCTTGATAAAAATGTCTAAAGTTCTACATTTATGAGTGTTTTAAAGCCCAAACCTTTATACCATTAAGAAAAAAGTATTCAAATTTGTTGTAAATTTTTTTTATTCAAAATGTGTGAAATTGCAGTGTGCTTCAATTTTGACACGCTTCCTTATTATAACTTTATTTGGCTTAGCTGCCTTTGTCAGTTTCACAATGAAGCTGTAGAAATTCTTGATCATGTACAGTCTGAGTTTGCAGAGCTGAAGCTCACCTCAAAGGAGATTCCCTTTCAGAATCCAACCGCTTTTCCAGAAGCTCCCGATATGAGTGATTCAGCTGAAGGTGAGGACATGTGAGAAAATAAGGTGTCAGGGCTTAACGGTCTTAAAGTGGGGAAAAGAACAAACAGAAGTTTTCATACAGTATGTTTACAGTTAACACCAACTGGTTTTGGCTAGTTTCAACTTTTGGTTTCGTCTTTGGACTGTCCTACTCATCAGCTTCTGGTTTAAGCAAGCGATACGACGATGTCCGTCGCCGAACGATTGGAACAGTGAACGTTTGTAGTTTACGAGATGAGTGTTTTTCTTTACATGAATTGAACAGGGAACGCAAAACTAAATGTTTTTCGTGCAAGATATTCAAGCAGGTAGGCGTTCCAATGCAAGTGGTTTATTATTTTTTTTGTCTGAGGTGGCGCAGAGTGGCAGATCCAGGTGAGCGAAGGGAGCATTTTATCAGCCACCCCAACTGTTTGGAGGAAACTACTGGTCTACTTTTAAGCAACATAAAAACTAGAAAGCATAAGTTCCTCGAATGATAGGGGTGATGGGTTCACGAGGGCAGACGTGGCCATCTTGGATTTTGATGTGGCAACCCAAATTTTCAAAAGGAACCTTTCATATGTCTCGGTGCAGCCACACACACACACACACACGCACGCACACAAAGAAAGTTGGCCTGATGCTCATTTTTCCAAGTTATTCAGCTCACAGGGTTTACTTATTGTTGGAGCCTAAATGCAGTTTATAATGATTAACAAACATAGTTTTGAGTTCAAAGGTGATACACTAAGATTCATTTGAAATGATAAAGGTACAAGTGTGATATTTAGTTTATTTTTGTAATAATAAAGTACTTGAAATGTAAGATTTATTAGAGATTTTGAGTTGTATTGTTTTCTAGCAGTGTAAAATTAGATGTTTTGATGATTACCTGTATTGGGGTGGGTGTGGTTTATTGGCAGGCTGTCTGCAGTCAGGTGGAGCAAAAGTGCAGCCACACAGTTTTTTTGACCTCTCCCTCTTTGTCTCTCTCGTTCCTTTTTTCTTTAATTTTGTACAAGTTGTGATTTTTCAACATAAGTAAAGTGTTAGACTTCACTAAGGACTCCATGGATGTTTTTCCTGCATGGTGTTAAAGATGCGGAGACACCTCAGAGTGTCAAGCTAGTGGCTTCAATCAATGGAAAGCAACACTTATATATGGCAGCGGCCATCTTGGATTTTTACCTGGCAACCCAAGATTAGAAACAGAACTTTCTTATGCCTAGAGGTAGCCACAAAATGGAAGTGGGTACCTTTTTTATTTTTCAAAGTTATCACGCTCACAACATTTATGGACAGAAGGAGGGACAAACGGACAGATGGACATTTCCAACTCTCCCTTTTCGCTCCGTGAAGGGGGACAAAAATACAGAATCCACACAAACATGTGACACAAAAATATTTAACACAGGGAACTTTGTGAAACTATTTTTTTTTTGTTAATGGCAGGATTTATTTACTCATCCAGCAGCTATTTTCAAGTAAAGGAAGTGTTTTACTTGTAGATTTCCAGAATGATTAACGTGTATTTCTTCTTCTTTCAGCTTCTCTCTTCGTCAGGGGTCGCCACAGCAAACTAGTCGCACAAAGACTTGGCCATTGTTTTTACGCCGGATGCCCTTCCTGACACAACCACAGACCACCGTGCTACCACAGCCCTCTGTGTGGAGCAGAGAGCTGATATCTAGGGTTCCCATGGGAGCAGATGGTGTGGGTTAAGGGCCTTGCTCAAGAGCCCAGAGTGAGGCAGATTAGGGTGGAGACAGGTGTGACTGCTTCACTTATCCTACCCACATTTTTTTTTTTTTTATGTTGTCGGTACCGGGCCTTGAACCAGCGCTCTTCCGATCACAAGCTCACATTCTCAACCTCTGCGCCACCACTCCCACTAGAATGATTAACATGTATTTAAAAACAAAAAAATAATTATTTTAAGATAAAACACATGCAAACATGGAAAAAACACAATTTACCACATCTTAGAAACACATCAGCAGCTTGCAACCCTTCAGAATTTTGATGTGGATGTCTTTAACATCTGGTTTAAGAAATGTGCAACATTTAATTTATCTTTAATTGCTGGTTTCTTTGACAAGCTTTTTAAACTCAGCTTGCATATTTCTGATAAAGTAAACGTCGGATAGTGTCATTTCTTTTCTCAAAAATTGGATTTCATGTAGATTTGGGGTGTGTTGTTTACATCATGGTCAGTTTTATCCATGTTCCAAAATGTTAGATGGTTTGAAGCGCTGCCAATTTCTTCCTCGTTATAAATTCTGCCATCTAGCAGTTTCAAGCAAAACATTCTTCTCAGAGCTGTATATTACTGTATATTAATTTATATTACTAGCACTTTGGCAACAGTTTGTTTTAAATGTGCTATATACTGTATATATATATATATATAAATCTGACTTGACTACTATCATATCACTAGTCATTTCTAATTTGCTTAGAATGAGACCATGAAATTCAATCCTTGCTTCATTTCAGCACAAAGTTGTGCAGAACAGGGTTTATCAACTCAAAGTTTATTTGCATATAAAGCTGCTGAAATCACCAAAAATCACTCAGGAGGCACACTTGAGCCTCAAATTATTTTTCACGTTCTGTGACAACCTGTTCTCTTTACGAGAAAAATAACAGGTGATCCTTTAAGTCACTTAAGGAGATTAAATTCACATCACTGGTGGTTGTATGAAAACTGCAGGTTGAATTTTAAGTGTTTGGGCTGCAGACGTATCTAACCTTGTTGTGAGTGTGTCTCAGTGTACTCAGCTCTCTGCTCAGATTTGCTTTCTGCTCCTCCAAGGCCACCACTGTGAGAAAAGATGGACGTTAAATATCTGACGTCTGAATCTCAGTAAAGCTTTACAGATAATATCTATTCTTCAGCAACCTTCTTATGAAGTACACAATAAAAAAGAAAATTCACAGGAACAAAAGACTCAATTAAAAGCAAGTTTTGACGAGTTTCAGTGAAGGTAGTGCTGAAAAACTCACGCTGGTCAGCTTGCTCTCTAGCTTTCTTCTCCAACTGTCTCTCTCGCCGCTCTCGCTCCTTCTCCCTCCCCCTCATGGCTCTTCGTTCTTGTTCAGTTTGGTCATCCAGCTCCAGGTACTTCTGCAGGAAACAAAGGTTTCACGCTGGTTTAAACTATGTGCAACAAATGGTAAAACCCCACATCAGACCAGAACCTGCCATCGTTTCTCACCTCCTGACTCTCTTTCCTCAGTGCTTTCTCTGCTTGGTACCTCTCCAGCAGCTCCTCTCGCTCACCTTTCTCCCTTTCCGCCTCATCTTCTTTCTCCCTCAGCTGGGCTTTGCAGGAGGCCAGTCCCTCCAGGACCCACACAAATATGGGCACCAGGGACTCCACCACACCCTCTCCATGGGTCTCGATGACAGTCTTCAGCAGGGTAAAGCACCAGAGAGGACACAGGATGTTTAGCCAAATGGACACAGTATTTTTTTATTCTTGCTGATCAAGATCAAAACAGAAAATGACATGGTCTTACCTGCAGCTCTGAATACAATTTTCCAGCCTCCTCACTCACAATGTTGGGGTCCAGATCCATGTCTCCGGTCCCACACAGCACCTTTTCACTGCAGTCCATCATTAAACTACTGTATTTCAATTCTCTATACTTAACGTAAAGAAGAAAAAAAAATCCCCTAGACTCACACACACAAAAAAAAAAAAATCTTCCAAATCTATGAGACAAGCAGGCGTCTATACTTCCTCAGAAACTAAAACAACTCGTTCAGCTAGCTCTCTAACATTTTTGCCAACACCTGCACCACCCATCCTTATCCCCACTTTGGAAAGTGACGAGTTCAGCAACCTCTCAGCAAGTTGTTTCTGTGTGGTGAAGTTGTCTGGAGGTGTTCTAGAGCCCATTCTGAAAACAGAAACCCAAAGAAAGTGATAATCATTCCCCTCTACACAACACTGAGGTTTAACTGTACAAGGACAACTTGTTGCATTACAACACACTTTGTGTGTCTGCATGGTTAGTCAGCCGACATATCCATATATGACGTTCAAAATGTAGGGTTTTATACAGAAGGGATTAAGAGGTGAAACCTTTTGATTTTCAGGCTTGCGAACAAATGCAAACACATGATTTAGATAATACCCAGTCACACATGCATAGCTGGATGGATTTCCACTTTTCAGTCAGCAACAAGTTTGGCCTTGAACCAGTCTTTTAGATGGTTTAAGCGGGAAAAATGAAACAACTTTGCTATTTTAGTAGCTAAATAACTTCTAAAAACGTTGACTTCTTGCTTATTTTACATGGCTGTTTTTCTATCAGCTGCTCCCTCTGCAGGACTTGCCACCTTGAGCAAATTCTGAAAGATCTGCCAATTGTTTTTACACCTGATGCAACCTGGACTCAAACTTGCAGCCTCTGGACTATGAGACCGTGGCACAGACCACCGAGCTACTGCAGCCCCATGGCTGATATTGAGAACCTCAACATTTTAGGTAGAAGTCGACCAATGCAAGTTTGTCTATGACCGATTTCTGTAGAAATCAGGGCCAATGGTAGATGTACAACAAAAATCTTTTCTAATTTTGTTTCAGAACAGTATTTATTTTTGTTTGACAAAATATACCTGCAAATGTCAAGTTAAATAATGTATATGTAATAAACTTAGTCAAAATAAGAAACAGTACATAGAAGAACAGTCTCAGTAAACAAAGCTGATCACAGATTCTTTTTTTAAAAATGGCTAATAACAATGAAAAATAAAATATCGGTCTAGCTCTTAATTTCTGGATTTTTGTCAAATTAAACTATTGGCATTCAACTTGTAAAATTATATACCATACCACTTCATTTATAGTGCTTAAAAACAGTGAGGCCAACCAAAGTGATGCACAGCAAAACAAACGAGCAAAGAACACAGCATAAAATACATAGATCCACAGAGGTAAAGATAAGAAACTAAATGACTAAACTTATAAAATACAGAAAAGTTAAAATCCAGGGTCGAAAGCCAGGGAATAAGTGAGTTTTTAAACAAGACTTAAAAACAGTAACCAAGGAAGCCTGCCTGACATGCAGCAATATACCAAACAATATTTTAATATTTCTAAATATTATCATGTGAGCAGTTCTTACAAGCCAAGTTTATCTCTAAATAAAAGACAATGTTGTACTGTACTATTAAAAAAAAAGCTAACCAGTAACTCATTAACATGGAAAATGTAGCTCCAAGAATAAATATAGGAACAGATACTAAGTATTTGAGGCTTTCAGCTCAAAATTATAAATGAAAGACGCATGTTGATGATAATACAGTCACTGACTGCAGCTCGGGATTAATTTTTATAACCATGTTTCTAAAGACAGTGTCATTTAATTGATTATAATGCACAAAACTACTGAGGCGTGTTGAAAAACAGCCCAAATAAACAATTTTTAAACACAAACATGGCAGCCACAGGTTGTATCCAACGATGGTTTGCGTTAGCCTCGGTTAGCATGAAACAGTACGAAGAGTGTTCTGCATAAATAAGTAACGCGGCTGACAGTGGACACCTTGAAGACCGTCGACAGCGGCTTTTCTTTTAACAAAGTTGGGATAACCAGAAAAATCGAGCCGTGTCGCTACGATTCTGCTGCGTTCAACACACTCACCTTCAAGGCATTACTCCTTTTCCACTTTCATTTCAGTTCGGGACAATTTTAGCTACGTTTTCCTCGCGCACAACCTCAATTACACACAAACCAGTTTAAAGGAGTTGTTTAATTTTTGACGTACGCAAACGTCTCTCCCGATTGTCCAATCAGAGCCAGGCATTTATGCGCTATAGCCAATCAGATTAATGAGTAGGCGGGACTTGTGTAGTTTTGTTTTCAGAAGGGAAAAAAAGGGTTTCCTGAAACTTGAACGATGCCACGTGACTCAGGAGGGTACAGTGTGTTGTCAGGTGATTCGGTGTCAAACCTGTTGAAACGCCTCACATACCGGATAACTAGTACGTTTCAATCGCTGGTATAAAACTGACTGCGTTGACATAGTACTGAATAGGTTATTTATTAGAATAAAACTCAATTTTGTCGAGGTTTCTGTATAAAAAGATTCTTTATCACACAAAAGTGGAGGAAAAATCTGCATAAAGATAAAATGCTTAGTGTAGCATAGGGAGGGGGAAACTTTTTTACTGTACAGTACTGTACAGTAAATCAAGATGCTGATGTTTTTTTTATCCAGCAGATGGCGTCACCAACACAATCATTTCCTGACCTTTTTCACACCTTCATGTAAAGTTTCTGTTTTGCTTTTCCAGCTCTGCAACAACACAGGGTAAGAATTTTGCATCATTCAACTGTTCTTTAAATTTGACTAAATGATTGGTTTGATTTAAAATTAACTACCATTTAAAAATATGTTAACACTTTTTGTGTCAAATCCCATTTTAGAGAGATGTACTGTATTTGTCATTTGCATCTCATGTGGTACATGTGGGGAACGGGATTATGTACACAGGGTCCCAGTTACATCCAACAATAAAATGTAAACGAAAAACAGTAATAAGCTCTATATGAAATAAGAAAAACCTCAACTAAATAATACACTAAGCCTAAGCACTATTAGCATAAAAACGTTATGTTGAACAGCAGCACGTGCATGAGTCTGTGTGAGCAGATGAGCATGCATGAACACATCAACATGAAACAGATCAGTAGCAACAGGATGTGATTTTTCACAGTGATTGTTCTGGTTAAAGATTCATGAGTCTAATAGCCTCAGGGTAGAAGCTGTTCCTCAGTCTAGTGGTTCTACACTTAATGCAGAAAGAAAAGCTTTGCAGAGAGTGGTGAAGGCTGCACA
>JAVCKU010000047.1:11147457-11159497 GCA_032273985.1 Hypsolebias coamazonicus | reverse complement strand
GTTGTGTTTTGTCATGTTCTTTGCAGCTGTACGAACAGTAGTCGGGTGGTTTGCCTTGTGCTCTCTTTGTGTATATTTTTTTATATTTTGTGGTCTTTCTTTCTGTCTTCCCTTTCTTTCTATCCTATTAAAAATTCATAATAATGGTGTGAAGAGGATGGCTGTAAGGAGAGAAGGGAGGCCATCGAAAAAGGAAAAAAATAATAATAATAAAATGTAGATATATATTGCAACTTCTGGTTGCATAAGTTTAGTCTTTATTTGTTAGGATCAGTTAAAACTAAAATGATTTTGTACAAAACATTTATCAGGCTGTGTAATGTCAAGCAGAGCGCTGCACCTGTGGCATCTTAGCTAGCTCATCTGTAATGCACACCACTAGCTTAGTAAAAGAGTCAGTGAATCAAGTGTTTACTTACGTTGGTAAACGTAGATGTTTAAAAACCTGTTAAAATACACCAGAATGCAGGAAATGGAATTCAGCCATTGTTAACACTGGGGGCTAAGCACCCCAAAAGATAAGATTCTAGAATCGCCTCTGCATTTTAGTAAAACAAAGCAACAGGCCTAATTGACGGCAGAAATGTGGCTTTTACATGGTCTTTTTCAAGTCAAAATGTCTGCTGTGAAATATTACAAATAACTGCGCTTATTGTACATTCTACCGTAATTTCTGGACTATAAGCCACTACTTTTTTCCCCACATGCTTTTAACACAACACGGCTTATACAATGCTGCTGCTAATTTATGGATTTTTTTTTGATAGGCTAACGAGCTTCATGCCGCCAAAACATTTAGCTTCATCACACCCAGCTGTGTTACAGGCACTGTTCCGAAAAAAAAAAAAAGCATTTACTGTATTCGTGCGTTACCCGTACTTATTTAATTAAAAGTAAAAAAAAAAAAAAAAAAAGAAAGAATCTTTCTGTGTAAATATCTCATGTTACAATGTGAACACCCGCGGCTTATAGACAAGTGCGGCCTATACCGTATACCATACGTATATACCAGCTTTATTTATAGAGCACTTTAAACACCCACAGGAACAAAGTGCTGTACACACAACAAAACAATCATACAGTCAGATAATAAAAGTGATTAAAATAATTCAAGTCAACATCTCAGATAGTGTCAAAGGTCAATGCAAAGAGGGGATTTTTAAGAAAGGGTTTAAAAACAGACAGGGAAGAGGCCTGTTTAATGTTCAAATACCTGTATATAAAATGTTAATTTTATTTTTTAATTTAGCAGGCGCCGCTTATATTCAGGTGTGATCAATAGTCCAGAAATTACAGTATATGCATCTTCACGGGTTGGAAAACATGTTAAAAGTGCCAACAAATCCTCAGTTTCTCCAGCATTGGCAATTAGTCCATGCTATGGCGAACAGATCACATGTCTGGGATTGTTTTTGTTGCGAGGAGGAGGGTAATTCTTTCGACCGTCTGACTTTCAGGATGACAGGTAATTGGCTAAATGTAGAGGGCAGAGCACGTGTAATCCAATAGATGTGCTCAGTGAGCATATTTATGGAGCAAACATATCCTTTAAATCCAAAAGTAAAAGAAGAATGTGCAGCGTCTGCAGCAGTGTAGTTGTGCTGTAGATGCAAATTGCTGTACTTTTTTTTTTTTTTTCAACTTTTCTTCTTGTAGATTTTTTTAATAACACCTATTATGTGTTAGGACAATAAAAAAATGCTTGGAGATATAAATGACGCAGACAGATTGGTGCAAATTTGTGCGACAGATTGTTTTCTTGCTATCACTTTGCCCTATTTTGTAAGGCAATAGCTGTCAGTCAGGATGGAAATACACTCAGAAGAATGCATTTAAAATGATTATGGCCTCCAGTTCTCACAAGCATCAATAATGAGACTTATTTAACTCGAAACGAGTTTAAACATCTAGCAGACTACAGCAAATCCAACTCAAAGACAGAAGAGTAATGTTGTTGGTCAGGAAGAGGGCCGACAGTCAATACTTTGAGTGTAGGTGGGATTGAACACAGAGGTGAGCCACTGAGTTAAACTAAACGGACAGATTGTAGGCTGGGATTAGACAACAGTTCTCCCTGAAATAACAAACAGAACTTTTTTATATTTTGCCTGAGTTATTCAGAGAAATTCCCAAAGCAAAACAACTAGTTTCCAAATTTGTGATTTTGTGCCATCCAAGTACTTCTCAGTGCTGTAGACGATTGCACAACAATAAAAATCTGCATGTGTTGAGACATTTTGGGACATTGCAGTAACCTGCAAGTAATGTAAACTCAATATTTAATTTAAAATAGCAGGAAGACAACAAAATGAATGTTGAAATTGAGACTTTTCTGTTAATCACAGCAGTTGAGGGAGAAAGAGTGAGTACGTTTTCAATAAAAACAAGAAACTAAAAATTGCTTGTCTCCTTAGAGAACTGAATAGTGGATTTGATAGCCAATTCCTTCGTAACCTTCTAATAAGTTCTCCATCTTTTCAGAATAAAACTTTCTGAAAGCTTAAGAGATGTTTAAATGAAAGGCCTTTAAAGAAATGCTTGTGACTCTGCCTTGAATGTCCTCATTTTAAAGAAAGATTTCACATAGTCTGTGATTGCTTGGAGTATGTGTTGAGGATGACTCTCAGCTACTACCATTCCAAATTTTAGCCCAATATCTTTAAATCTGGTGGAATTTTAGCATTTCTTATGCTTTTTTAGGGATGATCAATTGTGGCAGCCATCTTGAATTGGGCTGACTCCAAAAGATGATCAGTTGCTGATGTCCAACTGTTTCATTAAACTCCATTCATGAGATGTTTTGCTAACACGGCAGACAATCTCTCTCACATGCACACAGGCAATTATATGCCCTTCTTTCATAGCAGCAGTGATAAAGACTGACAGAATATTTATCAAAAGTTTCAGCTGCTTCCAGGAAGGCAGGTGTCTTGTTAGCCTTAAGAGGGCAGCAGCATTTCCAGGTCTTGTTCTTACTTGTGTCTCTTTTGTCTTTGTTAAGTGAAGCTTTTACTTGCATAAGCAGAAAAAACTGTGTTCAATGGCAGACACTTCCCAAGACTGTGTCTGGGTCCACGCTGGATAAAAGTCTGCATCAGACAGCATCACTTGGCATCAGTTACTACAGATGATGTAGAACTTTCTGGATCCTCAGGTGTAGCACAGAAACTTAGGATGCTGGGGTCATTTCAGTTGAACACTCATCCACTTTAAGTCCCGCATTAACATAATTAACCCAGTCACCTCCTGTAGGGGTGTTTCCCATTACCCTCCTTATCCCTCCCCATATGACATTTGAGATAAACAGTCAGTTATGCAGCCACTACCTGCCTGCACAGCACACAGGTAAGCTTTCCTCTGCATCTTGGATCAAGCCTACAATGCTAATGCTAAATCCTTGGGCATCATTTTTAGCATTAACATTTAAGATATGATACTTGTCTCTTTCAGGGTCCACTTGTGCTTTTACACCCAAATCAAGTGACGTCTGGGAGCATAAAAAAACATTTGGACAGAAATCCTTTTTGGGGATTGGAGAAGACGAAAGACGTCTGAAGGACTCAGGTGGCCAGGAAGTTTGACAGAGCTGACAGGTTACACAGAATCTAAAAGGCATCTGCCATGGGAAATACCACGAGCAGCGCGATATCAAAGGAGATCCTGGAGGACCTGAAGCTTAGCACTAAGTTTAGCGAGACTGAAATTTCCCAGTGGTACGAGAACTTCCAGAAGCAGTGTCCCACGGGACGCATCACGCCAGAAGAGTTTGAAGAAATCTACGCCCGCTTCTTCCCCGAGGCCGACGCCAAGAGCTACGCACGGCACGTGTTCCGCTCCTTTGACACCAACGATGACGGCACTTTGGACTTCAAGGAGTACATCATAGCGTTGCACATGACCTCCAGCGGGAAGACAACCAGGAAACTGGAGTGGGCCTTCTCGCTGTTTGATGTGGACAAGAACGGATACATCAACAAGTCCGAAGTGAAAGAAATCTGCCAGGTGAGGGCGATTCATTGGGTGGTGTGCAAATCTGTTGCAGCAAGACAGAAATCAGAAAAAAAATAACCTGTTTCAAATGAGTGATGACATCTCCAGTACCTTAAGAAGTAGAGTATCAAATGATGTTAACCCTTGTGTTATTTTAACCCTTTAAAGCTTTTTAAGGACTGATTTGCTAAATGTGCTGTCTTATGTTCAATTTGATAGCAACTATTTCCTCATTGGGAAGTCAGATATTTCTGTTAGTCTTATCGGTCTTCTGTTCAGTCCATCTTAAGTGCGTTGCTGTTTTGTGGGAGTCGTCAGTCCTAATGGTGTGTAGGTCTCAGTCGTGATTGTCAGTCCAATTAGCTGTCGATTTGACCCCATGATAATCTCTGTGATTATGGGTTTAGCTGTCAGAGAGAATAGGCAGTCCATATTTTTTTTTTTTACCAAGGATGCTTTTTGAGTTACCGGACTATCCATCGCCTCCGGTCTAACCCAGGTTCCTGTAAGGTGATTCTCCTACGTTGACGGATGCAAGCCGTAGTTCTTTGGGTTTCCAAAATCTCTGCATTCTGTTTTAAGACAAATAATAAAGGGTTTGTAAGAGGTTTAGGAAGATCAGCTGAGAATCCAGCTTGAATTGTAATAGGATTTATTTCCTGGCCAACTGGCCCAGGTCCAGAAGTGTTGCGTTTACACTCGCTGTATGAAATTACAGTACTGTACTTCATTTTAAATAATCGGCAGTGACATAATCAGCACTGAACTTTAAACAGCCTTTCACAAAATAAAGTTGTTTAAACTTTAAAGTTTTTTTTTTTTGTTGTTGGTAGAACAACGTAGGAAAGCAAACCCTGAATGAACTGTAATGGTGTCTTGTGTTGTTTACAGCACGTTATTTAAAGAGTTTATGTCTTCTAGATGTAGAAGCAAAGCAGGAAACCAAAACGAGGAAGGCACCAGCAGAGCAGACTAGATAAAGAACGCTTTATTCAACACTGAGCAGCTGCTTGGCACTGCTTCATTTTTATGTTTATAAATGACTACAACCTTACAACCTTGTTGTGTAGAAGTGATTAACAAGATTATCCATACGTAACCACGTCTACCGGTTTGAACTTTGCAGACTCCGAGATCAGCAGGGTGAGACAGAAGGGCAAGCGCAGCAAAAGAGGAGCTGACATCTCGGCTTTTGGCCTGTGGCTTGAGTCATGGCACTAATCCACGTTAATCTAGGTGTCTTAAATGTGGGAGATAAGTGCATCGTCTCTAAGTGGGACACGGTCTTAAAGGCCCAAACTTGAAGTGCACAGCCTTTCAGTCATTTACCACCCACTGGATTTGAAATGACCCACTGCAGAGCTCTAAAAGTGGACACACAGACTAGTGAACATGTACCTGACTTATAGTGAATTATGACCCAAATAAAGGAAATAAACTTTGAAAATTAAGGTATTTAGTCTAAAAATTCACAGCACACAAATGAACCTAAGCAGCTGGCGAATTTCAAATTTGTTCCCATCTTTCGGACACAGTTCTGTCCTGTGTAGACGTCCAGAGTAGCTGAGTGGGATAAATATTCATCTGTTCTCTCCCTCCCCCCCTCCTCCTCCTCAGGCCATATTTAAGCTGATCCCCGAGGAGGAGCAGAAGAGGCTACCAGAGGATGAGAACACGCCCGAGAAGAGAGCCAACAAGCTGTGGGCTTTCTTTGATAAGAGGGACAACGGTAAGAGGCATTGTACGCAAATAATGGAAAATGCCCTTTCTTGGTTTTTTAGTGACTTTAATATGAATAATTATTATTGTATTCTATTACACCTTCACCGAGGAACTCTAACAACAGAGTCTGGCCTGACGTCAAAAGTACAAATAGATCTACTGGTGAACATCTGCACTGTTGCTACAAAAACAGGGTCATTCTCCCTCATGTGCATAAATAAACACAACAGCCAAAGGGATCTGTCTTTCTTCATCTCTTCTTCTTATGTAGATCTCATCACGGTTTTCTCAGAGATTTAACACTTTATTCTCCATTTTTCTTTCCTTCACAGAACGGCTGGCTGAAGGAGAGTTCATCAAAGGAGTGATTGAAAATGAGAATGCAATGCGTCTCATTCAGTATGAACCAATGAAACATTAAAGTTGTTCTTATTTATCTCCTTTTTTCATATATTTCTACTTTTATTTTCCTTTCCCCCCATTGAGATCAGACTCTCAACCCTCCGCTTAACCCTCCTGCTGCCCTTGGGTCAAATAGACCCACAAGACTGAGGCCTCTAGGCCTGTCACGATAACAAATTTTGCTGGGCGATTACGATAAACGATAAAATTGTTTGGAATTTGATAATTAGAATTAAAAATTGTCGAATTTAAGAAGAAATGTTTGTTAATTTGTTTTGCATGAAGTACCTTTTTTCAACCACCGGATACGGTACAAGATTGAACCGAAGGATGGATAGTGAGGGAGCGAGCAGCGTGTTTAAGAAAAACGGGAAGGAGGCCCCTTGACGTGACATGGGCTGTCTCACTTGTATTCTCAAAATGGCGAACACTCTGAGTGGTTTGAGCTCTTTAACATAGCATTTTTCACACAAAGCTTTACAAAAAAAATCAGTAAACAATTTCTCAGCTTCTTTTTGCAGAGAAAACTACTTTTTACGTGAAGGCACGGGTTTTAACCGTGAATTTTGGAGCTTCAACAAGACGGAGGTTTTTTTCCTGAGGTCTGCCTGTTAGCTTTAGCTCGTAGCTGGGTCAGTGAAGAGCGCCAGAGTTGAGCCTTTTGTCATCCAGTGTCTTCAGTAGAACGAGAGAGACACAAAGAAATGATAAAGCCCATAAATGAAAATGAGGTCGAAAATTTTCATCATGTGATTAATTGATTTATTGTTTATTGCGACAGGCCTAGATCGAGGCCTCGTGGGTCTTTTGACCCAACGGTAGCAGGAGGGTTAAGTCAACACCCTTCTTTGTAAATACTTTGTTCTTGCATTGTTATGGTTGCAACCAAGTTTTCAGGAAGGTTTTTGATTTTCTTTAACCATTTGTGAACAAATTTATGTAAAATAGGAGACAATTTTTGAAGTAGCATTCACAGCCAAAGACAAGGTTTGTGGTAACTACATAAAACGAATAAAAATGCAACTATTCTATTGTCGGATGTATTCTTAATTTTTAAATGTATTAAAAAACTTGGGTCTAGCTTGTTTTAGTGGATTTTCACAGACTTTTGAATGATTTTGATTGAGTTTGTAGCTCTCGAGTGTTGTGCTTCATTCACTGAACAATAAATTAAAGGTTTTCTCATATCTGTGGTTCGGAAATCAATTTATTCATCTTTCCCAGTTCCCCTTTGACCCAGAAACTTAGATTGTCATGCTGCTGTTAACATAAAGATTGCTTTAGCTGTTAGGTTTTCAGTTGTTTTAATCCTCAGCAGTAAATCCAGGATTATCTTAAAAGTGAAACCTACAAATATTAAAGGAATAATTTAGATTTTTTTAAACAATGATTCTGTGGAAAGATCACGAAAAAGGAATATATTACCTGTTGTAGATAGCTCTTTGAACAGCATCATTTGGAAAAGTATATTTCTGAAGGCATTGACAAGATAACAGCTCAAAGTGACTAAAACCAGAGTGGACTGTTGCCATCATAAAACAATTCCAGTCTTTAAAATCCATAAATCTAAATGCAAACAGCATTTTATGAACTTGTACACTGCTCTAAATATAACATATCTCCAAATTACAATTATTCTAGCAGAATAGATTGCGTATTCTTGTCAGAAGTATCCCAGGCTGCGATGGAAATACTACCCATAATGTCTTCTGCTATTGCTTTTTGCATTTGCAAGCAACTATAAAATCTCATGGAAATAGCTAGAATACAAAACTGACAGTGATGAAAAGATGAAAAAATATATTTCTTATGAAAAGCTCTAAAATGTTTGCGGTTAGAACCACTTTAAGATGACGTTAATCCAATTTGGTTTTGGACCTGCTTAAGCCAGTTTGTCTTTCCAGTCAGTAAAAAAAACATTTTCCCTTCAAACTGAGGCTGTTCAAACAGATAAGATAATATTAATTTGTAACTTTCTACAGAATCTTACATTATACGGTCTGTTTCTAACAAGAAAACACTAAAATACCCGTGCCTCGGCTCTCAGTGGCAATAATTTTAACAACAGAGTAAATCATAGAGAAACAAAGAACGCTCTTTTCTTCATAACATTTATAATTTCCTCTCAGTTATTAACAATTTCAACACACATTCAAAGTTAAATGGTGACAATTTTAGGATTAAATAAGAACGATACAAATATTGGTTTAAAAAAAAAGTCCCATTGTTGCTTCGGTTTCTAAGGCACACAGTGATATGGGCATATGGGAAATAGGCTCTAAATCATCATTTCTTAAAAGTTCTATGTTGAGTCTGCACAAACACACCAAAAATTACATTAAAAGAAACACTCCACTGTGGAACGCTTTTTTAATCTCTGTTTTCCCACTAAAAACACGGTTTGTGTGTGGACGAAAGACGCAAACTCAACAGATTTCTCCTTTTTTAAAATATCCACAGTAGTGCAGATGGGGCTCATAATCTTTTGTTTCAAATTAAAACCACATTATTTAGCATTTATTTCCCTGATTGTGACACACTTTAATGTTGCAGATGTTAAAGTGTGTGTGTGGGCAGCATGTTACTGTGTGTCAGTATTTCTATCCAACTTCCATTCTGTCCCTCACCCCAAAGCACTCTTCTTTGTTTTTTTTTTTTTTTTTTTTACATCTCTCCACTCTTTTTCTCCCTCTTCCCATCCAACTTGGGATTAACGCTTTACTCATAATCTTCTGTTCAACATGAGAGAGCAGACTCTCCAAAATCTCTGTAATCATTTTATTTTGATGGGGTTTGTCTGTGCGTCTTCACAGAAAATGCAGCTGTAAGTTGGATCTTTTGGTTTAATATGTGCTCAGATATTTTTAGTTTGTCACCAGAAAAAGATTACCTTAAACAAACAAACAAACAAAAAAAGATACATCATAATATGTTGTCAAAATTATGACAAGAATTCATCTTGGAGACATTAGATGTATAAAATAAACATTTATGCATTTACATATAAATATACATTTTTTTCCCATTAGGCACAGAAACGTATGCAGAAGACATGCAGGTTTGCATGTTAGTGTCACCTAGGAGTACATAATCATCTTAACAGTTTGATATGTGTTAATTTCACTGACCTTTGCCCACAATGAGCTGCATCCCAAGCTGACAGGAAGTCAAAATAAATAAAAAAATAAAACAGTCCATCAGCGCAGTGATACGGTCCTTATTCAGTTTCACCTAACAAGGTGAGTCGACTCTCTCTATGGCCTCCTCCATCTCATCCCTCTCTCTTTCACAGTCCTCACACCCTTCTGGCCCACAGCCCCCCACCAAAACCAGCGTCGGTACGTCCCCATTTCCCATTCCCACCACGCTCCCATTCGGGGCCCATGCCACATCGATTATGCCATCTGGACAGTGCAACAGGCCGCTGACCGAGTAGAACCCTCCTCCCGGAACGACCTCGTCATACGTCGGTGCGTGAGTGGCGGCTCTCGCTTCCTCCAAGCGAAGTCTCTGCCTGCGACGGATCTCAATGATGGTCTTTGTGTAGGAGTTGAGCGTCACCACAGCTGCCCCCATGCAGCAGCTGAAGGACACCCAGGCAAGGCTGAGAAAAGACAAGTTAGATTCGTATGAGGGTGAGAAGCACTCTGCAGAAATAACTTGTTTGAAGCCACCTACGCGAAGGACCAGCCATAGTCCCAGGACTGAGGTCTCCAGTCTTTAGGTCCCACAATGACTGTCATCTGAAATACGGTGGTGAACATCATATGGGCTACCATCCCAAGAAGACCTGTACAGGAAGTGAAACAAAAGAGAAGGACTTCAGCCCTGTGCTGAGAGAACGATAAAGAAACGCTGTAAATCTGAAGTAAACCCTCACCTGACAGCACAGTACAAATAGCAGCGAAGGCATTGATTTTCAGCGCATGCATCTCTTTATGGGAGCACATGATTTCCAGGCACATCAGTAAGAAGCCCATCCCCAGCAGGCCGATGTATGTGAACTCAGAAACAACTGACAGCCAGAGCACACCTGCAGCATGTGCAACCAGTAATGAAAAAAGGTGGGTTTGACTGGAAGAAATGGGAATTAACGCCAAGCTTACCTTGTGTATCTCCGGGAGTCAGGTCGATGAAGCTGCGACACACCTCCCCTGCTAACAACATAAAGATTTAGGCCCAATACGGAAGGTTACCAAGTATTAGCAGATGTGGTTTTGAGAGATGCACACCCAAACAGCACTAAACAATGAACTTGTAATTATCTCACCATCGTTTTGTTCCTCGCAGCTTTCCCAGAAGCCGGTGTGGAAATATCTAAAGGCAAACTTGTCCTCCCCCGTCTCCCAGATGTAGTGAACCGCATTGGCCAGCTGCCTTTGCCTGATCTTGGCCAGCTCCTCTCTTCTGTCTGGAGAAAGAGTGCGGTTGAACGGGTTCTGAGTGGGACTCTCTGCGAGGAACGACACAAGGGAACGTTAGTGAGAAAATTATTTTTAAGGCTTTTTTTTCCTTTGCACCTGCATGTTCTTATTTTTTTTGTATTATTTTGTTCAGTTTCAGGCGTTGTATTTACAACTCTGTGAAAGACACTCTTCCAGTTTGGCGTTTCATTTTAACCAGACTGATAAGCCAAAGGCTACTACAAGCAGGTCAAGACCAAAGTCTTGCCATTATTAAAACAACACTAATTTCAAACAGTTTTTGGCTGAACAGCTATAAAACTTTTAAAACCTGAACTGTTTTATGACGGCATCAATTCATGTTGGCCTTAACTTTGTTTTAACTAGCCTATAGCTTGTCAATCTGGTCAGGATTAAACTATATTTCACCAAAGTAAAGCTTTAAGCAAATATATCTACAACAGGTAAGACGTTTATAATCATTTCACAGAACCCTACTACATTCCCTGATGAAAATTAAAAACTGTATCTGTTTATGCCAGGAAGAAAATATGCAAAAACAAGATGGTGGTTTTGATTTTTCACTGTCAGAAATCTAACACAACCGGAGGCCTGTTAAAGAAATACATGAGAACAGACTTATTTTAAATTTCAGTGTATTATCTTTTCACAGGAAGCCTTCCCTTCACAAACTCTTTCACATCACGGGTGCTTTTCTAAATCTAGCTTCCAGTGCTGTATATCAGTTCTTCCTAAACAAACACATAAAGTACTGATCACGGTAATCCCATTGTGGATTAAGCATATCACAAAAACCTGAGCTTGGGCAGTGTCGACCTCTCTTCTATAGACAAATAAACATTTGGGAGCCACCAGCACTTCCCCAGAGATTAAATACTAAACCACAATTAAGTTCATCTTGAAACTGAGCTTCTGACATAAAGAGATTAAAAAACAAGAACAATAACTTTCAGGGAGAAGTGAGATTTGCCTATTTATCCAGTCGGATTAGTCTGAGGCATTGGTTGGAAGGCAGAGAGGGTGTAAAGTTCACAAAATGAATCTTGTGTAATCGGTTTTTGCTGGTGAAGGTGAAAAATTCAGACAAATCAGTGTCAGAGAGCTGCTTTCAAAACCAGCAGCCACTAGGGAGCAGAAGCCAGTGTACCTCTTGTGACGGTCCCAAGCCCGGGTAAATGGTGAGGGTTGTGTCACGAAGGGCATCTGATGTAAAACATGTTCACCAAAACTAATATGCGAGTTCATCTAAGCGACACTATACTGGATCGGTCAAGGCCCGGGTTAACGACGACTGACACCGGTGCTGTTGACGAACAGGGTGCTGGTGGAAATTGTACTACTGTTAGACAAAGACCACGAGGAGGGAAACGTGTCAGGAGACAGAGGGAGAAGAGGAAAGTGAAGAATGTAGGACTGAGGGTGAACACTCTAAATGTGGGGACAATGACAGGCAAAGGTAGAGAGCTGGCTGACATGATGCAGAGAAGGAAGGTAGATGTTTT
>JAVCKU010000047.1:11095486-11105817 GCA_032273985.1 Hypsolebias coamazonicus | reverse complement strand
CCCCCCCCCCCCCCCCCCCCCGAATGCCTCGAGGAACACAAATGCAACTTCAGGTGCACAAAAATACACTTTCTACCATGCCATTATTTATTTAGCCAAGATCGAAACATCTGTTTGTGAAAAACTAAATTCACCCCAGCTGCTTCTATAGGATTTAAAAGTCAAAACAACCAATCAAAAGTACTGATGACCTGATCATCAGTAAGTGTGCCCACCTCTTTAAAGTAGGAGTTTTACTGTTTTGGAGCATCAGTCAGATTTTAAGAACACTAGACGTCACAACTCCAGCTCCTCTTGTTGGGATCTGAAAGCCATCAGAATCCAGCAGCTGGATGGATATCTTCAATGTTTTCTCATTTGTAAACATGTTTTGTCACTATAGAAACCTTGTCATAGTGGACATCAAAACAAACTAAACAAAATCACCCCAAGGTCAGACTGTGCAGTGCTCAGAAAAATTAAATACCCCAGTCCTCCATCTTAGACTCTACAGGCCTCAGTTGACAACAGAATTTGAAAAAGACTAATGGTTTATTTGGAAGGGTTACCAGAAGAAAGCTTCTTCTCTCTCTCTCCAAAAAACTAAAAATAAATAAATAATAATAATAATAATAATAATAATAACAATAATAATAATAACAACAACAACAACAACAACAATAATAACAATAATAATAACAACAATAATAATAATAACAATAATAATAACAATAATAATAATAATAACAACAATAATAACAATAATAATAATAATAATAACAATAATAACAATAATAATAATAACAATAATAATAATAACAATAATAATAATAATAATAACAATAATAATAATAATAATAATAATAATAATAATAATAATAATAATAATGGCAGCACAACTTGGGTTTGTAAAGTTGCATCTGAATGGACCCCAAGACTCCTGTAAATGTAGACGGATGAGACAGCTAGCTTGTTCGGAAAAAAAGCAGATACAGCCTGTCAGCACAAACTCTCAGCAACTGTTAAGCACAGTGGTGGAGCGGTGATGGTTTGGGCTTGTTTTGCAGCCACAGGACTTGGACACCTTGCAGTCACTGAGTGGGTTGTGAATCCCTCTGTAGACCGATGTATTCTAGAGAAAAAACACGAGTCCATCTGTCCGACAGCTGAAACTTGGACCAAGCTGGGTCATGAAACAGGACAATGATCCCAAACACATCAAATTTACAATAAAATGGCTGAAAAGGGAAATAATCAAGGCGTTGCAATAGACCAGAAGTCCTGACCTGGGGTGGGGCCTTAAGCGAACTGGTCAGAAATGTCTGCAATTCCCAACCCTGGCCCTTGAGGAACACCACACTGCATGTTTTAGTCGTTTCCCTGCTCCAATACGCCTGATTCAGTGATTTAATTGCTTACTCAAACTCTGAAGAAGCCTGTCAATCACCCATTCATCAAACCAGGTGTGTCAAAGCGGTGGAACAACTAAAATATGCAGGATGGTGTTCCTCAAGGACCACGGTTAGAACCACTAAACTACAAAGTAGAGCAACGTTACAAAGAAGAGTGAACCAAAAGTTCCCCACAACTATGTGAGAACCTAATAAACAGATAGTTTAAATTTGTTGCTGCTGAAGGCGTTTCTACCAGGTAAAGAATGTAGACGGGGTCTACTTGGTTTTTTGTTTTTTTTAACACAGCTTTTCTGTTTTGGATTCCAGGATAGAGTTGCAGCAGTGAGTGTAGATGAGAAGTGCAGTCACTCCAGAGGGAGCTAATATTTGCAAACTGAGTCAAAGATGGGTTCAACATGCAGCTCAACAATGCTGAAAGGTCTTAAACAGTGCATCGTTCATTACTTTACTGTTGCTCTGCTCCCATCAGGAACTCCCATGGCTCTGAAGTTCTTCCCCCGCCAGTCTACCTCCCTCACCTCCTTCCTGCGTGAATACAACCTCTCCCTTTCTTACTGCACCCATCCTTCTCTGACGCGGGCCGTGGGCATCTTCTTCTCCACGCCGTCCTACTACATTTTTGCCCAGCAGGCGTGTCTCTACGGCGATCTCTACAGCGTCATTGTGTCCGAGGTCAGTTAGGCTGGTGTGTGGCATGACTTATGTTTAAATATTCCAGTAATTTCCTGCAAAACAAATGAGGAAAAAAATAACCTTCAATCCAAGTTTTTTTTTTTATGCCAAAAGTGCATATAACGTCCCCCATAAATGTATAAGAAACATTCAAGGTGATTAAACAGGATTATTTTCTGATAAATGCATGATAAAGACAAATGTCCACAAAGCGTTTTAGATACGTTCACAGCTCGTCTTTCTCTGTGGGACCTGCACAGCTGATCCAAATGCACCGAGCTCTCCTTCCTGCCAGTAAAAACTTGAGACGGGCTTGATAACAGCCTCCAGCAGACCTATTTCTGTGTTTATGCCTCTGCCAGGAACACAATAGAGCACTGATAAGCATAAGAGCACCCTGCATCAAGCGAAGGGAGACATAGTTGATGAAGTAAAGCAGGGATTTCCAAAGGCGTCAGTAAGAGTTCTGGTGACGCAGGTTTTATCGTCTTGCTGCCAAAGTGCTTGCACCAGACTTCTGATCGAAAAAGCTGACTTTTATTTACATGTCCCCCCCTCAGCTTAGTATTTTGCTTATTTTCTGTGATGTACGAGTAGTAAGAGCCAACCCTTAAGGTACATTTGTATTAGCATTTTACAGAGAGTATAGATTGAGTTGTTCTTAGCTAAATTAAAGGAGCATGTTGGCTCAAGATAAACATTTTGAAATGTTTGAGTCTGGCTCAGGTTAAGGAGAGTTTGCTCTAACTTGACAGAAATGTACAGAAAATAAGTCAAAACCACTTAAATTTAATTGTTTTAGTATTTATAAAACACTGCATTAAAAGTTTTTCAAATTTCCAGTAAGAGGACCTGCGACACACATGTCCTACAAATATAAAAAGTGGAAGAAAACATCCTATTACTTCAAGAAATTTTGTATATTACACATGATTTTACCCATTTTGTCACATAACTGGTTTATTTTCATTGAACTCAGTGCAGCCAAGGTGAACCAGGAAGTGACATCAAAGGGGAACACTTTAAAAAAGAGGAACTTCCTGATCTTTATTTATTGAAACTATATTACCGGTATTTGAATTTTGGCTCTCGTTTGTTTTTCTCTGGTGGTGACTTAACATAATCTTGATTGTGGATAATATAAAAATTATCATTAATAATAAGGTAACCATGCTAAAATCTAAGTGTTCCCCTTTGTCATCACTTCCTGTTATCACACATGCAAATATCTCAGCAACTGTACATCTCAGTGCTGTGATGTTTTTACTTTTGTCATATGTCAATGCTATTTTTTCATGCATTAATATTTGTTTTTACAAAAATCAATGTCACAGACACTTTAGTTGTTCTGCTCTCTGACAAAATGTTTGAGTAGATTAAGACTCACTTGTGATGTACAGTATATTGAAACCACACGCTGGGGATAAAAAGCAGCGTACAAATTATTTCTATTATAAAGACCTAATTTGCATATTTAGGTTTTTAGTGTTTTTTGAATTTATTTATTTATTTATTTTTCCAGAAATTGTATGATTTCTTTCATTGCTGTTCTGTCAACACACTGAGGTGACTTTGCAGTAAATTAAACTTATCCTGTATAAACAAACCAAACTGATCTGAAAAGTTTTCCATGAATTATTTAGGTAAAAAAAAAGTTTACGTTTAAATGACAAATATCACTTGAACTGACATAACAAATAATCATCAAAAAATAATAGCTAACTTCTCACTGGAGTGTGCCAAATTGAGCTCATTTCAGAATCAGAATGCCTTTATTGTCATTGCACAGACACACAATGAAATTATATTTCAGTACAGCCTGTCCAAAGAAAGCAAGCACATGGGTAGACGGGGGTGTCTGAGGCTGCAGCCTCGTGGGAGGCGTTGCCCTTGTCATTAGATAAGGAAAAAGCGTCCGTCTTTGCCGAGAGCAAGCAGAAAAGAAAAAAGATAGATACATTTGTCCTTAAATTAGTTTAAAAACATGATTTTTTTAAATAACTCCTTTGCTGT
This sequence comes from Hypsolebias coamazonicus, assembly GCA_032273985.1. Lineage (NCBI taxonomy): Eukaryota > Metazoa > Chordata > Actinopteri > Cyprinodontiformes > Rivulidae > Hypsolebias > Hypsolebias coamazonicus. The sequence continues at coordinate 11,101,738 of JAVCKU010000047.1, read as the reverse complement.
GCATAAGTTACTGATCAGACCCAACTTCTGTAAAAGCAGCTTTAACTATACATAATCCCTCATGAACCAAACATCCAACATGCATCCATTGTGTCAGTTCAGTTGGCCAAAATGTTAAAATAAACAGAATTCAGGTCAATAATTTGTTGTGATGAAGCTTCTGGTTGAGCGTGACCCTTCTTGACCCCTGCTCTTACTGATCCGCCTGTCTCAGGTTGGGGTGGATGAGGACTGCGTCCAGAGGGTGATGGCCCAGCTGAGCGGCGCCGTCACGCACCTCCACTCGCTGGGCTTCGTCCACCGCGACATCAAACCCGAGAACATCTTCCTGTGCGACAGCTCCTGCCGCTGGGTGAAGCTGGGGGACTTCGGCCTGACTCGGGCCGCCGGCACCACCGTTCGAGCCGTGTGGTACGAGTCGCCCTTCTGCACTCCGGAGGTGGAAGCTGCCAAGACGGCCGAGAAGGAGATGGAGAGGAGGCTGAGCGAGGGGATTGAGGAGGAGGTGGAGGACATCTGGATTACAGTGCAGCCCTGCATTGACAGCTGGGCCCTCGGGGTCCTCGTCTACTGCCTCCTCACTGGCTGCTTCCCCTGGGAGGAGAGCACCCACGGTGACCCCGGCTACTGCAAATACAAGAAGTGGTTTGACCGCGCGGCCGAGAGGAACAAACTAAGAGACGGGCAGTGGAGGGACGAGGAGGACAACTACACAATCATGGAGCAGAGGCAGAGAGACAACCCTCCCCCCTCTCAGTTCGAGGGCCTCAGCCCCTTAGTGATGACTCTTTTAAAGGAGCTGCTGCACCCTGAGCCCCAACACAGAGGAACCCCGGAGGAGATCCTGAGCTACCTGGGCGGGCCGTGGCTCATGGAGACCGCCAAGGAGGAGAGGAGGAGGGCAGAGGAGGCTGAGAAGGAAGCCAGGAAAATCAGGGAAACAGGAGGAGTGGAGGAGGAGCTCCTCAGGGAGGGAAGAGGAGAGAGATGAGCTCCGTGTCCGGACTATACAGATTTTATTTACATTATTTTTGTAGAAACAACTCATAAGATGCTGCTTTTTACATAACGTTTGTAAATATCAGGTGTTTTATATATTTCTGTTGTCTGTGATCAAATTAATTAGTTGCACAAGAAGAGTTTCATGTTTGAACAGCTGCTTTATTTAATACCAATATAACACTAAAATTAATCTGTTTTAATAAAAATAAAGCTATCATTTTTATTTTCCATGTCATGTCCCTGACTCATTTCAAGCATTAACTCAGTACTGAACCTTGGTAGGCTGATTTTTTTTATTTTTTATTTTTACGTTTTCAATCAAATAAAACATTTGAAACTGTTTTAAAAAGAGACCGATGTGTGCATTTATTAATGGTAGTCACAGCTCACAAGCGCTGAAGCAACAGGTGCAGCAGAGCAGATCTAAAATTAGATAACAATGTAATTTATTACCAGAGCAATCCTCTTCCAAGCCTGTCTGCTTGTAGTTCTCTGGCATACGTGCAACCAACACAACAGGAAAAGTCAGAGTTATTAATAAAGCACAGTAAAAGGAAGCTGCAGGAAGTCAGTCAAATAAACTTTTGTCTAATGGGTCAGCAAATAAAGTTTAAAATCAATTTTTTTTAAACAACAGGGAGTCAGTGAAGTGAAAAGATAGGAATTAGTACAATGGCAAAATGTTCTGAATCTGTAGCACATCAAAATGTGTAAAACTGGTAAAAGGGATGTTTCTGTGCTGTGAACATCTTACAATGAGGCTCCCCTTATAGATGCTAATAAATAGTTTATAGATGTGTTATTAATTCCTCTGTCAACACTTTATAAATCATTAATAACTGTTTATCATGCATTAATTAAGGGTGACAGAGACAAAACTGACCAGTTTGTTGCCAAATAGTGAGCCAAATCTGCCACCTATCATCTAGAGTTATTATATTAAACATGTCAGAATAAGTTGCCACCTTGTGAGCACAATAAACGTTTGTAAACCAAAATTTTTAGGATATAATGTAGATACGTAAAACGCAGTGATAAAGTACAACATTATATGTTAAAGAATGATAGGTTTACAAATGCTTATTGTGCTTACAAGGTAGTAACTTAGTCTGAAATATTTAATTTAATAACTCTAGATAAAGTATAGGTGGCAGATTTGGCTCACTATTTGGCAACAAACTGCTCAGTTTTGTCTCTCGTCACCCTTAATTAATGCATAATAAGCAGTTATTAATGATTTACAAAGTGTTGATAGAGGAATTAATATTGTATCTTTAAACTATATTAGCCATCTATAAGGGGAGCCTTATTGTAAAGTAGTACCAAGATCTTTAAGAAGAGATTTTCACAATAAAACAAACCTCGTGCAACATCAGTTTGACCTCCATACTCAAAACTGTCCTACACTGACACCAGAGAACGACAGACGTGCAGTCCTGCATGATGCAAAACACTCCTTACTACATGAATATAGTAAAATCTTCATTCTGCGCTGCATTAAACGGAGCTAAATTAGATTTAGCCTCAACTTCCCCTTTTGCAACCTGCACAGCATCACAGTTTCAGTTTGGACTGGGTCCCTGCTAGTAGCAAATGCTGAAGTGCAGTGTGAAAGTGCCAGCAGGGCCTCTGCTAACCCTTTGCTGAGAGTCCCTCCAGATGGATCATATAAATAGATCCCAGGCCCGTCTATTCACACAGCACACATCATCACCTCCCTCCCTGACTGTGCGTGTTCTGCAGGCCCCCAAATGCAGAAGTCAGGCCGTGTTGGCACCCCGAGGCCTTTAGCAGCTCGAGCTGGTGGAACGCTCTTATCCATTTTGTTCATTTTAGCTCTCTGTTCTTTTCAGCTCAGCACTTGTGCAGATTTCTTTGTTTATCCCTCCTCGTTACCTTTTCACTTTCATGTTTGCTTCAGATCTGCTTCCTGCTTTTGTCCATATACATTTAAATATCAGACTCTTTTTGTTTTTTGCAGGCCGCAGCAGATATAAATCACCATCTGCGCTTTAATAAGAAAAATAATTTAAAAAAAAGTTATTTTAAATGCAGAGGAAATTTTAGATTGGCTGTATTCGGGGAACAAGTTTCATGTGACACTTAGGTGGAGAGTAAAAGGAGGACCGGAGGCTGACAAATGAAAACACATGCTGCAGACCACAGGGACAGCAGTGTGCCAACACCAAGATGCTGATCAGGGTGCAAACCTGCTGGAACTTCAGAAGGACACACAGCAGCCGGGATGAAAACAGGAGAAACGAGGACAGCGAGTCATGCAGGCTGCTGGCACAAACTGAACCCGGTGAAGCTCAGTTTACTTCTATATGTGCTTCTAAGCGAAGGCAAAGATTTGTGAAGATGAGTGACACCGCATCTGATCTGGACACCCAAGAAGCCTGCATTCACCAGAGTCGTGCCAGCAAGACTCTAATTTCACGCTGGTGTAAGGATTTCGCACAAACGTTATCATTTTCTCACGGTCTGCTTTGTGCCACTGATTTTAAAGCATCTTGGGATGCCACCGCTACTGGATTAAATATATTTTTCAATGCTTTTAAAAGCTTGTGTTCTTTTAGGACTATAAGCCGTGTTTCAAAACAGCACAGAGTAGAAATGATGCTTAATATCCAGTGACAAAGTCACCTGTCGTGAGGATGATGTGCCAGAACAGATCCTGTTATTAGAGTCTGATTGATGGCTCAGAGGGGAGCAAAACAAGAAATCCCTGCCAAACGAGTGAACTCCTGAAAAAGCCAAGGGACACAGGAGCAACCGAGGCCTTTTTTGTCGTCCAAATTTTCTGTTTGTCACCTGGATGTAAAAGGATAATTCAGAGTTCTGTGGAAAGGTTATAATTATTTAATATCTGTCTGTCTGAGTGGGTTTGATTTGGAGAAGTAGAGTCTTATTCTGACAAAACTTAAGAACTAACGACCGATCTGTGCGGTATCAATCTTAAAAAAAACTTTTCAATCTCAAATATTTCAAAGCGGTTCAAGTGGACACTACATATGTATTGAATTATTGTCATTATTAACACAGTTGTTCTTGCAAAAGATATTGTGGTTTATAAGAATCAACATCTAAGTCAATTTTCTTTAAATCGCAAAACTAAAAGAAATAAAAAAAATAGTCTCAAAACAAACAAACTGACACCAGCAAACATGAATGAAACTTAATAAAAACTTTAAAGACATCCTCCACATGACTTGAATGCTATTAGGAAGAAGTGGGTCCTTAAAACTTTCTAAACGCTAAATAAAATTCAAGGTGGAGAAGTATATTCCAGCAATTCCAAATCAATCACCTCGATGTTTATGTTCAGCTTTGGAATATTAGAGATGGGTTTCGCTAACCTCAATGTTCAAGATGAAGTGTCAAGATGTATACTGGTAGTTTTCTTAAGATAAGGTGTGACCAGTCCATAAAAAGACCTAAAAACAAAACAAAACAAAAAAAATATTTTGAAATCAATCTTGTAATGCAGAGCTGTCCAACCACGGGGCTAATCAGTTCTAATCTATGTGTCAATTGGTACAGGACACTAATTAATTAATTAAACATCCTAAAAGAAAAACCTAAATAAACAATAGTCTGCAAAGTATTTTAATTTGAAATACAACCACATTCACTCACACTTCTTTACTGCACTTCATTTCAGTTGTTTTTCGAGCTATAACCTTGATGTGCCTACAAGCATGCGAGACCTTGTTAGCATGACCCAAGCTAACATGTCAACAAGTTAACTCCTGCATACCTACAAGTTAACCCTAGAAAAAGTAAGTAAAATCATTTAAATTAACTGGAGTATTTAAAAAAAAAATTTTAATCCAAGTGGTCAGTGGGAAAGTTGTATTTTATGAAATTGGTATGTAATGCAAAACATGTTGGGGACTGTTGTAGTAATGGACAAGATGCACCTGAAGTGAACACTAGTGATGTGCGCTCAAGTCGTCATGTTTTGGTCAAAGCATTAATAATTTAAGCCCTTATAGAAGCCATTATCTGTGCATGTTGAAATAAAACAAGGACCCTGTGCTGCTACAGCTAGCTGCTGCTGCAACTACTTATACTTGTAAAACCCAACAAATGCTGTGTAAAGACCCATAAAGTGTGAGACTGACACCAGTGTTCAAGTTTCTTTGATGACTGTTGGAGGATGAGGACCAAAAACTGTTTGTCAACAAATTAAATCACAAATCAGAAAAACAAGACAAAATTTACCTGGACATGACAGGACAGGACAGAACAGGACAAGGCAGGACAGAAATGAACAAGACAAGACAGGAAAGGACACAGAACAGGTCAGAACAGGACAATACAGGACAGAACAGAGCAGGACAAGACAAGACAAGACAGGACAGGACAGAACAGGACAATACATGACAGAGCAGAGCAGGACAGGACACGACAGGACAGGACAAAACAGAAGAGGACAGGACAAGGCAGGACAGGACAATACATGACAGAACAGAGCAGGACAAGACAAGACAGAACAGGACAATACAGGACAGAACAGGACAATACAGGACAGAACAGGACAAGACAGGACAGGACATGACAGGACAAGGCAAGACAGAACAGGACAGGACAGAATACAACAGGACAAAACAGGACAAAGGACACAGGATAGAACAGAGCAGGACAGGACAGAACAGGAAACGACAGGACAGGACAAAAACAGGACATAGGACAGGACAGGACAAAAACAGGACATAGGACAGGACAGGACAAAAACAGGAAATAGGACAAGACAGGACAGAAATGGACAAAACAGGACATAACACAGAAAAGGACAGGACACAGGACAAGACTGGACAGGACAAGACACAGGACAGGACAAGACAGGACATGACAGGACAGGACACAGGACAGAACAAGACAGGACAGGACACAGGACAAGACTGGACAGGACAAAACACATGACAGGACAAGACAGGGCAGGACAAAACATGACATGACACAAAAGGACAGGACAAGACACAGGACAGGACAAGACACAGGACTGGATAAGACAGGACAGAATATTATGCCAGGACAAGACAAGACAGGACAGAGCATGACAGGACAAGACAGGACAGGACAAGACAGGACAGAACAGGACAGGACAGAACAATACAGGACAGAACATGACAGGACAAGACAGGACAGGACAAGACAGGACAGGACAAGACAGGACAGAACAAGACAGGAAGGACAGAACATGACAGGACAGAACATGATAGGACAGGACAGAACAAGACAGGA
>JAVCKU010000047.1:11072040-11084114 GCA_032273985.1 Hypsolebias coamazonicus | reverse complement strand
ACAACTTATTATGATGTTTTTATCATTTTTATTTATTATTTCTATTGTTATCATTTCCATTATATTATCAACAATTAGTGACATTTCACTAATTAATTTGCATTTTATTGCACTATTATCAAATACAGCCACACCACCACCTCTTTTATTTTTTCTGTTCATATAATATAATTCATACCCTTAACTTTTTTAGATTTTTCTGCCTGGATTATTGAGCACGCATCAGGATGTTTGACAAACCTTCACACTTTGTACTAAATCTGTGATGTATTTGCCAGTAGTACTGGATGATCACTGATTAGCTATCATCAGTCCAACAACAGACAACCAGCAATTTAACAGCTGTGTCTTATCGTGTTTTATATTATTTTTATTTTTTTGAAGAGGGTCTGGACAAGAAAATCCATCCAGCCGAGGAAGTCGGCTGTTTGTGGCTAAAAAAACAAGTTGTTGATTTAAGATTAGTTTGGCTTTAAACAGAGGAGGTCCTCAAATCATTTAACAAAGAATGAACTAGATCAGTGCAGCGTGCTCTGAGATTTAGAGTTACAGATATATTTGATCAGAACAGACGTGTGGGTAACATATCTTTATTGCTGCAGCAGATTAAAGCTGGAACCTGCAGCAAGGTCTTCAACACACTACGAGCGCTCTGCTGGGAGCCACAAGCAGCTGTTCCTGAACACACTCATTTAATTAGAACAAGCCGATTTGTTTACTTTGCAGGGGTGTCGATGTTCACCATCTGGCAGGCGATTGTAAAACAGCCACCATAATGAATCCCAGTTTATTATTACCACCTGTTGATCAAAACCTCTGTGGAGAGGCTTCATTTGGCTGCTTCTTAGTTGGGGTGGGGGGTGCTGCTTTATTATGTGAATGTTCATAATTTATTCTCATTGTTGAGAGCCATTTTACTTTTACTTCTATCTATCCTATCCTTATCTATCCATATCAATCTTTTTTTACTCTTTACCCTACTTTGGGTCAGCTGCGGCTGAGTGGTTGGAGCAGTCATCCTACAATGTGCGAGTTGGGGGTTCAATTCCACCAGCAGTCAATGCCGAAGTGTCCCTGGACAAGACACTGAACTCAGATGAATCTTTGTACAGATCTAGTAGAGTGCTGTATGAAGGGGTACGTGAAGGCACAGACTGTAGTGTGAAAAGCTTTGAGTATCTTGATAAGATAGAAAGGTGCTTTATAAGTACAGTAGTCTCACGCTACTTCGCAGTTCGTTTTTCGCAGACTCGCTCTTTCGTGGTTTTTCAAAGTAAGATTGGTTATGACACAATTGGCTGACTGATGGATGAGCCATGGGTTGCGTGCAGCCCACAAGCACAGGGAGAATCTCCCTCCTGCAGCTGATCAGCTCATCTCCTTATCTGCCATGCACAGTTGCACACACATTTCTCCTGCCCAAGCTTTGTGAATGGTTAACCCTTTGCTGTCCAGATGTACCCAATCGACTTTTGTCTTCAAACTTAAAATTCAAAGTATGTCACATCGTAAAATCATCATTATCACAAAGAATGTGTTAAAAGTTATTTTTTATTATTGTAGAACTTCTTTGTTCAGTTGTTTCAGTGTAATTGATTAAAAAGTACATTTCTGCTCCGTGCTGCAGAGCTGAAGCTGTGAGACATCCCTTTCATGTCCTGCTGCACTTCTCTTCTCTACAATTTAAATTTAAATACTGTACTGTAACATTTAAAATAAACAGTCCATGCTGCATGGATTGTTTATTTAAAATGTTACAGTATTTAAATTTAAATTGTTTATTTAAGGATTGAGATTTGGAGTAACAGGTGATGAGTGTGATTACAGCCTGGCACATGTCATGACAAAGTTTACTGAACTTGAACTTGGACTACTGTCTCCCTACTTCGCGGTTTTTCACATATTGCGGGTGGGTGTGATCCCAAACAACTGCAAGAAACGAGGGACTACTGTACATTATATATACATATACTGTATATTCCATATTTTTCAGCCTATAAGTCACAGCTTTTTGCATAATTTACATGCCCTGCGATTTATAGGCCAAAGCGACATATTTATGGATTTTTTTTCACATATTTATAAACCATTTTTTGGCTGAGATATGACAGTTTCCGTTCATTATGACACTTGACAGCAACAGAGTAGTAATAGTAATAAGGCATGCCTTTGTATCATGTAATAGGTAAATGTGGCTATAATGAAAATTTCAAAAAAGTTCAAGACAAAAACTGGACTTTATTATGTTTCACTTTATTTTCTTGTTTTTTCTTGATTTTTTTTTTTTTTTATTTACCATGTCCTGGATGACTGAGAATCTTCACCAGCTAATAATGACTCAGTCGGCATGCCACAGTACCCCCCCCCCCACCTCCATTCTGCTCGTTGCTTGGAACCATAATAACAGCTGCACCACCCTGACAAAATGCAGCAAATTTGACCATTAAAGTGCATTTTTTAAGTAAAAGGTCAAATGAGACACACCTGTGCTATAATTTCGAGTAAACAAACAATTGTTTAGGTGCTTTTCTTGTTAAATTTTGATTAGAGTAGTAGCATTCCTCCCTCCTTCCTTTTTTTCCTCCTTGTCTGTGCGCTCCCGGGAACATCTCAGCAGCTAAACTAGTTTTGAAATACAGCTGATTTGACCTTCAAAGTGCATTTATTAAGCAAATGTTAGATTGAGACACACCATTGCTATAATTATGAGCAGAAAAACAATTGTTAAGTGTTAATCTTGTTAAATTCTTGCTAAAGTCCTTGCGTGCATGCTCCCGCGTTCACCATTTGGCAGCACATTGGTTTTTGGCACAACACCAGCCCACATTTCCGGGTTTTGCCCACATTTCTGGGTTGTCAGCGGTGATGAATAATAGATGCGACTTATACGGTGAGGCAACATATTTATGGATTTTTCCACTTTATTAGACAAATATGGACTGATGCGACATATAGGGCGGAGCAACCTGTACGGCGGAAAATACATTGTACTGTATATAAATACTAAAATAAACTACTACTTACTACTTGTACTACTATTCCTACTTGGCAGTAGGTGTTTTGGCACAGATAAATGAGAGACTACTGTACATGGAGAGCTTTCTGTGCCAAAACACCCCTCTGGAATTACAGAAACTCAAGTGAGAAGACTGGGAATTGGGTTTGAAACTATTGCAACCACTTTGCGACTATTTTGAAAGGAAATTTGTTGCAATTTTAAACGTGTTCAAAATCCAAGCAACACCGCCAGCCTCCGCAGCTCACGTGAAGAAAGTGAAAACCCCTGCCAACATTGTGAGATACTATTAAATAACATAAATGACCCACCGGTGTCACTTCCTCCCGCTGGGGGCTGTGTGTTGTGATTAGTGGACCTGGATGAAGGAGGTGGGGCAAGCTTGCCCCCTGGAGGAGGAGGAAGGAGGCCGAGGCCTCCCGAACCCTGTGGACGAGACCTCTCCTTCTTTTTCGATTGCTAGATAAAAACGGAAAAGATTTAAAGTGGTACCCACATCTTTAACTGAAATCTAACAACAACATGGCTTTTAAAAACAGCAAAAGAATTAAATCACCATACAGCCACAAAAATAAATTATTTTCTACCACATTATTTTATTTGGTGGTCTAAGTTTTTATAATAATCAAAGTACCCCAATATTTAAAGTAATGGTTTGTCCTTCTTTGAAGCCCAGGTCCAGTTTAGGGGTGGAGTCTGGAGCCTGAGCCTGTTTGGTGAATTCATTTTCCTGCTTGACCCACCTGAAACAGAAGACAAGCCGATTAGAGAAAATTTAAGAAATACCCGTCAGAGAGTCAAGATGCTGTTGAGCGGCTGCGTACTTGAAATGATCCTGAAGAGCAACGTTGAAGTCAAACGCGTCTCCTCGGTCTCCAAACCCAGTGCCTATGAACGCACTACGGCCTTTGAGCGAATCAAAGAGAACAAACACCGTTAGCACTGATCAAATAAAATCAACCTGTTCGTCTACAATAACACACAAATGAAAGGAGATTTTACACTTTTCTTTTAGAATCAAGTACAAATAGAGAGTCATGTTTAAGACTTTGCTGTAGATTTATTTTGGACAAAAACAAACAATTATGGACAAAAGCAAAGTTTGAGGGAGAAAAAATTCTGAAGCAGCAGAAATAGGAGGCGAAGCGACAACAGACCGGTTTACTTAGAGTTGCACAGATTCACATTACAGCGTGTCATGACAGACAACACTTTAACATCCCGAACAAAGTTTTAAAAGCGCTGCTGGATGAGCATTTCATTTGCTTGGCCAACCAAACATATGTATGAACCAACAAACCTCAGTAAACCATATTTAGAACCACAAACAACCACATTACCCACGATCTTTATAGGTGAACCACCTCACAACATTTTAGGGGATTAAAGTGGTTCCTTGCAATTTGAAAGCACTTACAAACTACAAGTTCTCTCCAGTAGAATACCATATTTTCCGGCGTATAAGTCACATCAGTCCAAAAAAAAAGCATCATGAAGAGGATAAAAACATATATAAGTCACTTCTGCATTTATTTAATGGCCAAAACAGCTTCATTTCATCTGGGCGGTGCAGCGCCATCCATCGCGGCCGGAGCCGATAGCTCTCCAGCGTTCTTCCGCCTGCACCAGCTGAGTGAAACGAGCGTGCACAGGAAAACTTGCTGTTGCAGTTTTTCAAAATTTAAAGTGTCAGTCAAAAATTGTGTTATGAATATGGAAAAAAAAAACTTATATAAGTCACAGGACTGACAAATCTATGAGAAAAAAAACTGCGACTTATATGCAGGAAAATACGGTAGTTGCCTAACATGATTAAACGGTAAAATAACAAGTTTTAAAAAAATGAAAGGCTAAAAGAAGGGATCCCAAATAGGAAAAGTGATGAAAATTCTTGACTCATCAAACACATCCCATATAATTTCCTTTAAAATTAATCATTTTTTTCTCTGCCGGCTGCAGAAGCTCCAGGAAATCCCTTCATATAATGATTGGCATCAATGTGAAGCTTTGGGGATTCCCCTTTTTTAAATACAGTATACAACTTAAATTCCCAGTGACGTCACTCCAGACCAATAATAATCAAGCTTTTAAACCAGCACTCTCGTAAACAAAACAAACTTGTTGCTAACCAGGTCATAAATTACCTAATTTTGGTTAATTATGTATCATTTAGAAACTTGTGGGAAGGAGAATTTGAAAATAACAACTTAAGATTGAAAAAAATTCTTCATTGTGACTCATTTAGGCTACAAATAGGAACCTTTTTCCTGCTGTATATATGTTTGCTAACGCTCATATATTTAGCTTGTGCAAACACTCAAGACGTGTCTTTTTGTTGCGCGTCTGGCAACCCACCTGATCTGATGAGTCTTGTCCCAATTTACAGTACATAAATTTAGCCCGTGTGCGCCATTTGCTGAATACATGAGCGCAGTTCAAATATTTAAAGTGTCACAATGAACGGTTTGCTCACCGTTGTCATCCTGGATGCGAAGCACAAAGTAACGACTTGAGTCACTGACTGTTTCGACAGCGATGCCAGGATACTCCTCCACGGGCGCTTGGGCAAACAGCTCCCCTGTACATTCAGCGAGGAGTAAAAACTGAATCACGACGAGGGAATAAAGCCACAATTCAACTGAGAAACATCCATCACAGAATAATCTGTAAACAAGATGATAGAATATAATTTCAGTATACACGTGAGGTTGAAATGAGTCAAAATTAAACGTGTGTTTGGAAGAGAAACCCTGACGCGTCCTCGTCAGTTCAACACAAAGTTGCTCGCTTGAACGCAGACTGGGTAACCCTGGATTAGATGACTAACACGGAGCAGGTGGTGAAGCAGAAGACTACACAGTGGAGTGATTTATGGCAGTGGGAGTAAACACCAGCACCGTCTTGTCTGCGCTTCTCTCACCTGAGATTTTGTCCTCCAGTTTCACGTAGGCCACTTTGCCTCGGGCCGTCACACGCATGCGTCCCGTCCAGTCAGGAGCGTCCAGCTTCCAATCTGCAGCCCTGAGAAACACAGGTGAGCCATAATCTGAATATGAAAAGGGTCTCATATTCTGTGAGTGAGCAAGGCTGCCACACACACACACACACACCTTAAACTAAAAGATTACATAATCATCCTTCCTCAGTGTGGTCACTGGTTAAACAACCATGATGTTCAATGGAAGCTAGGCTGAAATATTAAATAATTTACAGCCATGATTTCTGGTGTAGGTTAATACAAAAGGTGTAGCATCAGCACTGCTTAAGTGTCCTTGAGCAGGACCTCTTGCTTCCAGGATGCTCTACTGAGAAGGCCAGGCGGGTGAAATGAGAGCATCATGAAGTGTCTGTGGAAATGTTCGTCGTGACATTAACAAGGACGTATTCAGGACAACCTAAGTGACTGCTCAGAGGGATAACACAGCGTCTATAGACCATATATTTTGTTGTTGTTTTATTTTATAATGACCTTGCAAGATAAAAACAACCATGCAGCCAGTACGGTCATAATATATGTATGTGAGCTTTTTTTTTTTTTTAGATACATCTTCTTCTTCGTCGTTTTGCGGATACTGGGACAGAGAATGCTAGCCTCCCTCCTCACCTGATGGCCCGGTTCGACGTCCTCGGCGGGATTCGGTAAACGTTGACTTCAGGTTTGACACACAGGACCGACTCGTACTCGGACTGACCCTCGGTCGCCATCTTGACTATAATTAAGTAAGCCGGTGGAGACGGCTGGGGACGTTGTTTGTATGTGTGTCCCGTCACTCAGCGTTAACGGCTGCGGTACCGTAACTGATGGAATATTAGCGCACGCACACGACGTTGCGCCGGTCTGATTCATCAGTTTTTTTTTTTTTTTTTTTTTTTTTTTTTTAACTCTATGGAACAATTAAATTTTAGATTGAGTCTCAAAATAGCAAAATACTTAAAAAAAAATAATTAAGCCATGAAAAAAAAAAAAAAAAAAGGTAGCGTAGCAGCATAAACATTTCCAATTAAAATCTTTCAAATCAAACAGGGTCAACCAGCTTAATATGGGCTAAGCAATATGAAGATTTTGATATTTTAATATTTGGCAAATTTTACAATAAAAAGACTGATTTTTTTCCGGCCACACCTGTTACACCAAGTTGATTAAAAAGCAGGGACATCTGTGGGCAGCTAAGCCCGTCACAGCAGGGGTACATTTTTCAGTAAAACACGACCCAAACAGGAACCAAAAAGAAGTGTTGTGGTTTCAAAAGTAAAAGGTAAGGCTTTCAATTTGGTCTTTTAGATTCTTATACATTTTATTGGAATGTTTATTTTAGATTGAAAATATAAAGAAATAAAATAATGGATGGATTTCATTCCACCTTTATTTATACAGGTTAATCCCATTGAGCCTCTGGAACTCATTCACAAGAGAGACCTGATTTTAACAAAGAGTGATGACAACAAAGACAATCATAAACGCTGTGTACACATTTATTATTTATTTTTAAACAAGTGACAATAAAATTGTAATTAAAAGGAAAAGTAGCTTAAAAAACAGCTAGGTTGTAAGGTGGTGTAGAAAACTAAAAACAGGAACATGTCTGCATTGGTTTTTGCCAGGACTTAAGAGATATTTAAAGCCACTTAGAGAGGTCAAGGTTGAGAGCTTCAGATCTTTTTGCAAGATATTCCAGGAAACAGCGGAGTAGAAGTCCCTTTTGCCTAGTTCAGTCCTCACTGAGGGAACACTGCAGGTAATAATGTCCTGAGAGCACACGCTGTAGCTACACTCTCGCAGTGACAAGTAGGAGGAGATGTATGAAGGCAGCAGACCAAGAATTGATCTAAAGATGAAAATGTACCAGTGAGAGTCTGCGTGAAGTTCATGATGTTCAGTTAACCAGTGACTACAGGGTGCAATGGTGGGTATGGTAGTTACAGCCAGTTATGAATCTTAGCGCACCACGATAGACAGCATCCAACATATGTGTATATATACAGTAGATAGAGGATTTTACATATGGAACTGTTTGTGTAAATAGAACAAATAGGAAAGATCTGTTTCAGGTCACAAAATTATTATTATTGTGTTTTTTTAATCTAGGATGCTGCAATGTGTATTTATATTATTATTATTTTTTATTTCTGGGCAAAAAAACAAGGTAATAAACCTCATTAATTAAACATTAACTACCTCTATTTCCAATTGGCTTCAATTTCAACCTCTGAAAAACCCTCATCAGTTTGACTTTTAAACACTAATCTATTTAAATGAAACGTTGAATTACAGGTATACAAAATAAGTGAAGACACAATCACAGCTGTCCACAGCAGCCAAGTTTACAGATGTTTCATAATTTAAAAAATGAAGTTTAACCCTGAATTATATACAACATTGTTAGGTTAAGTTGGATCCACTTCTAGGTTTAGGGACAAATTCCAGTCTTTTGTGGGGTTTGATGTTTCAAAATGTGTCAGTGGGGGTTCATTATAAACTGTAGACAGCTGATAGAAATGTCTTCTCTTGGTTTCATGTTATGAAGTTCTAACAACACAAGTGTTGGTAAACCTGTCATTTTTCTGACAGAACTGAACGTTGCTCTAACGTTCCTTGAAGAAATGCATGCGGCCTTTTGGCTTCAGTGCCAGAGTTTTAAACTAAGATCAGTCAACCAGTTGAACCAGTTTTGGTCAAACTTTGAAAATAAAGTATCTTGAGTGATATTACAAGATGTCATGCTCAGACCATGTGTTGTGAATGAACGTCAGCTTCAAATTTTAGCTTAATAGTTGTAAAACTGAAATTGACTAGACATCTTTGTTGCCTTATGTCGATTAGCTGTGGCGGCCATCTTGAACTGGGTCCAAAAAAATAATCAGTTGTAGATGTTTTTCAATCATAGCTTTGAGAGTTTTATTAAAATCCATCAAGTTTTGATAAGAATACAAATCCCAGGTTGATACGATATTTTGTTAATGGAAAACCAATGTATCGTACAATATTTAATTCTAAGGATTATGGCCATTTGTATTTTCTAAGATCATCTTGCACAATCGATTGATGCTCAGAATGTGTTGGAGATCAGCCTCAGCATCTAACACGCCAAAGCAGAGGTCAATTTGTGTAAAAAGTGTCTGATTTGTGGATATTTTGGTGTTGTTAAGAGCTGTTCTTTGTGGCAGCCATCTTGAATTTGGTTGACACCAAAAGTTAACTGCAGATGTCCAAACCTTCTCCAGTGGTTCATAAGATATTTTGGTAGCAAACAGACACACAAACACTGAGACATGTCAGACATTATTGTTTGCCTTCACCCTTAGTCTGCAGGTGATTTTAACTGTAAGCTAACATTAGAAAATAATTAACTGAGTATCAGTGACGCAAACCGATGTTTTACTGTCAGCAATTTTATTTGTACATTATGGTGTTACAGAAGCAGCAGCAGCAGCTACATAACCTTACAAGCCTTGCCTCAAAGCATTTCTTTTTCTCAGTTTTTGCAGTTGTAGTAGTGATAGATCAACACTGACACGTCTTTTGTGTTTTTAGGCTTAATGCAAACACCATCAGAGGTTCATTTCACAGTCCAAGAAGCTTGAAGGCGTCTCTTAAATCTTCTGTCTCGCAGGGCTGAGAGAGCAAAAAGAAGAAAAGCAACAGAACATGTTTTTTTGTTTGTTTGTTTGTTTGTTTGTTTGTTTGGGTGGTTTAAAATGGAGCATGTTAAGAGTTGTACCTGAAGGATGCGCTTGAGTTTTCTAGACAGGCGGACTGAGTTTTGGTGCAGCCCGTCCCAGGCCTTGAACTTGCTTTGTTTTCCAACCACAAAGGTCTGCCAGCAGTAGAAGTAGTCTAAACAATAATAATAAAAACAAACATTTTTTTTAATAATCTTCATCATCAAAATCATCAGGATAAACAAGAATAGAAAGAAAAATTTCCATCCTGTTTTGCTAATTTATGCCCTCACCCTTGTAGCTCATGACTGTGATGTGCACGCCGGCCTTCTTCAGCAGCCTCAGACCTTCTCTCTCGCGGCTGTCCTCCATGTCACAGAAGTAAAGACGGGCCACGAAGATCCTGAGACGGAGATTGGGCGTCTGGTTGAGGAACTGGGCCAGTCGGAGCGAGCAGTTGGCACAGGGAGACCAGGAGCAGAACCAGGTGATGGAGTAGCTGACCTTTCTCTCACCAGTAACTCCATACCCCCACAGACCAGGACACAAGGCTCCCAGGTAGCGCAGAAACAACAGCTATAGGAAAAATGAAGAGCAAACGAATAATACAAAAATTTAACAGCCAGTCAAAATTGAATAACTTAACTGGAAAAATATCATTTCCTGCATGAATGCAGCATAAATCATGAGTATCGAATTGGTTAGAATTTGATGAAACTGAAATTGATTTGTTACAGCTAAATGTAGCAGAAAACAAGCTAAAAGCTAAAAGGAGCAACATGTTAAAGGTCAAAAGTAGCAAAATGTGAGAGGCAAACAGCTATAAAAGCTAAAAGTAGCAGAACGCTAGTTAAAAACTAAAAGTAGTAAAGTGGTACATAGAAGCCAAAAGTATCACAAGTCCAGCTCAAATGCCAAATTACAAAATGCTAACTAAAATCAGTAAAATGATTAGCTAAAAGCTTTAAGTAGCACAATTGTATCTAAAAGTAGCAAAAGGCTATAAAAATGGTATTACAAGGCTAGCTAAAAGTAACTGGACAACTAAAAGTTTAAATTAGCAAAACTCTGCCTAATAGCTAAAATATGCAAGCAACTAGCTAAAAAAACAGAATTCAAAGGCTATCCAGAAGCTAGATGGTTCAAAAGTCTGGTCAAAATCTAAAAGTAGCAGAATTGTAGCTAAAAGCTAAAGTTTACACAAAGCCAGCTCTGATGCAAAAGTAACAAAATGCTAACTAAAAGCAATAAGAGTTAGCTCAAAGCTTAACATAGCAAAATGCTAGCTAAAAGTAGCAAAATGTTAGCTAGAAGATATTACGTAATATTAAAAAGCTTGCTAAGAGCTAAAAGTATCAAATGACTAACTAAATTTTCAAAATAGTGAAACTACCTCAAAGCTAAAAGTAGAAAAAATATAGCTAAATAAATATTTAAAATATATTGAAAAACATATACAGTATGACCTTTATATCTCCATCAAAGGCTAGAAGCTAGAAATGCAAAAGTCTATACAAAAGCTGAAACAGAATAGTAGCTAAAAGCGAAAAATAGTAAAAGGTTAGCTAAACGCGCTTAAAGTAGCAGAATGGTAGCTAAAAGCTACAAACAGTTAAAGGTTAGCTAGAAGCTCAAAGTAGCAGAAGAAGACAAATGTAAAGCAAACATGTTCAAAGAGTTGTAAAAAAAATTAAATAGTTATGGACTAAATACAAGCTGTGGCAATCTGAAATTATAAACAGAGAATTTTATCAGCTAGCACTCGAAGTATGGTATACCATACTATACCATACCATTTTATTTATAGAGCACTTAAAACAAGAACAAAGCCAACCAAAGTGCTGGTATGTGTCAGGGATTGCATTCAGCTACTACCACATCAAACTGGGGCTCAATGTCTCTGAAAATGACCAAGTTATAGCCATTTGCTAAGCTAGCTGGGGCAGCCTTCTTTATGTTTTTTATGCTTTTTATTAAATTTTTTTTTTTTTTGTAAATATGCTTCTTTTTGAGTGCTGATTTGGAGTCGTAAATAATCCAAATCAGCTGTTTTGTACTTCATCTGACAAAATCTTGTTTTCTTCTGTCTTACCCCACATTTCTTACCTCCACATGACAGCCGTTACGATTTCGGAGGTGTCCAAAGTCAAAAGACAGGGAGTCTGGGCCCACTCGCCTTTTTATCACAAAGCACAGGTAGGTCTCACACCGGCCTCTGGCCCAGCGCAAGTTCTTGTAATGATAGATGAACTTTTTTCTGGGCAAAAGCATGCTAGAACAAATGAAAATAAAATATATATATTTAGTTTTATCGAATATATATATATACAGTATATATATATATATATATATATACAGGTAGTCCTCGACTTAAGGCGCCCTCGACTTACAGCAACTC